>CM053581.1:173126748-173154259 GCA_028627135.1 Pseudochirops cupreus | reverse complement strand
TTATTCAGCTCTGGTTTTTTCATCAAGAATGCTTGAAAGTCCTCCACCTCTTTGAATGAACATATTTTCCCCTGAAACATTATACTCAGTTTTGCTGGGTAGGTGATTCTTGGTTTTAATCCTAGCTCCTTTGATCTCCAGAATATCATATTCCAGGCCCTTTGATCCCTTAATGTAGAAGTGGCTAGATCCTGTGTTATTCCTAATAATGAGAAAGTTCTTATGAGTTACAGGTATCATCTTCCCATCTAGGAATGCAAAGAGGTAAACCTTATTAAGTCCCTTATGATTTTCCTTTCCTGTTTACCTTTTTTATGCTTCTCTTGAGTCTTGTATTAGAAAGCCAAATTTTTATTCAGCTCTGATCTTTTCATCAGGAATGCTTGAAAGTCCTTGATTTTATTGAATATCTATTTTTTCTCCTGAAAGGATTATACTTAGTTTTGCAAGGTAGATGATTCTTGGTTATAATGCTCCTTTGACCTACAGAATATTGTATTCTAAGCCTTCCAGTCCTTTAATGTAGAAGCTTCTAAATCTTATGTTATCCTGACTGTGCCTCCACAATACTTGAATTGTTTCTTCCTGGCTGTTTGTAATATTTTTTCCTTAATCTGGCTGCTCTGGAATTTTGCTATAACATTCTTGGGAATTTTCATTTTGTGATCTCTTTCAGGAAGTGCTTGGTGGATTCTTTCAGTTTCTATTTAACTTCCTGGTTCCAGAATATCAGAACAGTTTTCCTTGATAATTTCTTGAAAGATAATGTCTAGGCTCTTTTTTTGACCATGGCTTTCAGGTAGTCCAATAATTTTAAAATTCTCTCTCCTGCATCTGTTTTCCAGGTCAGTCGTTTTTACAATAACTGTTTCACATTGTCTTCTTCTTTGTTGTTCTTTCTGCTTTTTGTTGTTGTTGTTGTTTCTTGATGTCTCATAAAGTCATTAGCTTCCACTTGCTCAATTCTGATTTTTAAGGAATTATTTTTTCAGTGAGCTTTTGTACTCCCTTTTCCATTAGACAAATTCTATTTCTAAGGTGTTCTTTTCTTCAGTGACTTTTTGAACCCCTTTCCATTTGACCAATACTGCTTTTTAAGGAGTTTTTATCATCATAAACTTATGTATATCTTTTCCATTTGGCCAGTTCTGCTTTTCAAGACATTCCTATCCTCATTGGATTTTCGTACCTCTTTTACCATTTGGTCTATTATGTTTTTAAAGAAATTATTTGCTTTATTATTTTTTGTGCTTCCTTTACCAAGCTGTTGATTGATTTTTTTTAATGATTTTCTTGCATCACTCATTTCTCTTTCCAATTTTTATCTACTTGTTTTACTTGATCTTTAGAATCCTTTTTGGTCTCTTTCACAGTCTGAGACCAATTCATATTTTTCT
This sequence comes from Pseudochirops cupreus, assembly GCA_028627135.1. Taxonomy (NCBI): domain Eukaryota; kingdom Metazoa; phylum Chordata; class Mammalia; order Diprotodontia; family Pseudocheiridae; genus Pseudochirops; species Pseudochirops cupreus. The sequence continues at coordinate 173,152,862 of CM053581.1, read as the reverse complement.
TTGAGTCTTTGGATGTAGGAGTTTTGACTGTATTTTCTTCTGAATGTGTTTTGCTCTTCCCTGTCACCATAATAACTTCCTATAGTTAGATATTTTTTCTTTTGTTTGCTCATTTTCCCAGTTCATTTCTTGACTTTTACTTCTTTTCTAAAGTAGGTCTCTGCTTCCAGGGTGGAGGACGTACTGTCCCAAGCTTCAGGGATTTTGTGCAATTGTTTTCAGAGATACTACTAGGGAAATTAAGTTTTTAGTTCTTCCAAGGTAGTATGATTTAAGAAGACATGTTTACTCCTCTCCTGGCCTGTGCTCTGGTCTGTGAGTGACCACAAGCATTCTTTTCTGCCCTGGGACTGTCAGGAGGGTCCCTGCTCCCCTGTGGCTACAAGTTCTGGTGTGCTAGTACTCTTTTTCACCCAGGGACTGTCACCTAGGACTGAGACCCAGATCTGAGTATGGGCAAAAAAAGAGAGTGCTTTCCCCATTGCCAGCCAAGAACCCCCTATAATCTTCTTCTGACCATTTGTTTGACCCCTCTATGTCTGTGGACTGAGGACTCCAGAAGCACCTGCTGTGGCTGTTGATTCAGTGTCTCCCAAGGCCTACTGATGGTTTGCTGGGGCCTGATCTGCACTGGCATGGCCTGGGCTGGACCACGCCCCACTCTCACCCTGGTGAGACAGACTTTTCCTTCTGACCTTCTAAGTTGTCTTTGGCTGGATAATCTTTTACCCCATCCTTTTCTGTGTTCTAGTGCTCCAGAATTTGTTTTGAGGCATTACTTAAACATGTTCAGAGGTATTTTGGGAAAAACTCAGAGTTGCTGCCTTTTCTCTGCCATCTTGGCTGTACCCCCACACCCATTCTAGTACCTTTCCAAGAGAGCCCCCAAAAAGGGTCATGAAGGAGGAAAATTATAAAGGCTAGAAGGGCTATATCGGAAAGTACTTTCATTAGTGCACTGTTGGTAGAGCTGTAAATTGTTCCAGTCATTCCTTAAAGTAACTTGGAGTTATTATATTGTTCATGCCCTTTGACTCAACAGTATTTCTACTAGGTCTATATCTCAAAAAGACTAAAGAAAGAAAGAAGAAACGGACCCATATGTACAAAAATATTTATAGCGGCTCTTTTTATGGTGACAAAGAATGGAAAATGTAAGGAGGACCCATCAATTGGTGAATGACTGAACAAGTTTTGGTATACATATGTGATTTAGTATACATATGTGTATACATATACATACATTCTATTAGAAATGATGAAAGGGGTGGTTTTAGAAAAAAACAGGAAGATTTGTATGAACTAATGCAAATTGAAATGAACAGAACTAGGAGAATTTTATCAGAGAATCAAACATGCAGTGCAAAATGCCTAAGCATGGCCCAAACCAGATTAAAATATAATTGAAAAATATTTAATAAAATAAATAAAAATGCAATAAAATGTAGATAATATCACACTTTAAAACTAAGTCAATAAGCCGTCCACAGGGATCCTTATCTATGGATGCACAGACACAAATACACATACATACACACATACACATGATGGGGAGATGTGACTAATTTGTTTTAGTTGACTACATATTTGTAATGAGTTTTAGGTTTTCTTTCTCAATGGATGGGGGAGGGGGAAGTAGGAGGGAAAAAATTTAGAACTGAAAATAAAATTGAATTAGAAAAAGAAATTTAAAAAAGAAAAAAAGGTTAGATTTGAAATTTCAAATCCCTGCTCTGCTACTTATTAGTTGCATGGCCTTAGAAAGTCACTTAACCTCTCTGGGCCTCAATTTCCTGATCTACAAAATGAGGGGGTTTGACTAGTTATCTTATAAAGTCTCTTCCAGTTCTAAGTCTATGATCCAATGAGCAAATTACATCTCTGCATTTTAAAGTGGTTGTCAGGATATCACAATAGGAATCTAACCTTCGTTGGATGTTTTACTAGCCTTGCCAATAGAATCATACAGGGACCTGGACTGACATATTTTTCCAGCCATTTTTGCCAACCCATTCACTCTTCCTGTCCCTAATCCTGACATCTCTCCTTTCTGTTGTCACAGACATAGGAGGCACAAGGGAAATTTGGGAGAAGCAAGAGAAGAATGTCCTGGAAAATATGTCTCCTGATGTACTAGAAGCTTATGGCCAAGACTACCTCCGGTCTTCAGCGTGGCCATTACTCCAGTACTTTAGCAAGAGCACCACAGACTTCTCTCCCTTATTCACAGACATACTGCATGGCATCTTGTGCAAGAACCCATCTGCCTTGTACACAGCAGGGGTATTTTCCTATCTATGGATCTGCTTACTTTCCTTTTTTCCTATTTCAGTTTTTGATTATATTTCCAATAAAATTTTCCATTCCAAGTCTCTGCCCAAGGCTTTAACATGACCCATAAAAGCTTACCTTTGTCCATAAGCTTATAAGATGCTCCTAGAAATTGTCTTATGGAAACAAAACTTTTGGCTTCCTATTAAAGTGACTTCTTTACTAGCTGGCTGTTTGTCTTTCTGAATGTATGTGGGAAAGCATACCTCAGTGGAAGGTGGCACCAGGTGGCAAGAAAGAGGAGGTGAGGAAGAAAAAAAGGAAGAGGAAGGAATTATGCTAAGATAAGGATAGTGCAGAGAGAGAGAGAGAGAGAGAGAGAGAGAGAGAGAGAGAGAGAGAGAGAGAGAGAGAGAGAGAGAGAGAGAGAGAGAGAGAGAGAGAGAGAGAGAGAGAGAGAGAGAAGGGGAGGAGGTGGAAGAGGAAAAGGAGAGTGAAGAGAAGATTTAGGAAGATAGTGATGAGGAAGGTGATAACAGTGCTGAGAGAAGACAAGAAAGGGAGAGAAAGAAGAAGAGGATGATGGGTAGAGGAATGGAAAGGGGGTGGTAGGAGAAAGAGGAGAAGGGAAAGGAATGTGGCACAGCAGAAAAAGCCTTTGATTGAGTGTTGGAATACCTGAGCTTAAACCCCAGTTTTGCCATTTATTACTTGTGGGATGTTAGACTAGTCACCTAACCTCATGTGAATTTCTTCATTTGTAAAACGACGGGGCTGGACTTGAAGATTCCTTCCAGTTCTCACCTTATGGTTAAGAGGAAGGTAAAGATATGGGACTGATAGGATTTGGAGGAAGATGCTGAGAGGATGGACCAATCCTTTCTCAGTTCCTTTGCAAGGATCCCTTCCTTGAAGGGGGTGAATTTTTTCCTGGAGGAAAGGTTCCCTATGATATTTGTCTTCTTCCTCATCACCTCCCCATCAGCAGGGAAGCAAGACTACTTATAGTAATGATCCAAGATTTCCTACCTAGGAGCATGCTCCTATTGACTCTCAAGCTGATTGTTAAATTTCCAGTGTGAAATTCTTTTCACTGGAAATTTAACCACCAGCTTGAGAGCCAGTAGAAAATGCTTGTTTTATTCCATAAATTTTTTTTTAAAAAGTAAATCATCTTAACTGAGGGGAAGAACTCAGACTCTAGTTACATCTAGTATTTTGTAGAGTATTTTGCAAATATCCTGAAGTCATGAATATGGTATATTTGTCTAAATGTGTCAATATACAATATAATACATTTAATATTTAACAAATCTCTAAAAAATTTTTCTAGTATAAGCATTTATGCCTCTGAAATTGGCTAATGCCACAAATCAGGCTTGATTTATTGTTTTCTTGGTTGTTTAAACTTAAGGAAGCAATGGAAAAAAATGGCAATAATGTAAATTAATTTTAAAAGCATGTCTTTTACTATTATTTTTTTCTCACAGAGCAGATTGTTAAGCATTTATCAGCACATCCTTGACTACCTAAGTGGAGAGAGTGGAGAGTAGGCATCAGAGAGCTCCTGCCAGAGTCATTTAAGGAGTGGGTCTAGGGCATGCATCTCATAATTTCCCCACCTGGCTCAAGGGTCCCTTCCTTACCTCCCCATTAGGTTATGAATTCTTTGAAGTCAGGGTCTGTCTTTTGCTTTTCTTTGTATTCCAACTGCTTAGCACAGTGCCTATCACATAGTAGGTGCCTAATAAATGTTTACCGAATGATTAACTTGCTATCTACCTCAAGACCTGGGTGACCCCTTCTCAGGGAGGCCACTGAAGAAAAGGACAAGATTCCTATTTCTAGTTGGGGTTATATGAGATGGCCCACTAGTCTTCTTTCCACTCTTGGCATTTTAGGCTTCTGGCTATAGCATACGCATAGTCACATATAATCCAGTGTGGGCTGTCAGATTGGGTCAGTCAGCTCCTATGTCTGTGCTCAGAAGAGGTGTCTAGAAGGCTAGACAACCTATGAGTCCTGATCAGTAACATATTCTTAGAGGAACTTGCTTCAAACTAATTGGAAAAAAATTTTAAATGAAAAATTGTAGAAACACAGAAGCAAAATCCCGTAGGCATATGGGGGAAACAGCATGCAATGCACTAACCAAGGACTCAGAGAATAACATTTTGATTCCTTCAATGATAGGTATGCTGTGTGGCTTTGGGCAAAGCCCTTGTTCTGTCTGTGCCCAATCTCTTCAGCAAAGGGAGTTAATCTAGCTTCTTGCCTCATAGATATTTGTGAAATAAGTTAAAAGATGAAATTAATTAAATGCTGAGATTAAAGGGACAATCCTCTAATAAAGTGCTCTTCCTATGACTCATCATGGTCACTTACTACATGTATAACCCTGGCTCATTTAGCCTGGTTCTTCTGTAAAATGGAGATTATAGTACTTGTGGCCCTCACAGCACAGAGTTGTGAAGATCAATGAGATAACATGTATAAAACACTATAGAAATGCCGGTTAATGCCATCACCACCACCACCATCATCATAACACTCAATCAATATACCAGCATATTGGAATATGTATATTCAATGGAAGAAATTGCCCAGGCAAGGTAAGAAACTAAGATGATGGAAGCAAGCTTGACCTCCAATTACACTGTCCTTATTGACCAAGTACCCAAGATAGTCCATTGGGTTATTTTTGGGTTTCAAGTAATTGTTTCAGGGATTTTGACAAACAGACAATTTTGTATAGCTTTATTTTCAAATAGAAGAAAAACAGTACAGTAAATCTCTTTCTTCATTGCTGTTCTCCATTCATTGAGAGGCCAATCTCTGCTACCAAGTGACTTTGGGTAAGTCCCTTTCCCACAAGGGATCTCATTTTACTCACCTGTGCAATGATGTGGTTGCTCAAGATGGCTTCTTAAGTTTTCCCCAGGTCTGGAAACAAAAAAGTCTTAGAAATTTGGGCCTCTAAGTTACACAACTCATTTTTAAACAATTCCATTAGTACTGATTCCTTCTCCAATGGATATGAATACTTAGGGGCACATAATGATCTAGTGGTTAGATGATCAGTTAGAAGAGAGACCTGGAATATGGGGCACTTGGGCTTGGTTGCTGTGAGTATGGCCCCAGGGGGGTAGCAAATCTTTAAAAGGCAGGCAAAGATCCGACAGACTCTTTGTCAGCAAAGGTAAGTAAGCCCTTTTCTGAGCAGGAACCAATTTGTTTATTTGGATAAACTGAGAACCAGCTTGGTAGGAGACAAAATTCAAATTTCCCTTGTTTATGATGTTTAAAAAGGTTGAATCTATCTAGCCTCTAAGGTCTCAGAGCGAGGAACTTGAAGTATTTGTGTGATATAGGAGAGAGAAGGTAGGGATAAGCACACAATCACAATCCTAGGGTTATTTTAGCAGGAAGTTGCTACCCAGGGAACAAGAGCAAAGGATCAGAGGGATGTCTGCCCATTATCTGAGCCTTTGACAAATTCATAAAACTTTTTTGGGGACAGCAACTTACTTTTCAAATATCACAAAGCCCTACTGAGACCAAGTTCTATGAAGACGACCTATAAAAGGGTATTATGGCATGGGTAGGACTTCTTTGGTGATGGATTGGGACCAATGGAGCTGCACCAATGCCCTCTTCTAGCACTATTAAAGGCTTTGGACTTTTGCCTTCTGGATCATGCAGAGTAGTAATGTTAATGATTAAACAGAATGGTTTGATTGTTTTATTGTCTGATAAAACTGTGAAGAAATGAACTTTATAAAGTGGGAGGGAGATGCAGATCATAAAAGGGACCCCTAAGATTGTGTAGTCTCACACCTTAATTTTAGAGATGAGGAAACTGGGGCCCAGAGAAATTAAATGGGTTGCCTACATCACACAGGCTGGAAGTCATACAGACATGATTTAAAGCTAGACTTTTCACTTTCACTGTCTCATGCTTCTTCAAGAGGCATTTATTAGCCAGTTTATAGTCAAAGAGGAGATGATAGATAAAGTATAGGCAAGGAAAATTGCCTTCAAAGGCTCCACATCCATGTTATGAAGAGTTCTGGTTATGAGTCAGGAAAGACCTGAGATCAAATTTTGACACCAACATTTGCTGGCTGGGTGACCATGAGCAAGTAGCTTTGCTTAATCTCTCAGAGTTTCCTTTTCTTCATCTATAACAGGAGGCTAATCCTTGCACTACCTACTTCAAAGGGTTTTTGCAAGGAAAGCACTTTAAAGTATCACAGAAAGGGGAGTTATTATGGTCAGTGCAGGATGTGGGGTCTTTGAGATTGAAGCAAAACCTCCAGGGATGCTAGGAACTCATTCAGGTCTGGGTTTTAAGAATATGAAATAATGAAACTCATTTCTCAATCAAGTTGAGTGGTGGAGAGAAAACTGTGTTGCAAACTGCCTATAGAACATGATTCCGGATTGGTGGAAAATATGGGAACATAGCACTGTGACTGTGTGAGGGTTGGAGCTGGTGCAGTACTTTTGGAGAGGAGAGACATTTTTTGTTGCTGCTTTGAGAGAGGACATGAGTGTTTCAGATTTTCTTGGGGAGTGATGTGAGACAAGAGGAGAAAAAGAGAGAGAGAGAGACAGAGACAGAGAGAGAGACAGAGAGAGACAGAGACAGAGACAAAGAGAGAGACAGAGACAGAGACAGAGACAGAGACAGAGATTTTATAGATATATAGGCAAAGTTGGCTTTTTAATGTCCCTAATTTCCAACTTGCTTTTCTATAAACTTCAATGAACTTCTCTTTGATTAATAATCAGGCCTTCTCTCTTGATTAAACCAAGATTTCATTTCACTCTCATCTAAAGAGTTCATTCACTCTTGTATATTTTCTTGTATATTCTTGTCTATAGAACTTGTCTGATTTCTGTTCAACATTTGCTTGGAAAAAGGAGTTTACTATGCTATCTGCAATGGTCTTATGTGTAAGTAGCATTTGGTAGAATAGAGTCAAACTAGTGAGTACGTGTGTTTTACTCTTCCTCTTTAAGGGATAGTGACCAGAGGAATAAGTGACATCTAAACTAAAAAATTATACTCAAAGATCAGAAATATTGAATCCTATCCCTCAGAGGAGAGGCAGAAGTTCAGCCTAGTGGTCTCTTCTCTTCCCTTCAAGTCAAGAAGACAGGATTTCAGAGATATCCTTTGAGTTATTTGTCCATATGTTTAGACATACTATATACGTGTAACATGATCACCATATTATACCTTATACTAATAAAAGATCCTGGGGTAGCACTGGCTGACATAAGAGCAGAATTCCAGGAATGAGGAGGTCCTGGAGAATAATCAAACCAGGTTGGTAAGGTTTTCTGGGGCCAAAGTAAATGATTCAGATGATTGTGACTGGTACTTCTCACATACCATGTCCAGTCAAACAGGTCTACTTGCATCACCTTGACTCCATGACTTTGCAAAGCTTTCCATAATAGCTGGAATGCTCTCCCCCCTTGCCTATGTTCTGCTGAAACTCTCTCTTCCTCTTCAAGGCTTAGCCTAAGTGTTTCCTTCTTCAAAAAGCCCACACTGCTCCTCAGTCTTCTTGCCCCTTTCCTGCACTCCAGCCTTCACCTCCACTTAGATTCCTGCTCTGAGGCCTTGGACTTCTGAATGGCGAATGTTCACCATATCTAGCCTGACTCACACTTCCAAACCTGCTTCCTGGACATCTTTGTGCCATGCCATTGAACACATAATATTTCCACCTTACCACCTCTGACTTTCCACCTCTAGCTCTGAGAAAAGCAATCAGATAAACATTACTCTTCCTGTAAGGACATGCTTTGTGTAAGAAACTGATTCAAATATAAAATATTCTAAAAGAATAAGCACTATCCCTAATTGGTATATGAGGCATACATATGAAATCAGGAGCTATGAGGTTTCCTTTTACCACATGTGCACTCTAAGCTTAAGACTGTTCTCCCCAGAGAGCTAGCATATACAAGGGGAAAATGGGTCCCAAGCATTTTTTTTGGAGGGTGTAGGGGTGGGGGATGTTTTCATATCAACTGTTCTTACTGTAATACATGAGTAAATATCCCTTTCTTAAAGTTAATTAACTTAATCTAACAAGTTAATTATCAACAGCAAGGATTAGGACAGTTCTTTGGATGGGGTTTGTGAGCAACAGTCTTAGAAATCAATCTCAAGCCCTCAGGTTTACTCCCAGAACCATAAGGAGAGAAGTAGTCAGTCATTCTCTGAGTATTCAATATGCTGATGTGTGAGGTAGGGACAGTAGCCCTGAGGGGTTGTTACACAGAGAATGCTAAATGTTTTGAGGACGAACAATATTTCAGACCTTTACCCCACTTCTGACTGTGCCAAGACACAGCAGTTACCAAGTTGAGTCTGGAATCAGGAAATTAGTTTCTTTGCGTGACTTGTATGGTACCCTTGTCAACTCCTAGGGCTGGTAAATCAGGAGCAAGTTAAGCTGGGAAAAGGTCAGTCTGACCAGTAAATTACTCAATTTACTTCTATTATCCTCCATCATCTGCCCTCCCTGACCTACTTGGACACTTTTGACACATTTGTTAGGCAGCTTATTATACCTTGGTCAAAGTAAGTACCATTTTGTCCAGTCTGAAACTTGGTCTCCATAAATAAACACACCAGTGTGAACTCACAGCAGAAATTTGGCAGACACTGGGTCTGCCAAACTATCATGTAGGACAAGGTTCAGGCTAGCCTTCAACAATCATAAATTCATGGACTCAAAGATACTTAGACCAAGAGGACTAAAGAGCTCATTTGAATGAGAGTCCTCTATAAATATGCCCAGCTTTTCCAATGTCTTCCGGAAATATGGCGCCCAGAAAAGAGCACAGTACTTTCAGTTGTGGTCTAACCAAGGCATAGTACAGTAGTAGTATGATCTCCTTCACTCTGGACAGTATGCCTCTCAATACAAACTTAAGTTAGATTTTTTTTAGCCTCCATATCACACTGTTCACTCATATTGGACGTTAAAATTCCTAGATTTTTTTTCTCCCATGGGAACTACTCTCTATTGATGCTTTTCCAGTCTTATGTTTAATGAAGTTGATTTTTCAAATCCAAGTTTTTGTAGGCTAAGCCTGAATTTGACTCAGACTAGTAGGTTCAAAAGGTTTGAGTTTTTGTTTTTGTTTCTTTTGGCTATGCAATAGGCACTCATGAAACAGAAAGTCTAATTTAAATTATTTTATTAATTGAAGTTTAAAAATACAAAATATCAACTTGACTACTCTGATCAATACAGTGAACTAAGACCATTCCAAAGAACTCATGATAAAAAAAATGTTGTCTGCCTCCAGGGAGAGGACTGATGAACTCTGAGTACAAAAATTGAAGTATAATCTTTTTCTTTCTTCCTTCCTTCCTTCCTTCCTTCCTTCCTTCCTTCCTTCCTTCCTTTCTCCCTTCCATCCTTCCTTTTTCTGTCTCTCTCTCCATCTCTCTCTTCCTTCCTTCTTTCCTTCCTTTTTTTCCTTTCTTTCTTTTACAATATGGAAATACATTTTGCATGATTTCACATCTTTAATTAATATCATAGTGTTGCCTTCTCAGTGGGTGGGGAAAGACTGGGAGGGAGAGAATCTGGAACTCAAAATTTCAAAAGAAAAGAATGTAAAAAATAAATATTAATTAAAAAAGAAAAAATACAAAGTATAAAGATACAGGAATTTAAAAGACATAAAATGCTGTTCCCTGCCTGTAGTCAGGGCTGAAAGAAGTACTGAAGAGCATTTCCAAATGAAGAAAATATTTCTGAGAGCCTTCTCTGTGCCCAGGCCAATCTTTCTATTATTCAAACCATGAGGCTGGCAAAGCACCAGACATGGATGTGCCTCAATAGCAACAGCCTCGGGAGCCCACCTGAGCTCTTACTACACACGTGGAGAACTTTGCACTATCTTTTTAAAATTTAGTTTCACAGGACAATTAATGATCATTAAATTTCATCTCATTTTAGTTTGCCTAATATTCTAACCCACTGAGATATTTTTGGATCCTGACTCTGTTATCCAATGTTAGATGTCCCTCTCAGCTTTGTGTCACCTGTACACTTCATGAACATGAGATCAGTACCTTTATCTGAACCTGAAATGTAAGATCTATGAACCAAGGCAAACTGATTATGGCAAATATGCAAAGTGGGAAAATTAAACATTGATATCTTGGGTGTCGGTGAACTCAAGTGTATGGGAAAGAGTGAATTTAATTCAGGTGATCATTAAATATACTACTGTGGGCAGGAATTCCTTAGAAGAAATAGAATAGTCCTCATAGTGACTAGAAGGGTGAGAAAAGCAGTACTGCTTTGATATCTGTTCAAATCTAAGGCAAACCATTCAGCATCAGAGTAACATAACTCTCATGATTCAACCATCGATGCTGAAGAAGCCAAATTTGATCAGTTCTATGAAGATCTACAACATTTTCTTGAAAGAACACCCCAAAAGATGTCACATTCATCATAGAGGATTAGAATACTGAAGAAGGACATCAAAAGATAATTGGAATGACAGGCAAGTTTGACCTTAGAGGACAAAACGGAGCAAGACAGAGACTAATAGTTTTGTCAAGATAACTCACTGCTCATAGCAAACACTCTCTTTTCAACAATCCAAAAGGCAACTTTACACATAAACATGACCAGATGGTCAATATTGAAATCAGATGGACTATATACTTTGTAGGCAAAGTATATAGTATATTGTATATGTAGACTGTATATGATCAGTTAAGACAAGATCTGGAGCTGACTGTGGCTCAGATCATGGACTTCCTTCTTTTTTTTTGGAGTAGGGAAGGCAGGGCAATTGGGGTTAAGTGACCTGCCCAAGGTCACAGCTAGTAAGTGTTGTTAAGTGTCTGAGGCTGGATTTGAACTCAGGTCCTCCTGACTCCAGGGCTGGTGCTTTATTCACTGCACCACTTAGCCGCCCCCCTCCCCTTTTCTCCCAAAAAATTTTATCTTAGATTCAAACACCAGAACACAAATAGAGAAGAGAAAAAAGAAACAAAACATACCATAAACTTAAATATTAGACCCTAAATACGAAGGTAAAAAGAAACAAAAACGTGTCATGTTCGAAGCAGAACGTAAGAGAGGATCCGAAATGTGTGACAGCAAATGTTCATTCCAAGAAAGCCTATATGACAAATAGTACTGCTTGTGTTGAGAACTGTCCACCTTTTCTTTGCTCCCTTGCGAGTTTTCTTTTGTTCTCTGACGTGCACTTTTTTACTTTGTTCTTTTTTCCCCTCCACCCCCCCCCCCCCCAGCCCCCAGAAGGCTACAATGAAGTTTAGATACGTTTCTCCGTAGCTTTAGGATATATACATACACACATACAAACACATACAGGCATATACATTCCCAAACCTATTCTACTCCTGATCTTTGTTTTTATGTATATGTATATCTCTGATTTCCTATCCCTCCTGCCTCCTCTACTTTATTTTTACCCACTACCTTGCCCTCCTATGACTTGCCTTCCCTCTGCCAAGGATCTCTCCCCTAATCTCCCATTCTCATAAATCTAAACACCCTTCCACACCCCTATTTATCTATTCTCTCACCTTCCCCTCTAAAGATCCCTCCCTTGTCCTCTCCCACCTCCCTATGCCCCTAGCATTTTATTTCTTCTGAATTTAGAAGACTTCTGTACTCTTTTAAATATATATGTATTGTTTCCTCACACCCATTCCCGATGAAAGTAGGTTACCAGATCATGGGATTCTTATCATAAAATTCAGTCTTAAATTGAAGAAAATATGGAAAACCATGACCTAAATAACAACCCTTATGAATACGAAGTGGAAATGATTAATAGATTTAAGGGATTAGATCTGGTAGGTAGAGCTTGTGAAGGACTATGGATAGAGGTTTGAAATATTATATAGGATGCAGCAACAAAAAATATTCAAAAGAAAAAGAAGAGAAAGAAAATAACTGAATGAAAGAAAAAGGAAAGGAGAAAAGGAAAGATATACCCAACTGAATGTAGAATTCCAGAGAAGAGTAAGGAAAGATAATGAGTAACACAAAAAAAAGAGAAGAAAATAATAGAGTGGGAAAGACAGATTTCATCAAGAAAATTAGAGCTATCACGGTAATATATCATGCAAAATGGGCATGATAAAAGGAAAAAAAATGATAGGGACTTAACAGAAGTAGAAGAGATTAAGAAGTGGCAAGAATATACAGAAGAACTATCCAAGAAAGATCTTAACATCACTGATAACCATGATAGTATGGTTACTGATCTACAGCCATACATCCTGGAAAATAAAGTTAACTGAGCCTTAGGAAGTATTGCTAACAATAAGGCTAATGAGGTGACAGAATTACAGCTGAGGTATTTAAAATCCTAAAAGATTATGCTGTTAAAGTGCTATACTCAATATGCCAGTAAATTTGGAAACCTTAACAGTGGCCAATGGATTAGAAACGATGAGTTTATGTCCTAATCCTAAAGAAGGGCAATGCCAAAGAATGCTCAAATTACCAAACAATTGTGTTCATTCACAGCCAGCAACATTTTGCTTAAAATTCTGTAAACTAGTCTTCAGCAATATATGAATCAAAATTAGCAGAAGAGCAGGCTGGTTCTCAAAGATGCAGAGGAACTAGAGACCAAATTGCCAACATTCACTGAATTATGGATAAAGCAAAGGAGTCCCCAAAAAATCTACTTCTGCTTCATTGACTATACTAAAGCCTTTGACAAAGTGTGGCAAGTCTTCAAAGAGATGGGAGTACCAGATTATTTTATTTGTCTCGTAAAGAACCGTATGTAGGTCAAGAAGCAACATTAGAACCAAACGTGGAACAATTGATTGGTTTAAGAATGGGAAGAGAATACAACAAGGCTTTAATTGTCACCTTATTTATTTAACTTATACACAGAGTACATCATGCAAAATGCCAGGCTGGATGAATCAAAAGTCAGAATAAAGGTGACTGGGAAAGATATCAACAATCTCAGATGTGCAAAGATACCACTCTGATGGTAGAAAGTAAAAAAGCATTAAGAAGCTTCTTGATGAGGGTGAAAGAGGAGAGTGCAAAAAACTGGTTTGAAGCTCAACATGAAAACAACACCAACAAAAAAACTAAGATCTTGGCAACTGGTACCATCACTTCCTAGCAAGTAGAGAAAGAAGTAGGGGCAGTGTCAGATTTTATATTCTTGGGCTCAAAGATCATTGCAGATGGCAACTGAAGGGATGAAATTAAAAGATGCTTGCTCCTTGGAAGGAAAGCTATGGCAAATCTTGTCAGCTTCTAAAAAACAGGAACATTTCCTTGCCAACAAAGGTCTATATAGTCAAAGGCTTTGACTTTGACTTTGACTCTCAAAGTTATGGGTTTTTTAGTAACAATGTATGACTGTGAGAGTTGGACTACAAGGAAAGCTGAGCACTGCAGAATTGATACTTTTAAACTGTGGTGCTCCAGAAGACTTTTGAAAGTCCCTTGAACAGGGAGGAGACCAAATCAGTCAATTGAAGAAATTAGCCTAGACTATTTACTGGAAGATCAAATACTGAAGCTGAAGCTTAAATACTTCAGTCACATAATGTGAAGACAGGACTCATTGGAAAAGAGCCTGATGTTGGGAAAGACTGAAAGCAAAAGAAGAAAGGGATGGTAGAGGATGAGATGGATAGATAGTGCCATGGAAGCAATGAACATGAGCTTGGACAGACTTCTGGAGAGAGTGGAGGATAGAAGGCCTAGTGTGCAACCATGGTGTCACAAAAGTTGGTTATGATTGAACATCTTTATCTAAGCAATTATGAAAAACGTTAAGCAGCAAAACTACCAAAGACAGATCAGTTCAGTAGAGGGCTTCTTCTAAACTGAAGCCAAGCCATTAATTTTTTGAATCCAGTCATTTAACCAATTCTGAATTGCTCTAAAGATATAGTTATCTATGCTACATTTATTCATCTTACCTACAAAGAGAGTCAATCTATAAACGTTTATTGAGTATATACTTTGTGCCAGGCATGATACTAAGCACTAGTGATACAAAGAAAGGCCCTAATCTCTTTTTTTTTTCCTGAAACTGATCAAGACATTCATAAAAACCCAACCAGGTTAGCTTAGCTTCGCTCCCAGGACGGTGGGGCCAGCAGGGTCCAGCAAAAGAGCCTCTGAAGGAGCCCCAGCCTCAAGGGCCAGGCCCAGAGGAAATGGCCAGGCAGCCGGCTGGAGCCTCTGCCGCGGAGAAGAGCAAGCGCAAACCTGGCGGGGAAGAAAGATTGGGGCTCACCAGTGAAAGGGGCAGGAGCAGGGCCTGGAGCTGGGGCTGGGCTGAGCATCTCACTCCACTAAGCTAACACGGAACTGCAGAGCAGGCGGGATGGAGGGGGCAGGGGCCCGGGGGAGGAAGCAGTCCACGGGGGTCCGGGGGGATAAGAGCTCTGCCTGGAGCTCTCAGCTGCCTGGTCTACGCTGGGCGCGGGAGGGCACTGACCTAGCCCGGGTGGGGGGAGCACAGTCTTTGGGGGAGATGCCCACCTGCCCCTCCCCGCCCCGGGGGGGGGGCTACTCCTTCTGCTCGCCGTCGGGGGCCGGCGTGGGGCTCTGCTCGGGGGCCGGGGCCCCCTCGGCGGCCGGCTCCTCCAACTTTCTGTCTGCCTGCGCCCCTGGGCCGGGGCGGCCGTGCCTTCGGCGGCCTCCTCTTCGGCCCCCGGCTGGGGCCCTTGGCTGCCCGGCGCCTCGGCCTCGGGCGCCCCCTCCTCGGTGGGTGAGGAGCCTGCCGAGTCGCCCCCCGCCTCCTTCCGGTTCCGTTTGAAGGACGGGCCGCTCAGCTTAAAGGGCTTCTTAAAGGAGAATTTCTGCTTCTTCTTGGGCGTCTCCTTGGGCGTCCCCTCGGCCTTGACCTCGCCGCCTGGGCTTGGCGCCGCGGGGCTCGTGGGCTCGATGCGCTGGCCCTGGCCGCGTCGGCCGGCTCGGCGGGGCCCGGGGGGGCGGCCTCGGCCTCGGCCTCGGCCTTGGGGGGCACGTCTCCATTGCTCTTCACATGGCCGTTCTCCTGTCCGTTGGCCTTGGCGGGGCCCGCCTCGTCGGCGCTCACATCGCCCCGGGGCACTTTCGAGCTCTGGCTGCCCATGGTCGGGGGAGGTGGGAGGTGGCTCTGCAGCGCGGGGCGCCCGCGGCCAGGGGGGAAGGGGGAGGCTGGGTGGGGCGGGGGGCGGCCCCGGGCGCTACCCGGGCTGGCCGAGCAGACTCCGGGAGTGGGGGGGGGGGCGAAGGGGGTACCCCGATGCAGCCCCCAAGCCTAGCCACTCCGCTCCGCGCCGGAATCGAAAGGCCCTAATCTCAATGAATTTCATCTAATGGGGGGGATAACATGCAAGTAACTGTATACAAACAATCTATATACAGGATAAATTGGAGATAATTGAAAGAGTGCAAAGTATGAAAATTTATGGCAATTGGGAAAGGCTTTCTGTAGAAGATGGTATTTTAGCAGAACTTGAAGGAAGCCAAGAAAGGCAGGAGGCAGAGATGAGGAAGAAAAGCATCCCAAACATGGGTGATATTCAGCAAAAATGCTAAGTTGGTAGTCAGTGTGTCTTGTGTAAGAACTAGTAAGGAGGCCAGTGGTAGTGATCTTGGAGTGTATGGAGGGGTATAAGGTATCGTAAAATTGGAAAGATGGAGGAGCAAGTTAGTAAGGGCTTTGAACACCAGACAGGATTTTATATTTGATCCTAGAGGCAATAGGGAACCACTAGAGTTTGAAAGTGCAGGTCAGGACTTCATTTTTAAAGGTACACTTTAGCAGATGAGCAGAGGGTAGACTGAAGAGTGATTTGGGTCAGGGAGATCAACCAAAAAGCTCTTGTAATAGTCCAGTTGTGAGGTGACAGTGGGTAGTGGCAGTGTCAGAGGACAGAAAGGAATATATATACACAAGAGATGCTACAAAGGAAAAATTGACAGGCCTTGGGTATGGGTGTGAGAGAGAAAGTATGGAGTCTAGGATGACATTGAGGTTGCAGTCCTGGGTCTCTGAAAATATAGTAGTACCCTTAACAGTAATAGAGAAGTTAGGAAGAGGGGAAAGTTTGAGGGAAAATGTGAGTTAAAATTTGGACATTTTAAGTTTAAGATGTTGATGGGGCATCCAATTCAAGATGTCCAACAAACAGGTGAGCATACAGGACTGGAGGCCAGTATAGAAGTTAGGACTGCATCAGTAGAATTTGAGAATCATCAGCACAGAGGATAATTAAACCCCCCACAGGAGCTGAAAATATCACCAAGTGGAATAACTAAAAAGGGAGAAGAAAGGGGGACCAGGCTAGAGCTGTGTGAGACATTGATGGTTAACAGATATGGCCTGGATGAAGATTAAGCAAAGGAGATTGAGGAGTGGTCAGACATATAAGAAGAGAACGAGGAGAAAACCTAGCAAGAAGACAGTATCAAGGAGAAGAGGATGATTGACAGTGTCAAAGGCTGCATAGATATCAACAAAGATGAGAATTTAGAAAAAGTAATTAGATTTGGCAACTAAAGTATCATAAATAACTTAGGAGACAGCTGTGGTTGAATATTGATGTCAGAAACCAGACTGTAGAGAATTCAGAAGAGATAGTGAGAGGAAAAGAGGTGGAGATGCTGACTGTAGAAAGTCTCCTCAAGGAGTTTGGCCACAGAGCAGAGACGAGATACCAGATGATAGCTCATAGGAATGAATGGATCAAGTGAGGACTTTTGAGGATAAGAGAGACATAGGCATGACTGTAGACAATAGGGAAGCAGCCAAGAGACAGAGTAAGATTGAAAATAAGTGAGAGTAAGGATGATAAAGAGGACAATCTTCTAGAAAAGACAGGAAGGAATGGAACGATGTGCCTGGAGAGTACTTTACCTTGACAAAGAGAAGGACCACCTCATTATGTGAGCTAGGGGTGAAGATGGAGACAGTTTCAGAAGGCATGTGGGAGGTGTGAGAGGAGGGAAGAGGAAACTTTTGATGAATGGCCCCATTTTTTCTATGAAAATGAAGCAAAATTCTCAGCTAATAGGGTATGCAGAAGGCAGCTATGAAAGATTTAAGGAAGGATGAAAAGGTTTGGAAAAATGGTCCTAGTGACTGGAATAGTGAGTCAATTAGGGAGGGATAAAAGGATTGCCTTATTGCAGTGAGGGCCCAGTTGAGATTATACAACATAAATTTGTAATGGTTCTAGTTTCACAGTTTCATTATTTTCTCCAGCTTTATTTTGTAGCATGTGAGTTGAAGCAAATACCATAGATGGTAGGAGTAACCCAGGGTTGAGGCTTGGCAAGGCAAGCTAGACCACAATGGAGGAGAAAGGGGAAAAGGGATATGCATTTATATAGCACCTAGTGTGTTTCAGAAACTGCGCTAAGTGATTTATAAAAACTATCTCATTTGAGCATATTTGGGGGTGAGGGATTTAAGAAGAGAGGATAGTGTAGAGTTGAACTGGTTCACTAAGGGGTCAAGATAGGTAATAGAGGACAGCAGAACCTGGTCCTGGTGGCTTGAATTCATCAGAAGCAGCTAAGTAAGTGCCCTCCCACTGTTTCTTACTTAACTTGAGTTTGAACTGCTTATGTTAACCATTATTGTTTTGTCTTTTTCAGCCCAAAAACCATTCTTCTAGACAGAGAAAAGAAGCAAATAAAAAATTGAGTGTTTTGATTTTCTCTCTGTCTCCTATAATTATCATCCAATCTATGCAGAGCAGTGGTCCCAGTCCTTTTAACCTCTTCTTTTTTCTCCATAGTAGCTAAATAAGACCTTTTCATTGTCTTAGAGTTCACCAGCAGCCTCAGCTTATCCTGAGCTTTAGGACTCCCGACAGTATTCTTACAGTACTGTGGCATTTTTTAACATTCAGCTTCTGTTACCTTCTCTTGCCTCAATCATCTATGCCAGGGCTCCTAAACCTTTTTTTGGTGTGTGTCATGGGCCCCTTTGGCAGTCTGGAAAAGCCTACAGACCTCTTTTAAAGATAATGTTTTTAAATAATTGAAGAAAATGTTAAATCTCATTAGAATTTAGTGATTAGAAAAGTAATTCTTTCCATTTAAGATAATTGACCCCCTGAAATCTACCCATAAATAATTTGCGGGGGTGGGGGGATCTGTGAACCATAGGTTAAGAATTCTTGACCAAAAAAAAAGAACTCTTGACCTTTGCATGTCTTTAAAAAAATTCTAGTAAGAGTGATGAAGGAAAGATTTAGGTAGAGAGAGCATAGTAGAAGAGGAATCTACCCTATCTCTACTTCCAAAGAGATTCACTATTTAGGTTTATTTCCTGTATCTGACATTTACCTGTGCAACCTTTGGCATTTGATCTCCCTGGATCTCAGTTTCTTCACCTGTAAAACGAGGGGGCTGGACTAGATGGCCTCTAACGTCCCTTCCAACCATAGATCTATGATCCCACCATCTTTTGATATCCCTACGGGCTACCCATGCCACTTTATGTAAGGATAAATAATATCTATAAGGATAATGAAATCCTGGGTAGGAAGCTAAAAAATCACTTCTTCCAGTGAAAGGTCAGACTTTAGAAGAGATGGTAAGACTTGGGAAGTGAGCTCTTATCTATGGTGTGAGATGGGTAAAACAGGGTTCAGCTTTTTAGACTACAGCTTAATATAAGATTGATGAGATCTTGGCAATTTATGAGGATCAAAAATGACATATTTGATTGTATATTTGCCAGTCTAACTAATCACAAGAGCTTTAAACTAAAAATGGAAGAAGAGGGAGAAAATAAATCTGAATGCTAATGGAAGACTTTATATATAGCATAGAAAGAAGAAATGGTAACAATAGAAGTTATCCATCTGTTGACAGCAAAAAACAAATGATAAGTGGATGAAATATGTTGTGGCCGTACCTTTTTTTTTTGCCTCTAGATGTCTATTGCCCCATTTTACAGAAGAGGCCACTGAGGCCCATAAAGATTGTGACTTGCCCAAGATCACAAGGATAATAAATACTAATAAATACAGTTGGGTCTGAGTCCCGATCCTTTAATTCTACATCTAAGGCCTCTTCAATTTGATTCTCTTGCCCCTGCTGTGGTGAACCACAGTATAAGCACGGTGTACCATCTGTTAGACACATCGAGATTCATGGTTAGCCAGTAGCACAGGCCTGCACAACAAACAGCCCATGGGCTGCTTGGGATTTCAGGCAGCCTACAAAAAATGGAGAGGATGTAAAAGAAGGTAGAGATGTAATGAGTGCTTTGCTGGTGCCCCGCTTAACCTGCCTTCCACTAGTGCCATCTTGTAAGTGGGAGGGTGGGGCGCCACTGCATATGCACTCCTGTTTGTCACGTGACCTGCAGCAACCAACCACCGTGGGCCTGTCTCTAGTCTGAGAGGAGCAAAAGCTGAATCTTTTCATGGTGTTTTTGGTCTTTCCTTACAGGTGTTGAACCAGGACAAAGTCAGTGCAGCCATGCGCCAATGCAGCTGATGCCTGCTGTGTGATGAGAAGCAACAATGCAAGGGCTTCTTTCCTCCCTTACTACATGGTTGCCCTGCAAGTTACATGAGTGTCTGCCACTATCTCCAAAGTCAGTTCAGTATCTATATATGAGCAGTTGCTGTGGAGATCTTTTGGTTTGAACATTAAAGTTTTGGGGGCAACTTTGTGAAATGGGTGATAAAAAGAAATGGAAAATCAAATCAGAACATGGAGTGTTTCATCTCAAGTGGGCAAATAGATACTTGCTTATTTACATGAGAGACAAAATGTTGTGCCTTGTTTGCCAAGAAGTAATAGTCATTCCAAAGGAATACAATCTTCATTGCCATTTCAAATAAAAACATTCCAACTTAAGCAAATTGGACACGAATGTAAAACGAATTAAAGCATCCAAATTGTTGAAAAATCTCAGTGGGGAATGAGGCAGCTACTAAGGTTAGTTTTCAGATTTCTAAGGAAAGTGATTTCAAACATGAATCGGGAGTACAATAAACTGATTGCTGACAGGAAATGTAATACATCGCATTAACTAAATGTAAACAGTAAGAAAACCTGAAAAAATGTATTGAAACTTGTACCACTTAGCAAAGTAATTATTTTAAACATTAATGTTATTTGATGATAAGTGAAATCTTGAGTAATAAGTGTAATTAATTGATATTAATTGAAATTTCCCTTTTTAAAAATATGGTTTATTTGCAAAATGGTTTAATCATTAATTATATCTTTACTTGGAAAGTGAGCCACTAAAAACCTATCTGCAGCCCAAAAAAGTTTAGCCTGTTTTAATTTTGGCCCCTACTTACTGCCAAGTTGTGCAGGTCTGCATTGGAATGTACTCTCCTTGAGAGCAGGGACTGTTTTTGCTCATCTTTATAACTCTAGCACTTAGCACAGGGCCTAGCACAAAATACATATTTAATAAATGCTTGTTGATCAACTAACTGACTCAATCTTGTTGTAGCATTGTATGACATAGGAAAAAAATCTCATTTCTATGATGTGCTGAACATTAGATTTTTTAAAAAGTCTTTTAAAAATACATTTTGTTTCTATAGTAATTATTATTTCCGTATGTGCTTTGAGACTCATACTATCCCCTCTTGTGATAGCCCCCCTCCAAATCCCAAACACTTAAACAAACCCACCAACATATCAAATGAATCTATTAGAGTTTGCAAAATGCATACATCTGTATCATCCCCAGAAGAGGGAGATGTGTTTCAGCAATTGCTCTCCGGAACCAGAATCAGTCATTACATTTAATTTGAGCCACTTTTTGGTGTTGTTTTCCATAACATGACTGTAGTAATTTTTTTTATATTCTCTTGATTGTTTCTTTTTTCAGCTCTGTATCAGTTGATGAAAGGCAATGTTGAATAGTAAAGTTGAACTTGGAGCCAAGAACGTCTGGGTTCATGTCCTGATTCTGACACAGACTGGCTGTGTGACCCTAGGAGAGTCACTTTACCTCTCAGCGCTCTCCACAACTCTTTATAAGCTTCAGAAAAGATGCTAAAAAGCATTACTAGAGGTAGTTTTCTTCCTAAGGTTTTCCATGTGACAGTGAAATCACAGGTACAGTACCTATTCCTGTTCCATCAGTTCATATGAATGTTTCTCAGATTTCCTCAAGCTTACCATTTCTTATATTATAATGATATTCTATTCTATTACATTGATATACTACTAAAGGAACTTTGTAATTTCCCAAGAGCAATCCATTCTATTCTCCATCTGTATAAATATGTACACACATATATACAAATATAGACACATGTATGTCTGTATTTGCATTTGTGAATGAGCTCTATGGGTTGTCCAACTAATTGGATGTCATAATCTGGACAAGAGATATTTTTTGTCCACTTAGTCTTTACCATATGAATGGTTGTCAAATTCTTTGGAGTGTTTATGAATTTCATGTTGAAGGCACTGCAATCTTCCAGAGCTTTATGCAACCTAAACAATATCATTCACAAATAGGAATCTCTGGAAGATCCTAGAAGCTATATAGAATCCTGCTTCAACTTGGACTCTGCACTCTGTTCTTCATGACAGTGGTAGACATCTTTGACAAGTATCCATCACTCTGTTTTATTCCTCATCTGATTTTAGTGATCAGAGCAACAAAGTTATATGTCATTATATATTTAAAAGAATCCTGATTAATGTTGATGCATGGATAGGTGACAGCCTGTTGGAGGAGAGTCTTTTGCTCCCAAACTGGCTCCTCTTCCCAACTTCCCTATTACTACTGAGGATACTAGCATCTACTTAGTCACCCAGACTCACACCCTGTCATATCCTCAACTACTTACTTTCTTACCCCCGTATCCTACTATTGCTGACACCTGTTAATTTTATCTTCACAAAATTTCTTGTTTACACCCCTTTATTTGCTCTGACACTGCTGCCACCCTAGTACAAGCCCTCATCACCTCACACTTGGATTATTGCAATAGCATGTTGGTTAGTTTCCCTGTCTCAAATCTCTCTCTACTCTAGTCCATTCTTCACTCAGCTGTCAACTGATCTTACTAAAGTGCAAGTTTGACCATGTTACCTTCCTATTCAATCAACTCCAGTGTCTCCATATTATCTTCCGGATCAAATATAAAAACCCTCTGTTCAGCTTTTAGAGCCCTTCATAACCTGACCTTCTTCTACTTGTCCAGTCCTGCCTTCCTTCAACCATGTACTCTGCACTTAAGGGACACTGACCTCTTTCCTCTGTTCCTTGCCCAAGATACTCTATCTCTTTACTCTAGAAATTTACACTGGCTGTCCCTCATACTGGGAATGTTCTCCCTTCTCATCTTTACCTCGTAGCTTCCCTCCAGTCCCAATTAAATCTCACCTTCTGTAAGAAGTCTTTCTCCATCTCCTTTAATGCTGATGACTTCTTCCTTTTGATTATTTCCAATTTATCTTGTATATATCATTTATACCAATTTTTTTTGTATGTTGTATTTCTCATTAGACTGTGAGGTCCTTGAGAGGAGGGACTGGTTTTTTTTTTTTCCTTTCCATTTTTTTTTTGTATCCCTAGTGCTTAGCACAGTGCCTGAAACATTTTTTGTTGTTGTTGCTTGTTGATGGATTAAAACAAAGACTTTTAAAAGAAAACACACTATGATTATAGATCCATTTGAATCATCTATAACATTGGTATTCCACAATTATCCCAGTCAATGGATATCTATTTTGTTCCCATTTTTTTTGTGTATGCCAGCACAAAGATTACTGCTAAGTACTAAAGCAAAAAAAAAAAAATCCATAAAAACAGGGCTCTTCAAAGACTTGTCGCTCAACAAATTTTGATGAATTGAATTGAAAATAGTCCCAAATGAAACTGATAGATGTGAGGGAGATGCCTGGTTCCTTTTAGTTTCTTCTAGTCTTAGACTAAGAAAATAAGCTTCCACCTTACACTCAAAGAGATTCTTTCTACCACAACGCATAAAAGTTTCCAGATATACATAGATGTAAAACTCAGAAATAATTTCTGGAGCTAAATACACTTCTCCTTTCTCTGTGTTTCTTAATGTGATACAAGAGTCAACATAGCAAATTGTGTAAGCAGCAACTAGGATATCTGTTAGTTATAAACCTGAGTCTTGGGAAGGGTGGTAGTTGAATGACTTACATCCTTGTTTACAGATGGATTGCTTCAAGCCAAAGAGCTTTCTCCTAGGCAATCATTAACCCAAAAGGCATTTTAACCCCTTCCTTCTCCAAGCTTACAAAGTAAATGCCAGAAACAAACATGGTAATTGCCAGAACCAAGATTTGAACCCAAATTTTCTGACTTCCTATCTTGTGCTCTTTCCAGGACAAAAATAAATCTTATTTGCTTTATCATGAAATCCCTTCTCCAGTCTCCAATGTTTGGCAAGGAATAAATGGCATTCAATTCAAGAATGGAAGATAGTGTAGAGTTGAACTTGTTCACTAAGGAGTCAAGGTTGGAAAGGGAGGAGAGTATAGAGAGAGCAAGGGTGATGACATGGGAAGGAACTGAAGGGTGGAGGATTTGGAGGTCATAGCAAGGATGAAGAATATCTTTAGTAGAAGTAAGGCATAAGTTGAGATGGAATGATGCAAGATTATGACCAGAAAGAACAAGTTCAGAGTTCTTTAAGGTGGGAGCTCAGTATGAGTCAGCAGTGTGATAAAACATGTTGTTCAGTTGTTCAGTCATGTCTGACTCCTTTTGTCCTTGGGGACTATGTCAAACCAATACTGTTCGTGGGGTTTTCTGGCAAAGGTACTAGAAAGGTTTATCATTTCCTTCTCCAGTGGAGTAAGGTAAAATGACTTGCTCAGGTTCACACAGCTACTAAGTGTCTTGAGGTTGGATTTGAATTCAAGTCTTCCTGACTTCAGACCCAGCAGTCTATTCACTGAGCTACCTAGCTGCCTCCTAGATAAAATATAAACATTTAAACATAATACAAATTAAAAGGTATGGCAGGTGAATGTAATGAGTATTAAATAATATTAAAGAACAGATGAAGAAAAATCACTTCCAGTGGCTTTATAATCTGATGCCAGGGAATGGCCTCCTCTTCCTATGTAGGAAAAAGCAGTGTCATAGGCCTTCCCCTGGTTTCTCAGTTTATGAGCAGAAAGGTGTCCTTTGGCTTTGACAGCTGACTCAGGTAGCTGACAAAGATCTTCTTTATCAAGTTAAAAAGTAGCCCCTTCATCTCTAATGGTCTTCAAGAAAAATTCCAGTTCTGAGAATCCCTTCCCCCAAGGCAGTTACAACATCATCTGATAAGCACACAGAACACTTCATTGTTACAAAAAAGCCAGTTTTGACACTGGCCTTTTCTTTCTCTGGAAGCCACAGAGCAGTTTGAGGAGCAAATCCTAAATGCAGCTCAGAAAGAAACAAATCCCTTTTCCCACTCTGATCCCATGTTAATCTCAACTGTTCTCTTTTGTTCTGTTGTACCCACAGGATGCATGGGACCTTAATGCACTGTGAGATTCGGGCCTTATTCAGGACAGCAGGCAGACAGTGCATTAAGCAGTCAAGAATGTTTTAAGGAATGATTTTTCAGTAAAAGTAAACAAAGCTAGATCTTGGAAAAACCACAAGAGATCAGCTAGTGCTGCTCAGTGCTTTTGAGCAAAGCTGTAATATACCCATCCAAGACAGCTGCCTATCTCTCCTATCCTTAGTGAAAGAGAAGGAATTTCTACAAGACCAGTCCTACCCTCTACTTGCTTAACAGGTTCACTTCTGTATCTCTGCACATCAGAAGAAGAAGGGGAATGGCCATGGCTTTCAACTATTGTGACCATCAACATGAGCACCCTCACAATATATCAGGCAATGACCCTGGGTACCACTCCTGACAACAATGAAAATCTGAATTGACCATGCATCCAACCAATCAACAAACATGTGTTAAATTCTAACTGTGGGTTAGGTGTGGATGATACAAGTACAAATAAATAATTCCTACTGCTAAGGATCCTATGTTTTAATAAGTGGTACATATTGTATATTTATAGGACAGCAAAATGGCACAGTAGATGGAGCACCAGGTCTGCAGTCAGATCTGAATTCAAATCCGGATTTAGACTCTAGTTGTGTGACCCTGGGCAAATCACTTAACCCTATTTGCCTCAGTTTTCTCATCTGTAAAATGAGCTGGAGAAAGAAATGGTAAACTACTCCAGTATCTTAGCCAAGAAAATACCAAATGCAGTTATGAAGAGTTGGACATGGCTAAAATGGCTAAATAAGAGATTGTAAATTTATATATGTATATATGTATGTATTTACACATATATACATATATGTGAATTAATATACATATGTACAAAGTAATTAAATATAAAATAGTTGGGAGGAGGATCCTGGAGGCTGGGGAAGTCAGAAAAGTTTTCACACAGAAGATGATGCTTGAGCTCTACTTAAAGGAAGAGAGGGACTCCATGGGTGCAGTGAGGTAAGAAAAGAAATGCAAAGGCAGGGAGATGAGAGATGAAGTAAATATTGGGTGTGAGGATCCTATGATTGTACAATTTGAAAGAGCTAATCAATATGCCTAAAAAGATAGGTTGGGAGCCGGTTATATAGAGCTTTAAAAGCTAAACAGAGGACGTTTTATTTTCTCCTAGGGCATTTGGAAGCTCCTGGAGTTGATTGAGTAGGGCAGTCACATAATCTGTGTTTAAGGGAAATCATACGGGCAGCATCCTGGAGGATGGATTGGAGTAGAGTGAGACCAGAAGAAGGGAGGTTTAGGAAGCCTTTGCAATAATCTGAGTGAGAGGTCATGAAGG
>CM053581.1:173096741-173118857 GCA_028627135.1 Pseudochirops cupreus | reverse complement strand
TATACACTTGTTGTTGTCCCCATTAGGATGTAAAATCCTTGTTAGTACGGATAGTTTTAGCTTTTGTGTCTATATCCCTGGCGCCCAGCACAATACTGGGCATGAAAGAGGCATTGCTGTTTGATGGATAATCCACACCCTCATTTTATAGATGAAGAAACCCACAGAGATGACGTGATTTGGCTAAGGTCATACAGGTAATCAGCAATGTCATTTTACTTTTAGTAAAGGTAAAACATTATACATTATTGAAACTGTTAATCTATCCCATGAGAAACCGATAGAGCAAACATAAAGATAGTTTGTTCTCAGTTGTGTTCTTGACTACAGGACTCTACAAAGGCTATAGAGAATTATATCTTCTTAGAGGTCAGTAGTAGTGCACACACACACACACACACACACACACACACACACGCACACAGTATATAGTTAGAGCAATTTCTTTAGCCATAGACTTAGAAGTCATGTTGGTCAGGGTTGGCTTTACCTGAATTTGTTGGCTCCAGATTCACAGTTGACTCTGAGACCCTAACAATCAATTCTGAATGTCCTACCAAAGGGTTTATAGATTACAGCATTCTTAACAACTTCAACTTGGGACAGGTCTTAGGAACTGTGGCTATTGGCCCTTGGACTAGTGTTGCCAACAAAATTATCCACAATAGATGAAATTTCAAAGAATTACAGACTCCTAAAGCTAGAAAGGACTACAGCATCTGTATAGCCTAATGCTCTACTTTACAAATGGAGATTCTGGGGTCCAGAGAAGATAACATCAACAACAACAACGACAACCATAACAAATAAGAAAAAGACAATATTTCATAGAGCATAGTAATGGCTCACAACAAGTACATACTACTGGATTTATTTCTTTTTTCTCCTTTATAGGTGAACATTTTATTGAATACATAGCCATAAAAGCTACAATTCATCAAACTAAATTAAAATTTAATGGAGCAATTTAAAAAATTAAACACTAAACTTAATTTTAAAAATTAGACTCAGAATGCCAATTTCAGGGGAGATACAATCTGCCCTATATGCGTGTCACTCCCTATACCTCCTAGGCCAAGCAGAATAAGTCCTATCCTCCTCCAGTGTAACATTCATGCATCCTCCTCCCGCCCCCATGGCACTGATCCTGCCAGGACTTGGATTCATATTTACTGGGGAATGCTTGGGTGAATCACTTGTCTTGGCTCAGTGTGCTCTTTCCTCATCAGTGAGTAAGAACTTGTTAGTAAAAAGTTAACTCAGGTCTAAAATTCAGTTATTACCATATTAAAAGAAACCCTGGGAAACAATAGCATGGGCTCTAGAAAAACAACAACAAATAAAAACCTGTTTATTTGGAACAGAAATGTGCATTCAAAACAATAGAAGCATTCTTACATCCATTCCTCAGATGAGTACTCTGTGATTTCCCTCCATCCTTGACACCTATAGTCTAAAAAGCCATTAGGTTCCTTTTCTGCAAACCAGGGAAAATAAGCCAAAGACTCCATGTAGCCTTGGACACTCCTGCAGAGTTGGGCTGTCCACATCATGATACACAGTTATAATCTAGCTGAGTGTCTGCTTATATTTACTCATTTTAGCCACTAGACCCCCATAGCATCTGGTTATTACTCTGTCAACTGTAGAACTCATGTGGCCTCTACACATCATTGGTAGATCTTGGCAGTTTTCACAGCTGCTGGGTCAGTTTCTCCTTGAAGCTTGGTTAGCAGCCTGCCATCATGTATGTCCATCATGCTTTCTCCTGCCCCTCCCATTCATCTCCTCTCCCCCTGCCCACATTGCTTAGCTTCCACTTCTTCCTTTCCCAGAGTCTCACTGTGACATCTCCTATGCCTCTGGCATGAGAATTTCACAGGAATATGAAGTCTTAACCTGGTTACAGTCAGTTAGATTCCACCTCATGGAAAGTGTCATTCCTATTCCAATGTAATGCTTGCTGCATTAAACGTTAAGAAGTAGAGACTTGTCCTTATCCAATCACTGTCATGCTCAAAAACAGTTAAGCTTTTTCTAGGCTATGGTTCTCAGACTAGGTTCCTTCAAACCACTTAATAACATAAAAACAAGGTCCGTCACTATCCTTGCCACCTTACGTAGGAAACCCTCCAAGTAATCAATATTCCTGTTAACATGTGGTGCTCAGACCTGAGCACAATATTCTAGAAAGTTGTCTCACTGGGAACTAGCACCTCTCTGTCTGGAACACTGCCTCATTTAATTCAGCCTAAGATCGAATTGCCTTTCTTCGTGGCTATCATATCTTGTTACTAACTACTGGCATTCCAATAAGATTAGCCATAACAGCTGATATTTCATAGAATTATAGACTGCTAAAGCTGGAAAAGACTATAGAGTCCACATACAGATGAGGATACTGGGGTCCAGAGATGATAATAATAACAACAATCATAATCATAAAGTTGAGTATGCGATCCATGAAAAAACCCCAGAGGAACTGCTAGGTAGTTACAGCTCCTCCATCTCATGTTTGTGCAGCAAAACTAGTTGAACATCTCTGCCATCTATCATCACCATTCTATCCACCCTAAGCAAAGATCCTATGTCTTCTTTGAGCCTTCTCCTTTACCCAACAAAGTTTAAAACTGCCTTTCTTTTTTTGGCGGGGGGGTGATGAGGGAGGAAGGGAAAAAATCTGGAACTCAAAGTTTTAAAAACAAATGTTTTAAAAGAAAATCTGTTTTTTACATGCAATTGGGAAATAAGATGTACAGGCACTGGGGTATAGAGGTCTGTCTTGCCCTGCTAGAAAGTTAGGGGGGTGATGGGGAGGATATAGGGGAGAAGGGATTGGGAGAAGGGGTATTCAGTGGGCTCGTTATTTTGGGGTGGGGGTGGGGGAAAGATGGGGAGAAAAAGTTGTAACTCAAAATCTTTTGGAAATGAAGGTTGAGAACTAAAAATAAATAAATAAAATTTTAAAAAAGCAAAAAAAAAAAAAACAACCCAACAACAAAAACCCCTGCCTTTTGGGCATCCTTTATTCCTCCTTGACATAAACCTCATTCTAAGCTTTATTTGTCTTAACATTTCTTACAAGACTTTGCCATACTTTTGCATCTCATTTTGGCAAATTGAGAATTTTTAGGTGCTCTGCATTTGGTAGAGATAGCTCTCCCATATATAGTAAAAGCAGTGCTAGCCAACATTGTGGGGAATCTCCAGCAATTCCCTAGTTCTTTCTAAGGTCTTGGTGTAGACTGGGGAGGGGTCTTTCTCTCTCTACAGGGGCTATGCTACCCCTACCTCTACCTTATTTCTTAAGCCTGGAAATACAGTCTGAACCTTTCAGCCCCACCACAGCCCCTAGGATACCCAAATGCAATACCGTGATGAACATTAATGTATATAGTTTGATTCCTTTATTTACTATTATGATCAGCTGTCTTGAGTTACACCATGCTTTTGTGAGCAAACTCCATTGAAACACAGTAGGGACTGAAATAGGGGTATAATTTTTCTTTTAGGATGGGGACTGAACCATAAGAAATCTAATTGGATACATTCACAAGCATTAAGTTTCTTAAACTAGCAAGAGGAGTGTTGCAACTCACAAAAGAGGCAGAGGAAGGGAAAAGAAGTAGCTAGCTCTCTGTGAGTTACAGAGAACTCAGAGTTACTCCCAGAGGACCTTCTAGTATTGGGTGGAGATGGGTGTGTGACTAACAGAGCTTGCACCTTATAATCACAGTCAGAATCAGGCAACTGGTCAGAAGCATCCCCTGGTGGTTAAAGACATAACCCAAATATGGGTTATTCAATCTAGAGAGGTCCAGACCATTGATAGGCTATTATATAGTCAGATATTCTTCATAAAACAACTAGATAAGTATAATGTTAACTTGACATATACTGTCCAGCACAGAAAAACACATTATATTTTTAATCCTTATGGTCACTGATGCATGGGATCCCATGAGTCTTGGTAGAAAGGATCTAGGAAAGATTTCTGGGTTAGGAGCTTATTTCTTTGGGGCCAACTTCTTGATACTAGTTTCATAGGCATGGTATTCTGGAAAGTCAATGCTGGATCCACATGTGGAGTGAATTCAGGATTCCAATGCCGTATCATTTCTCACTGTCCCAAAATATCACTTGGCCTTTGTGGATATGCTCATTCAGGATTGTCCGCAAAATGAGCAGCTTTGACTTTCTGAACCTAAACCTCCTTGTCCTTATGGAACAACACTAAGCAGATATCAAGTCTGGCTCTAGTTTTTTGGTGAGGTTTAGCCTCTGTTTACTTGTGGTGGCTCATAAATATGGGGACCACCTAGGGCCACATTGGAGCCAATTTTGGTTACCTCCAAGTACCCTGTTCATACTCTTTGTTTCTTCTACTCTGACAGATCAATTCTGTTCTGAGTAGCTGGAGAGACTATTTGTGCTGCTTTTTTAGTTATGGGTACAATAATAGTAGGTCATTGTGTAGAATCCCACTGTAACTTGGGTCATCTTTGTGAGGTTCACATTGTACAGCCATTGTTCTTTTGATGGCTCTCTATAGAGGAATGTCTAAATTTTGCACAAAGATGGAGACCTTCTTTCTCTCTGCTTGGTAAATGATTCAGGACTTCCCATAGATGTTCTCTGTGTTCTACCCATCAAAAAATTAGCTATCTAGTGCTCACAAACATTTGAGCACTATATGCTCAGGGCTTTCCATCTTTAAGGTGCAGAGGGCATCAAAGGCATGCTCCCATGCAGTACCACATTTCTCTGAATCAGTCACCTGCTACTCCTAGAGGACTTAATGATATGATCTTGTTAGGGCCAAAGGGCACTTCCCTAGATGAGTGAACATCTTCCCAACCCCAAAGTAAATGTAATTGTCCATAGTAGCTTCCCTCTGGCTTTACCAAATTATTTTCAGTGTATTCATGGTTCATACCCATATCTCTTTTGCCACTGTCATTGGTTGAGGGGAGGTTGTCTTCTTTCCCAGCTGTACACATGCACCTTCCACATCCCATCCTTCCCTTTCTCAGATTGACTCAAATTGGTTAGTAAGTCTTGGCAGAGGGAGAAGGTTCAATCACTAATCTCTAAATACCCTCTTTTCTGAATATCTTTTGGTAGACTTTTCAGAGTTAGGAAGTTCACTCAATTTAGAGGGAGGAAAAAAGATTTTCTAGGCCAAGTTGTAGTATAAGCAGGGTGGCAGAGGGAATTCTTACTCTGCTTAAGGGATGGTATTGTTTTTAAAACTTTAAAACAAACAGCAGGTGATCTAATTATCAGTAATTCTAATCTCTTTGTTAATGCTAATCTTGAAGTGTCTCTCTTTGGCAGAACTTTATTGGTACAGTTCCAGCTCTTGTATGAATTTAGACATGATGAAGCAGCATTGTAAAAAGAAAAGAAAATAACTCCAAGGTTTAACTGTAAGAACCTAGCAAGGGTTTTTACTCTCTTTTTTTTTGGGGGGGGGGGGAATCAGAGATCCCTTTGGCAAATAAAAAATTAAAAACAAAAAACAAAAAACAAAAGAATCCCTGAGGGAATGCTTCAATATTTGCCTAATTTATTAATGAGCACTTTCAGATCTTCGTGTGTGTATATGTGTTGTGTGTGTGTTTATCTTCTTGTAATTTCTTACTTGACCAAAGTATGAATTCCTGATGTTATATGTATATCAGCTGTGTGGGCCCAGAGACACTGATAAGGTTAATGGATTGAAGCTCTTACTGAGAAAACAACCTTCGGTTCCTCTCTTAACAGGGCCAGTTCCTTTCCAAATATTCCAGGGTCCAGTCTTTAGGCTCAAAACTGAAGGTATCCAGGGAAAGATGGTGAGGTTCCCAGCAAGTGCTTATTGAAAGGTAGGACACACAACACAACAATGACAACAACAACAACAATAGACAAACCACGCAGTAAATGAGGTAATGAAAACAATAACAAGAGGAGAGGGTAAATTTCATAGGAAAAAAAATTACATGGGTATTGCATTGGTTTGCAGGCTTAACCACATGGTTCCTGACTCCATCAGGTGTGGAGGAGATAATATGTATAGAGATGTGTATGTACAAAACAGAGAAAAGAAAATGGAAGTGGGAGAGAAGGAAGGGGAACTACAGGGGAGAACTATTGGGAGAATAGAGGAGGTGGTTTTTTGAGCTAAGCTTTGAAGGAAATTGGGGGTTCTAAACTAGGTAGTGCAGTGGATAGAGTACCAAGTCTGGAGCCAGGAAGACTCATCTTACTGGGTTCAAATCTGGTCTCAGACACTCACTAGCTGTGTGACCCTGGGCAAGTCACTTAACTTTGGGTGATTCAGTGCCTCTTCTGTAAAATGAGCTGGAGAAGAGAATGGCAAACCACTCCAATATCTCTGCCAACAAAACCCCAAATGGAATCACAAAGAGTTGGACATGACTGAAACAACGGAACTGAAAGGGATGGAGCATATTCCAGGCAAGAGAAAGTTCAAATCTGGCCTCAAATATTTGCTAGGTGTATGACCCTGGGTAAGTAACCTCTGTATGCCTCAGTTTTCTCATCAATTCCATCCCATCTCCTCCAACAGATTGCCTCCTTCTTCACCCCCATTCTCTCACTTATTTTCAGTCTCTCCCTCTCTAGTGGCTCACTTCCTTCTGCCTACAAATATGCCTACGTCTCCCCTATCCCAAAACCCCCCCCCACAAAACCTCACATTTGATCCTTCCAAATCTGCTAGCCATCTATGATAGGTGCCTCCATTTTCTCTCCTCTCATTCTTTTCTTAACCTATTATATTTTGGCTTCTGAACTGATCATCAAAGTTACTAATGATCTCTTAGTCATCAAATCCAATGGCCTTTCCTCAATCCTAATTCTCCTTGACCTCTCTGTAGCCTTTGACACTGTTAATCACTCTTTCCTTCTGGATGGTTTCTTCTCTCTAGATTTTCCTGGCACAACTCTCTCCTGGTTTTCTTCTTACCTATCTGACCATTCCTTCTCTGTCTCCTCTGTTAGATCCTCCTCCAGATCACCCCCTTCAACAGTAAGTATCCCTCAGGATTCCATCCCGGGCCCTTTTCTCTTCTACAGCTGTACTGCTTCACTTGGTGATCTCATCAGCTCCCTTGGATTTAATGATCATCTCTATGCTGAGATTCCCAAATCTACCTTTCCTGCCCCAGTCTCTCTGCT
Organism: Pseudochirops cupreus; assembly: GCA_028627135.1. Classification (NCBI taxonomy): domain Eukaryota; kingdom Metazoa; phylum Chordata; class Mammalia; order Diprotodontia; family Pseudocheiridae; genus Pseudochirops; species Pseudochirops cupreus. Next base: position 173,111,672 of record CM053581.1, on the reverse strand, counting down.
GACCTCCAATCTCCTATATCCAACTGTTTTTCAGATATTTTGAATTGAAAGGCAAGTAGACATCTTAAACTCTATTCATATAGAACAGAACATATTGTCTTTCTCTCTAAACCCACCCACACTACCTCTCCTCTTACTGTAGAGAACAACATGATCCTCCCAGGATAGCTCAGAGTAAGCATAAATAGCAATTTTTTCTGTTTTGGCTAGAAACTCTGAGGGTCTTCAGCTTCCAGACTGATTTTTTTTTCTGACTAGGTAAAAGAGGCCATTTTTTGCCTCATTTCTTACCTTGCCTTAACCACTGAATGGGCACTGCCTCAGATAAACTGAGTCCTGGGAAAGACCTTAGCTTAAAAAGGTCAACATCTCTCATTGCATCTGGGCCATCTCCAGTTATCCTGATCTATATCTTGCCACTGGACCCAGATGGCTCTGGAGGAGAGAGCAAGGCTAGTGACTTTGCACAGCTCTCCACCTAAATCCAATTCACTTGCAAGTCAAGATAACAACAATAACAACCTAGTCCCTCAGGTTAAAAAATTAGTAGTCATGGATTCCTCACTATATTTCACCCTCCTCCCCATATCTAGGCTTTTGTCAAGATCAACTGTATTTCACCTTTGCAACATTTCTTGAATATGCCTTCTCTCCTCTGATGCAGCCACTACTCTAGTTCAGGCCCTCATTACTTTACACCTTTATTACTGCAATAGCCTGCTGATGAGTCTGCCTACCTCAAGTCCCTCCTTCCTCCAAACTATTCTTCATCCACCTACTAAAGTGATTTTCCTAAGACCAGAGTCCAAACATGTCACCCCCTTTGTCCCCAGCTTAATAAATCCTAGAAGCTCACTATTGCTTCCAAGGGCAAATACAAAATGAACTTTTTGGCATTAAAAGCCCTTCATAACCTAGTCCTTCTGTGTTTCCAGTCTTCTTATACCTTACCCTCTGACATGTGCTGCTGGATCTGGTGACACTGGCCTCTGGGTGTTCCACAAACACAACACTCCATTCCTCAGCTCCGGGCCTCTTCTCTGGCTGTCTCCTACACCTGGAATACTCTCCCTTCTCCTCTCCCAACTACTGACCTCCCTGACTTCCTTTATGTCCCAACTAAAATCCCACCTGCTACAGGAAGTCTTCCCTAATCCCTTTTAATTCCACTGTTTTCCCTCCTTTAATTATGTACTATATATCCTGTATATAGCTTGCTTTCTATATATTTGTTTGCATGTTGTTTCCCTCTCTCATTAGATTGTAAGCTCATTGAGGGCAGGGGCTGTCTTTTACTTTTTTTTTATATCCCCAGTGCTTAGCACAGTTACTGAAATACAGTAGGCACTTAATAAATGCTTATTGATTATGATTACTATCTATAAAATGGGGTTAATAATAGCACCTACTTCCCAGGGTTGGAGTGAGAATCAAATGGTTAATATTTGTAAAGTGCTTAGTATAGTTTCTGGCACATAGTAGGCGCTATATAAATCTTAACTATGATGATGGTGGTGGTGGGGATTATGAATGGCCCAGTTCGATGGCTCCTGGGGGAAATAATGACTAGAAAAGCAATCAAGAAGAAGGCATAGAAAAGAACCTCTAATCTGCAAGCCCTAGGAAGAAATGCTAAGCCAGGCAGAAGAACTCTGCTTCAGAAATGGGAAAGAGGGGGGACACTCCTTTGTGCGGGCAAGTGTTGAGCACCTTGAGGCCTTTTATTTTTAAGATGGAGGGTATGAGACTTGGTGTTAAAGAACAGAAAGAAAAATAGCCTAGGAATATTCTGGTCCTGAGCATGAGGAGCTGACACACTATTAGATGCTTCCTTGGTTTGGCTGCTGAAGAGCTGGCATCATCTTTTGGGGAGCAGGTGCTATCCAGGACAAATACTATGATTTACAGGGAGAGTGCCGTTCTCCACTGGGCTTAGGTAGGGAGAAAGTATGCCATGAGAGTGGAGAAAAGGTATCTTTTTATTGGCTTATATGTGGGCCCTTTTGGTATTACTTCTTTGAAAATAAACTCATTTATACGTTCGATGCCTTGAGAGCCTGCATGTTTGTGAGAGGAACAGATGGCCACTCTTAGGGTTAGTGCCATACATTAATATTTACAAGTGCCATCTAGGTACAAATAAACCAGACCTTGAAAGGTTTACTTTCTACTTTCCTTCTGAATGTCAGAGAATGAATCAGAGATATAAAAGGCACACCAAAATGACCTGGGCCTTTCATGTTAGAAGGAAGCCCCTGATACAGGGTTTACACAACTAAAACTTAGCTTAGTAGAATTTAAGATTATAAAGGATGAAAATATAGAGAAATTCCTGAAAGATAAATTCAATGTCTCACTGAAGAGACTTTTTTCAAAATATTACAATTTTAGAAAAAGGTTCAGTTTAAGGAAACACCTATAGAGTAGCAATTTGAGTAACAAAGTAGATAACTATGCTAATGTGTGGTTATAAACTTTATTACCAGAAGTAAAATTATCCTAGCACACAGGGAAGGAACCCTTCAAAGACTTCATAAAAAAAAATCCAAGTTTTGCTTTTATTAGGATAAACAGAACAGAGCAAGAAATATTTCTGATGGTAATGTCCTAAAGTCCATTCCATGGGTATCTCTCCACTGTCAGTGGAGCAGAGATTGGCATAATTATAATGGTAGTTCACTCTCAGAGGACTGGTTATTGGAGGTATTATCATACTTTAATTTTATACTACTATTCCAAGGCAGGTGCCTCTTACCTTAGGCAGATGTATACTAAATCCAATTAAAATGTCCCCAGAATACCTTTAAGGACTCTTTTGGCAAATTGAAGAATATATGCATAATATAAGCAATCTTCTTACTAACTCATTCATTCAATATCTGTTTGCTGATCATCCATCGTATACATAGTGCTACAGCAGGTTCTGTGAAGAACACAAGAATTTAATTAGAGACCAATCTTGCCTTTCAGGAGGTTACAGTTTAATTTGTGAGACAAAACAACCACACATAATGTGGCTGTCTCAAAATAGCCTGTAGAGAGGCAAGGAGAGATTTCTCTACAATCTCTCTTCCCTGCCTTCCCCTCTACCAACTTCCCCCCCACCCCCAACAACACACACCATCCTTCTCCAAGAGAAACTTTAATTCTTGCCAGAACAGGAAGCTAGATATTGGGGTGAGAGGCTGGTCACTCTGTTCTCCTTAGAGAGAAGGCTTACTAGGCTAGAATTATATCTACCTGCACCCTTAAATGTTGTTAGTCTAGGGAAACTATAAGATTTCAAGATGCACTCTTGATTACTAAATTAATTAGTGTAGAAAGAGAGGCCTCAAACTTTATATTCAAGGCTTGACTCCCTTTCCACCAAATATCAGTTCCATAATGAACACATATAGCAAACAGCAAAGAATCCATTTATCTAAGTAGATATCAAAACAGAAATCAAATACGATAACATATAAGAATACAAACACACACACACACACACACACACACACACATACACACACATTACACAATACAGATTGAAGGAGCTCTCCCATTGACAGTGATCTATCTCGGCTCAAAAGTCTCAGTGTAGCAAGACATGGATAGTGACATGATAGAGATGTCCAGTTCCTGTTATTTTAACTTCTCCCTACAGTCTTTCTCTCTCTTCAGCAACCTGGAGAGAGGTCAGTATTGTGGATCTTCTCTCTCTAAGAGAGGAAGATCAAAAGAAATATAGATTCTCTCTTCCATCACTTTTACCAATTCTGCCCTGCCCCTCATGTAGGCATGGAGCTTTGGGGCTCTGGTTATACATATAATACCAATTAGGATATGACTAAATTTCCAGTGAGTGTCCAGCATAAATAAGTGATATAAGAGTTTGTTTTATAAGCCTTGGGTTTTCTTAATTTGGGGCAGGACAGGATGCCATTTTGGTAGAGTTGAAGTTGGTATCAAGAAATCAGGTTAAAGAAAGGGAGATCAAAGTGAACATAACAAGACTTAAAACAGGAAGATAGTTGAGATTAACATGGGGTGCCAGGATTAGGTGGTTAAGTCACAGCTCAAAGTTGGGGAATAAGAGTTGATCAGGGGAGTGGTAATAGAGAAGTCCCCAAAATAAAAAGTTCAGGAACTCAAAAGTTTGGTTCTATGACATGGAAAATGAGGAGAAAGTTTTGTTACTTGCTATCAGGTTTTTTTTTGTTTTTTGTTTATCAAGCCAATTATTCTCTCAGCCTCTGAAAAATGGGGAAATTGGATTAGATGATCTCTGTTCTCTAGTCTGTTTTATCTCTCAGACTCTGTGATCCTAAGCTGTTCATTTAGTCAGGCAGTCAGTAAACATTTATGAAGTGCCTACTATATGCCAGGCACCATGCTACAAGATAGGGATACAAAGAAAGGCAAAAACAAAACAAAACAAAACAAAATTCCTTGTTCTCTAAAAGTTCAGTCTAATGGAGGAGAAAACATGCAAACAATTTTGTATAAACAAGCTATGGATGGGAGAAATTAGAGATAATCAACAAAAGAAAGGTACTAGAATTAAAGAGGATCTGGAAAAACTTTGGAAGGTAGGAGTTTAGCTGGGAAGTGAAGGAAGCCAATAATGCTAGGAGGCAGAGATGAGAATGAAGACATGCAGTGAAAATGGAGTATCTTGTGCAAAGAACAGCAAGGAGGTCAGTGTCCCTGGGTGGTAGCACCCATGGGAAGGTGGGAAGGGGTCTATGTTAGGAATGTTTTCTCTTCCACTAGAATGTAAGCTCCTTGAAGGCAGGACTTTTTTTTTTATTTTGGTATTCTCAGTACTTAGCAATGACTGCCTTTTAGCAAGTGCTTGCTAAATGTTTGTTGATTCTTTGGTTGCCTGGCACATAGTAGGCAATACATACTTTTGATTATTTATTGGTACATATCTTAGGGGCAGCTAGGTGGCACAGTAGATTAGAGTGCCTGGGCCTGGAGTCAATTATCTTTGTGAGTTCAAATCTGGCCTCAGAAACTTACTGGCTGTGTGATCATAGGCAAGAAAATCCCAAATAGGGTCACAAAGAGTTGGACACCACTGAACAACAAATTGCCTATGAGTAGCTTTTATGTGATTCCCTTAACAAACTCTCCCTTACATGGACCTTGCCTCCTCCCTAACATGGGTGTCATTCAGAGGGTCTGGAGTAAATCCATTGGGACACCATATATCCTGGCCCAGTGCCTTCCCCACACTTCTCTAATACTGACAACTCTTCAGAATCTAAATATTAGATGCTCAGCATCAGGATCTAAAATTAGTATAAATCAGGTCACATTATTGTTGGGATGGACTGGAGGGCAGTTTTCTTTTTGATTTCCCTGCCATCTCCAAGTCATGCTGACAGGGTTCAGGGAGTTGTGGAACCCCAGTAACCAGAGTCCCTGGCAAGCAGTCTGGAATGAACTCATGGACTCAAGCAGTCTTTAAGTCAAAGCGGCAAAGATTTATTGTTACACCAGAGAGTGGGCAAGAGTTCTTAGGGAACCTGAAACCTTAAAGCAGATACAGTTAAAATTTATATAGGATAAACTATAGTAAAACCTGTGCCAAATATGCCAACTAGGTGAGTCAGGGTGGGATTAGGGAGTGGTTAAGGAGTGGTCAGTTCTTAAAGGAACATGCACTTTTAATATCTACTGCACTGGTATTTTACCCAGAGTTCACTGGGAAATAGCCCAAAAGGGTGGGGCTACATGGAGGTGTGGCTTTAGGCTTGAAACATCACTAAGTCAATTAGCTGTCAGGGTGGAGAGAGAAATGCCCAGTCTGCCACCCATCAATGTCGTGTTTGACAAGATGGATGTTGGGAGTATACATATATCTTTAGCCTAAGGTATAATACGAGGAATACAGGATGTATATAATGAGCTAGGGAATTAGCATAGATAATTCAGTGGAGTTCTCACTTGTTATTGTCCCAGGGGGAGATGAGCATTTGGCTGGGGCCTAGTCATGAATGATTGCTAGGCATAGTGCTGGGGGTGAGAAGAAATGGGCAGAGATTATCCTCTGAGGCTAGGGAGATTTGAGGCTAGGGAGAAATGTGATTTTGGAACTGGAGTTCAAGCACACACACCCAAGTACCCCATCAATGTCACTTGCACTTTGATCTTCTCCTACTCCCATCAGAACTCCTGCCCTTGGGGCCCTGAGCTCTGGTTAGCAAATTGACTCCTAATTTATCCTGATCCATATTTCTTGGCCATCACCATATCCCTGCATTGGCACCCTCCCCTCTTCTTTCCCACTTTTTTTTCACCTTTAGCTTCCATTTATATATTGTTTTTTCTTATTATAATGTAACCTCCTTGAGGCAAATATTGATTGCTTAGTACAAGAGCAACACAATGCCTGGTGCATAATTGCTTGAGTCACTTTTAAATTCATTCACCAACTCATTCACTTGTAGTTCAGTCACTCACTGGACTTTTCCCCGACCCCATCCATAGTCATGTAATTTTCCTGGCAAAGATGGTAGAATGACTTGCCATTTCCTTTTCTGGTGGATTAAAGCAAACTGAGGTTAAGTGACTTTCCTAGGATCACCCAGCTAGTAAGTGTCTGAGGTCCCACTGGAGCTCAGGTCTTCCTGACTCCAGACTCAGCATTATATCTACTGAGCCACCTAGCTGTCTCCTAACTCATTCACTGGCTCAGTGATATTCATTCTTCCTTCCTTTCCTTTCTGGTCAGATCTGGTCTGTGGTTCATTTCTGATTTATGTCTGGTTTACTGACAGTTTGTTGGAAACAGATTTTCCAAAGAATCTTGGGGTTCCGGACTTGCAAGCACAATCTCTTCCATGAAACGTATCTTCTGCCCATACTGATTTCTCCCAGTTCTGTTCTCTCACTGTTCTTTGTCCTTATCTGTTTACCCCACAGAGACAGTTGTGAAGAGAGGGAGATGTAAAATTTTAAAGTGGAACCAAAATAGGCAGTAGAAAGATACATGTGGGATTTGGAGGCAGGTGACCTGAGTTCAGAACCTGACTGTAACTTTTTTACCTTGTGTATGACCTGGGAAAAATCACTTAAATTTTCTGGTCCTTGTCTTGGCCTAGGTGGTGTGTAAGGTTCCTTCCAGCTCTAAATGAATGCTTATATGATCATCATCACAATTTGGTTTCTTGATTTTGTGCTGTTTTGTAATCCCAACTTGCTCTCTGTGTATAAATCTCACCTCCTCCATCAGATGCTTACTTCTTGGGGGAAGGAACTGGGGTCATATTCTCTGCCTCTTGTAGGACAGATCAGCCAAAGAATAGGTGCTCAGCATTATTGAATAGAAACATACTGAGAGAGGTGAGTGAAAGCCTAAAACTACAAGTCCCAGAAACCTCAGGGCATGGAAGGAAACTGGCCCTAGAAATAAGTCAGCCCCAAAGCCAATGAGAACCAAGAATATATAGCCTTGGGCAGGAGATCAGGGAAGGAGGGTGGAGGCTCAAAATTAACTGGCCTTGATGCAGTCCGGAAGCCAGTTAGTGCCTGAAGATCTGCTAATTCGGCCTAGGAAGAAGCCCTGGTCAGCCCTTGCCTGGTCTGACTGTAGGAACTCACTGTCTCTCAGCCCTACTGGCTGCTTTTAGTACTGGTACAGAAGGCCTTCCCAGCCCCAGCTCCTGCCTACAGGAAGTTCCTCATTGCTGGTAAGAGTGCTCTTTTCACCAGCTCTCCCTGAAATTGTTACTTTCTCTTTAAGTCACTGGACTGATTCAGAGTATTTCCTTCTGTCTCAAAGTGAAGCTTGGGTCAAGATCAGGAAGATTGAGATCACCCAGGATATCTGTTGATACTGTTAAGCTGACTCCAAGTGAGATTGTGTTTCCCAGGAGTCTTTGGGAGGTTTCACCTATACCAGCTTTCAGTTATTTGTTTACAAGGCTGACTGAATTAGACTGTTAATGTCTCCCATGTTTCTCTCCAGCGTGGACTCCCCTTGTAACTTGCCTAGCTTGTCTGCTGTTCAGAGAGTGCCCCACACATCACAGAGATTAGAGATTCTTACCCTTTTTTTATGTCGTGGACTCCAGCAATCTGGTGAAGCCTATGACCCTCTTCTCAGAGTAATGTTTTTAAGTACATAAAATACATAGGGTTACAAAATAAACCAATTGTATTGAAATATAGTTAGGATATATATATATTTTTTAAATGCTTATGAACTCTAGATTAAGAACCTTTGAATATGTGGTACTTTGGTTGTGTTCTCTACTGTTCTAACCCATGTTATCCCTAGGCTAGGCGTTCTTAACTTTTATTGTGTCATAGGCCCTTTTGGTAGTCTTTTGAAGTTTATGGATCCCCTTTTAGAGTCATGTTTTGTTGCCTATATTCATACTTGAAAAAACATCTAAATTTCAGCTAGAATTTAGTGAAAATAAGTATGTAATTTCCCCCCCCCCCTTATCTAAGGTCATGGGAATCTATCATATATGCAGTGTAGAAGAGTGGAATCCCATACCTGGACCTGGATATGAATCCTGGCCCTGCCATAGTGTGACCTTGAGCAAAAACTGGGACTCAGTTTTTGGTAAAATGAGGGGCCACTAAGGTTTGTTCTAAATCTATGATCGGTGGCACAGTGGATAGAGTGCTGGCCCTGAAGTCAGGAAGATTCATCTTCCTGAGTTCAAATCTGACCTGAGATAATTACTAGTTAGTTATGTGACCCTGGGCAAGTTATTTAACACTGTTTGTCCCAGTTTCTCATCTGTAAAATGAGCTGGAGAAGGAAATGGCAAATGACTCCAGTTATCTTTGCCAAGAAAAATCCAAATGGGGTCATGAAGAGTCAGATATGACTGAAAAACAACTTATAAACAGCATAGTAATTACTTAAATACTTAACAAGATTTGAGTCTATCGCTGTGAGCATTCCCTCTGCCAAAGAAGACTGAAGTCCTTCCGTGCTTTAATCACCAGCATTTAGGAGCTGCTATGGCCAAAATAAAACGCCGGCTCATTGCCAGTCCTTTGAGGTTGAGATTTACATTGGTTCTTTTCCCATATTCAAATGCGAGGAAATTTTTCTAGCTTTTGTGATCAAAATTCCGAAAAAAGTCATATATATCCATAACTATTTAGGCCTTATGTCTCTTTCTCCCCAACTCACTCTTTCCCCTTGAAATCTGGCTTTTCCCTTCCCCAATTCCACTGAAACTGCTTTGCCAATGATTGCTAACAACCTTTCCAACCCAGTGTCCTTTGTTTCATCCTTCTGGAACTCTACAGCATTTGACACTATTAACTACCCCCCTATCCTATGGGCTAGTCTTTTATGTTTGCTTAGAGCTGGGGTTCTTAACTTTTTTTGTGTGTCATGGATCCCTTTGGCAATCTAAAGGAGCCTATTGAACGTTTCTTTAAGTACTATTTTAAATGCATAAAATAAAATCCATATTCTTACAAAGGAAATCAGTTATATTGAAATGTAGTTATCAAAGTATTTTTACTATCCAAGTTCATGGACCCTCTGAAATATATCCGTGGACCTCTTGGGGTTCCATGGACCCTGTGGTTAAGAACCTTTCTCTCACAGACTAAATTCTTGGGGCTCTGCTCTCTTTTATAATTTCTTCTTTTCTAGCTCCTTTACTAACTTCTTAAATTCTTCCCTTAAAGTGAGTGTTCCCTAAACTTCTATCCCTAACCCTCTTTTCTTCTGTCTTAAGACTTGACAATCTTGTTCACTTCCACAGTTGCAATTCCTAATTTTACAGAAATATCTACTAAGCCTACATCCTCTGGCCCTGTATACTCTCTCTCAAGCATCTCTAACTGTCTTCTGGACTTCTATACTTGGATGTCTCAATGATACTTCAAAGTCAAAATGTCCAAAGACAAGCCTGCTCTTCTTTCTAGCTTCACATTTTGTTAATGGCAGCACTCACCCAACCTCCCATGTTTGTTCTCTCTCTCCTTGACTTCTCATGTCTAGTCAGTTACCAAGTCCAGGTAATTCGACCTTTTCAATATCTCTTTCATCCACCATGTCAAGTGAAACCAACAAATATTTATTAGTAAGCACCTTTCCTGTGCCAGCTGATGTTCTAAGCCCTGGGGATATAAAGAACAGAAATCAAACCAAACCCAAAACACCCTGTCCCTGCTCTCAAGGAGTTCACAGTCTAATGGAGGAGATAACATGCAAACAACTATGTATAGACTAACTATATTCAGTATAGATTAGAAATTATCACAGAGGGAATGCATTGGCATTACGGAAGATTATGAATGGCTTTATCTCTATTACAACCATACTAACATGGATACCTACTACCATGCATTTAGGTTACTAACACCTAAAGTTGTCTTCACCCCCTTAACCCCACCCCCCTCCATCTAATCCATCTTTCACCGTGATGCCAAACAAATCTTCATGCATAAATCTGATCCTTTCATTCCTCTGCTCAAAGTCTATTGGTGGCTACTTATTGTCTACTGAGTAAATCTCAGATTTCTTAGACTCACTCTCAAAATCTCCACCACCTGGTGCTGTCCTGTCTTGTTTCATACACATTACCCTCCCAGTATTCTATCATCAAGTGAAACTGTGCTGCTTTGTTACAGGGGACATGGACATCAGAGAATACTTTGCAAGGATTGGCTATAATCATTCCACTGAAAAGTTGGATTTGGAGACTTTAAGTGAAGTGATGCAGCATAGTATCCAAGCTGTGCCTTTTGAGAACTTGGACATTCACTGTGGAATACCCATAGGACTGAGCTTAGAGGCTGCATATGACAAGATTGTGAGGAGGAAGAGGGGTGGGTGGTGTCTAGAAGTCAATCACCTTCTCTTTTGGGTCTTGACCACAATGGGCTATGAGACTACAATTTTAGGGGGATATGTTTACAATACCTTAAAAAGGCAGTATAGCACTATGATTCACCTGCTCCTAAAGGTCACAATAGGTGAGAGAGCCTATATAGTAGATGGTGCATTTGGCAGGTCTCATCAAATATGGCAGCCAATGGAACTGGTTTCTGGAAAGGATCAACCTCAGACTCCCTGCATCTTCCGCTTGAAAGAAGACAATGGAATCTGGTACTTGGACCAAATAAGACGGAAACAATTCATTCCAAACCCAGAATTTCAAAACTCTGATCTCTTGGAAAATAATGAATTCCGTCATATCTACTCTTTTACTCTCCAGTCACGAACAATAGAAGAATTTGAATCTGCAAATATCTACCTTCAGACTTCTCCTAATTCTGTGTTTACAAGCAAGTCTTTCTGTTCTTTGCAGACAGTAGATGGAATTTACTGTTTAGTTGGCTGGACTCTTACTTACAGAAGATTCAATTACAAGGAAAATACAGATTTGGTGGAGTTTAAGATTCTGGAGCATGAAGATATTGAGAAGATCCTGAAGGATATATTCAATATCTCCCTAGAGAAAAAGCTTGTCCCAAAGCATGGTGACAAATTTTTTACCATTTAGTAAGGGAAAAACTATAGAAGCAATTGGGGTGAGGAAACAGTTTTCAAAATGGGTAGATAGAAGTTTTCAAAATATTTTATTGATAAATTTTGTATGTTATATTTTGAGGTTAAAAAACATTTTACAACAAAAAAACTAAAAAATCTTCCCCACCTTAACTTCCACAAAATAATTTCCCCAAAATGGTTGGGCAAAACTACTAGAGTGGCACTGAGGTTTCAGAAACCTCATTATGAAAATTTTACTGGAAAAATTTTTAGTCCCCGGAACGTCAGAGCCTTTAATGACTAATTCCTGAAATTTAGATGGGCAGGAGAATAATATAATTTGAGAGTCAGAAGGAATCTCACTGGCCATCTAGCCTAAACCCATACGTGAAAAGTATCTCCAGTATAACATATCTGACAGTAGTCCAATCTCTGCTTGAAGACCTCCAAGGATGGAGTAATTACCAACTCTTGGAGTAGCCCATTCCACTTTTGGACCCCTGAAGGGGTGAGTTCACTATACTGTCAAGAGAGGGCAATGCTAGTCAGACATTCAAGTAGAAATGTCTGTTAGGCAGCTGGAAAAAGGGAAAAAAGTAGCAGGGTTGGGATTTGGACTGACTTCAAATCCAGTGCTCTTGACATTTGCCTATCAGGAGGCCATTGGTAACACCAGAAAACACAGGTAACTCTTCTTTAGAGGCTTGACCTCAGTCTAAGAAGGTGAGAATCCTGTCCTAGTTCACACATCTGAGTTAGAGCAAAGTCAGGGTAAAAACCTATGTATTCCAAGTCCCAGTGAACCTTGAACTGTTTTGCTCCATTTTATGACAATTCACCCTGGGCTCCAAAATTACTCCCTCCCCTTTCAGATTAAACAGTTCAAGTAGGTCAAGTTGACCTGACTATAGCAACCAATACTGAGTTGTGAAAAATTAATATATTTGAGGGAGTGTTTTTTTAGAGTACATTTTAATCCAAGGACTCTTCAGTTAGTGGAAGGTGTTTTGGGGATATGTTCTGCACCCTAGAGCTCTTTTTCTATAGCTACACATTATCTGATAGCTAATTCTGTGAAGAATTTCAGGGAGGCCAAATTGGTTCATCAGTCTACAATCTCTCCCATCACTTTTGTCAGCGGTTGACTTAAAGACTTTTAGTTGGGAGGCAGCATGTGATACTGCATTGTTGGACTGGGAGTCAGAAGACCTGAGTCTGAAACCTGCCTCAGATACTTTTTAGTTACATCTGGGTGTTTACTTTTTGGGCTGTTTACTAATCTGTAACACGGTAAAGATATGAGCACCTATATTACAGGGTTGTTGGGAGGATCAAATGAGAATACATTTAAAGCACTATAAATTAGTCATTAACAAAGGTTTTACTTATACCATCCTTACAGTCACCCAGATTTGCAGTACTGATGACAGCTTTGACTCATCATTCTTCAGCTCACACATCCACTTATTTGCCAAATCTTCTATCTACCCATGCACATCTCTCATATTAGTTCCCTTCCCTCCACCCACAAAGCCCCTACTCTAATTTAGGCCCTTGTCACCTCTTACTTGGACTTTTCTAATATGTCTTCTAAATGGTTTTCCTTCCTCAAGTCTCTCACTACTCCAGTCTGTCATCCACACAGCTGCCAAAGTGATTTTTCTACAGCTCAGGTCTGAACACATCACTTATCTACTTAATAACTCCAGTGTCTCCTTATTACCTGTGGGACAAAAAGTCAACTTACCTGTTTGGCATTTAAAGCCCTTTTGAATGTGCCTCAAACCCTGATCCCCCACCCTTTCCTTGTTTATTCCATACTACCCCTTTTCATGTACTCTACAGTCTAGTTACACTGGCCTCTGACTCTGGGCATTTTTACCAGTTGTCCCCATGCCCTAGCATTCTCTTTTTCATCTCCATCTCCTTGCCTCCCCTTATGTTCAAGCTAAAACTCTATCTTCTACAAGAAACCATTCTCAGTCTTCCTTAATGCTAGTGCCTTCCCTCTTTGGATTATCTTCACTTTATTCTGTATCTATCTTGTTTTTACATAGTTCACATGTTGTCTTTCCCATTAGATGGGGAGCTCCTTGAGGGCAGGGAGGTTTTTTGCCCTTCCTTGTATCCCCAAATGCTCGTTGACTAATTCTGTCTCTACTCTTTGTTCTGAGCATCCTCCAGCCGTGGAATGCACTTCCTGCTTCCCTTTTGCCTCTTGGAATTCCTAAGACTCAGTTAAAGTGTTACCTTCTACATGAACCCCTGATTTGTCACCTTACATTCATTTTGTATGTGTCTGTACATGTACATGTTGTCTCACCGGGTAGGATATAAGCTTTTTGAGGATAGGGGCTCTTTCACTTTAGTCTTTGTATCTGCAATGCTTAGTAGTAGGTGCTTAATAAATGCTTGGCTCACAACAATTCTCTGAGGTAGCTACTATAGGTAGGATTAATTTCATTGTGCAGATGAGGAATCAGATATCTGTGAGCAATCACAGATCCAGACAGATGGGACTTGCCCAGGGTCACATGGTGTTGGAGGTGGCATTTCAGCCCAGGTCTTCTTCCTGACTGCAAACCCACGCTCTTGCCAGCTTAGCAGATCCTTAATAAATGACGTTGCCCTGATCTGCCACCATCCTGGGCTGCCTCAGTTAAGCAGGTGTGCTATTGCCTTTGACTATTATTCATAAACGGTCTGCCCTTCTGTAGTAGCACTGTTAGCGTAAAGAAAACAAGACCAGGCACTCCAGCTCCTTCCACGAGCTCTGTAACCGGAGCCAAATCACTTTCTTTCTCTAAACTTCAAGTTTCCTCATGCATAAAATGGGGATAACACGTACAATCTACCCCATTAGACTGTGGTGATGAAAAATATTTTGCAAGCCACAATATAAACTTGTGTTACTACCTCACATCTGACTATGCTATTACTACTTCTGCCACCTTCTACTGTAGAACCTTTACATACATTATCTCATTTGTTTCTCATGATAGCATGGAGGGAGGAAGTTACAAAGAATTTAAAAAATTTCTTATTTGATATTAAATTACTGTATTGAAATATAATTGCCCAAATGTATAAATTACTTCCCCAACTGAAATCTTCTCCCCAATTAGATCTCATTGTACTATCACTTACATACTTTATTATATTTTAAACTGTACTATATTCATCTGTGTTCATATCTTATTTTCATCTAGTTCAATACCGTACATAGTAGGGTTTAATTTGCTAACTGAAAAAATCAATAAACACATGAAAGAAAAAAAATTTATTTCAAGACATATTTTTCCATCTTTAGGAGCTGCAAACATTCAAGACAAATATGTAGAATGCTAAAAGCAGTAAACTCACCTGATGGCAAGTAAATATTTGATAGAATGGGAGTTATCACACTTCATGATAAGATTTCCATCCTGTCTGTATGTACACATAAATGAATTCCCTAGAAAAAG
>CM053581.1:173075501-173096241 GCA_028627135.1 Pseudochirops cupreus | reverse complement strand
CACCAACTCTAATTTGAAATAGTTTCAAAATATACCAGAGATCTTCCTGAATATTTTGCTTAGTCTACTCCTGAGGCTTTAAAAACGTCTTCTTAGCTTTAACTGGTTTTATGTTACCATTTTCATCTTCATCATACTGTGCTCGATCTCTCTTTTTGGCAAACTTCTTTCCAATTGTGCCTACCAAACTTTCATACCTACAAAGAAATTATAATAAAAAAATTCAGTTTCCATTATAAGTACGGTGAATTAAGGTTTGACAATAATCCCAAGTGGCATTTGTAACATGAAATTATTGAGCATAATCAAAACCACTACTAGGAGAAGCCTAGAATGTAAAGTGGAGACTTGGGAGTCAGCAGAACTGTGCAAATCTAGGGCAAAATACTTAAATTCATTGTCCGGAAATTACTATGCTACTTTTTACATTTTCCTATTACATTAAAGGAATGAATTATGTATTAATCATCATGTTATCAAGAAGCACTAAGACTGGCCACCCTGGGTGAAAAACAACTTAAGGCTGGGATTAGAAAAGAATGCTGATTCAAATCATGTATTCTCAGTGTCATTGTCCTGTTCCACTTCCCCTTCCTGCCAACCTTTCAACTCTGGGGTAGAACTGCTGGCAGAAACACCAGGTAAGCTGGGGTACACTGGGTATCTTCTTATAAGGCTTTCATAAAGCAATGGCTAGTTACCTTCTGGCCATTTCTTCATCAGACACATCAGCCTCCATTGTTACATCTTCAACTTCTTCCTCTTTGTGTTTGGCATTCATTTGGACCATTAATTTCTTAAAAAGAAACAGAGCATTAGAGCTGGTCCAGCTCTGGCTTACGCAGGACTGCTTCCTTCCTAGCAAAAAGGGAGAGTGAGGAGAGCAGGAAAAAGTAGGAGAGAAATCAAGTTTCAAACGACTTTCCTTAACATTTAAAGGATTATAGTAAACGTCAACTTCTAGTATTCTGTTACCTAATAGTACTTAGAAAACAAACAAAAAAAAAACCAAGCCAAAATAACAGGTCTTTATCCTAGGGATAAGAAATTAATAAATGTAGGCAAAGATTTTTCTCTTTATTTTTAAGGATCATGTGATTCTCTTAGCCCTTTTCTTACTGTCAGGAAAATAAGAATAAAATAAACTACTTAATATCACAAAGCAAAATCAAACCTACCTCAAAGGAAATATTTTCAAATTGCAGCTTGGATACTCACACATAGTTTTAATAGGAACATCAATGGCTGCTTGAGATATGCACACTATACACTGATGGAGATCTTTGATTTGGTAGGTGTAGGGGAATTAGAAGGGGATAGAATGACCAATTCCAGTTGCATAAAGCTGGTTTAGGGCCAGTTCTCAAGATGATGGTATCTATGATTGTCAAAGCATGTAAACTTGTGTGTGTTGGGGGCTATGCAGCTCCAAATATAGTAAAGCAGCTTCATCATGACCCATATGTTCTTTAATCTCAGCAAGAATCCTGGGTGTGCAGAAGACAGTTTTAATCTATATACTTACTATACACTATGCAAACTGAGGAAATCATAGAATAATAAATTATTAAGAATTAGAAGGGATCTTAAGGATTATCTAGTCTAATCTCCTGATTTTACTATGCAATTTTGAGTTAAACTGGGGAAATAGAGGTCCACAAATGCTAAGACACTTGCAGTTAATGGCAGAGATGGGCTAGAGAATGCAGAATTTATGACTTCTAGGCTGGTACCTTTTACACCAAGAAGCTTAAAAAAATGTTCTTCCAGCCCTCCATAATAATATGGAAAAGGAAGGGTGAAATTACTTGCTTGAGCCCACATAAGTAATAATAATATAGTTAAAAGTGAAAACCCAGGTTTTCTAACTACAAATCTGCAACTCTTGTCACTATCACACACTATCTCTTTGTGTAACTCCAGGCTACTGAGATCCCATGGCTGGCTTTGGACTGTTGCTGGGCTTTTAACAGTAAGAACCTTGAGTCCAACAAAAGAAAAATACTGGCCTATATATGTTCAAAAAACCAGTGCTTTAAAAAAAAATTATACACTTTAGCAAAGTAACTGAGATTACCAAGGAGGACACAGAAGGTTAAGCTTTTTATTTGTAAGAAATACACTGTACTTTGGTCACCTGTTTAAAGTTGAGGTTTTTGCTGGGATAAGAAATAACAACTTCTCCCTGGTTTTAAGTGATAGAATTTGGTCAAAAAGTTGTTTGAAAGATCTTCTAAAGAAGATTATTTTGTTTTTAATAAATCACAATGCCCAAATCAGTTTGTTTTTCTTTTCAATCTGTGCAGTACTGTCCCCAGACTATTCTTATTGAATACATTTTAATCCTCTGGACACCTAGCTATTCTATTACCTATAAACCACACTCACAGCAATTGTATAAAAATTAAGACATTGTAAACCATCAAAAACATTTTAAAATGATAAAAATGGATGATAAGGACGTCTGGAATTATAAAATATTGGGCTTGACTTCAGGAAGGCCTAGGTTCAGATCCCACCTGATACTCAGTAGCCATGTATTGCTGGAAAGTCACTACTCTCTAACTACCTCAAGGAGCTGTCTGCTGGTTACCTGAGTTATGAGATTAAATATGATCTGTAATGTTAAAAGTTTCCCACACAGTTTCCTATGCAGATGAAATTACTGTGTATTACTATAAAATACTGCCTAGGAGGTTAGCACTGACTACAACCTTTATTACAATCAGTCCATTTGGTTTATGGTGCCATTTTTCCCCTCTCAAAATACAAGTATCTTTAACTTCTACTTAAATTTCAGGTTTTTTTAAAATCCACTTAAAATTATTTAAGATATATCTACTTGAAAACTTTTTAGACTCAGATTGATAGTACTTTAACTAAAAGAGCCTTAGAGATCATCCTCATGTCATGGATGAAAAAACTTGGGCTCAAATTCTTTGAGCGATCACAGTTAGTAGCAGAGCAAAGACTGGATCTAGTGATTGACTCCTGATTTCTAGTCCAGTGGTCTTTCCACTGTACTTGTTGGCTATGATTGTATTTGAGGATAGATGACTGAACCACAGAACAAATGTAGGTTGTATTGTGGTATTTTTGGTGCAGTGGATAGGGCTCCAGGCCTGGAGTCAAGAAGACCTGAGTTCCAATACAGCTTCAGAGAATTTGTAGCTGGGGACCTTTGGTGAATCACTTAGCATTTTTGCCTCAGTTTCCTCATCTGTAAAGTGGGGATTATAAAAGCACCTCCCAGGGTTGTTGTGAGAATGAAATAATATTTGTAATGCACAACACCTGGCACACAGTAGGCAGTTAATAAATGCTGGTTACCCTCAGTCCCCTTTCTTTTAGAAACATTGCCAGAATCTGTAAATGCCACTGCAAGATGTTTGATGACACAAACTAAGCAGCAGCAATTGAAATCTAACAACTCAGTAGAGCCCTGACTTTGATATATGCTTTGAAAGAAAACCCAGATTATAGTTATGTTTTAGACTAAAGGCAGAAAACCACATTCTGTGAAACTCTCAAATCCCTACTTGATGTACTTCAAGTTAATAATCATATATTTTTAGAAATAAAATAGAAGTGACCACAAAACTCGGCTCTCTCGTGCAAATTCCTACCCAGATCCTAATACTTCTCTGTAAAAAAAAACCAGTAGCTTTTTTCCTCTCCATTTTAAACTGTCTCTCCCACCTAAGTTATAAGCCTACTAAAACAAATAAATATAATGTTTACAAATGGAAATCACTATAGTTTTCAAAAGCCTTCTAATGCAGAATTTACTTTAGTGGATTTGTGATCTCACTGATGTGGGTGGTCATTCTACTAATACTGATTATAAGCCATCTATGCCCTCTCTTGGACCACTGCCCAGAATTTGCCCAAAACATTCTAAGTCTTCCTATAATATTTTTAGTATTTCTTGGAGGGCAGTCAAACTCTTACACCATCCATTAAGATAAATTTGCTTCTGTTACATGACAATCTATGAAAGATCAGAATTTACCCTCATTCTGCTCCTTTTTAAAAGCCAGAAATGATAAATCACTTTCTAGCAACTCTAATTTGGAGAGCTTTTTCCAGATTAATTAAATGACATAGGATTGACAGGTAAAAGATATTTTTGTATGGGACCACTACAGAAATATCTTTTGTACTTGTTTACTCAGAGGTGCTCCCAAATGTTGTCATGATGCCACATTAAATACTCCTTAATCAGTCCTGAGTGAATTAATCCTACCCCATCTAGGACACAGGAATTCTTGGGGCCCTTCCATTCCCTGAGACTGAAGGGGGAGTGCAAACTCTGATATTCACCATTTTCCTGGGGTCTCTCACTCTTGCTCAGAATGGCACAGAAACTTGTTTCAACCTAGTTTTCTAACACTTGGGTTTATGTGTGCAGATCGTTGTGTATGTCTGAAATCGAGGCACACACCAAGTGGTATCAGTTCACAGAATCTTTACTGCATTTTCATGTAATCATGCTATTAATGGCAGCTTTGTTATGTTAAGAGTAGGTATGGCTCAGAGCTATGACAAAACTGAAAGTTAAGTAGCTTAATAGCCCAGAAGTCAAAGGATTGTATAATGTAGTTAGTGAATAGAGCACACAATAAAAGGACCTAGGGTAGCTCTGTGATGAAAGTCAAGTCACATTACTTCTCTGAACCTATTTCTTCATCTGGAAAATGTTGATAATGCCAGGACTGTTGTGAGGATCAAACAAGAATGTACATAAAGCATTTTATGAAATTTGAAATGCTCCAGAAAGGTGAGCTACTTATTTTATTGATGTACCTAGTTTGGTAGACCCAAGAGACATTCTAGAAATAGACTCTTGCCCATTTGGACAGTAACACTTCCTAACTCACCTTGGGAAAATACAGAATACTTTGAAGGAAAGTTCTTCTGTAAATGGGGCTTCTTGTAGGTGTGGGCCCAAGCCCCTCAAGGGGCTAGCCAAAGACTCCCAATATCCTGATCATAACCCCTGGGTCTTCTGGTACCTTCTGTAGACTTTTATACAACTAGGGCATGGTGGAACTTCTTCATTTTTTAGGCATAGCTGATTCACTGTCCTAGCCTCTCTTTCAAGACTGTTTCCTACAAACTTTCATCTGGTTATGGTTTCTGTTTTAGGGGATCCCTATCTTTAAGGTGGTCTTTATGTATGATTGGGTTTCTCTCCCACTCATTTTTTCTGTATCCCCTTTCTACCTATTTCCTTGCCTTCCGTCTACAATTCTAGTTAGTCTTGAAGACAAAGAAAGTGGCAAATTCATCTCTACACAGCTTCCTCTTCCATAGGCAGTTAGTATTAGCTAAATTAAATTAAACCATTAAAATTCCTCAAACCAAAGGGGAACAAATCTTTACTGCATATGCTTACTTTATCACAAACCTGATTTATGAAAATCCAGATGAACAAAATAGATAAATTAGGTAACGATTATTTGTTTAAAGCATGGTATAGTAGACAGAGCACTAAATTTGAGTTAGATAAGCTGGCTTCAATTCTGGCTCTGGTAATTATAAACTGTGTAACCTTAAAGCAAATCCATTTACCTCTGGCCTCACTTACCTCATCTGCAAAATAAGGGGGCTGGCCAGATGACCTCTAATGTCTCTTCTGGCAATAACCCACTCTATGGATTGATAGAAGAATGTGCCATAGGTTGCCTGTATATCCTATGCATAAGAATTTAAATGTAATTTACACAATAATTTAAAGGGAAATGTCAGATACATAAAGGGAGAGATATCTGTAAAGACCAATGAGAAAAAAATTTCAGAACAAATACCATCATTTGGATCAAAATCCTGATATTCTTACAGAAGACTGGGATAATGAAGTCCCATCTTCAAATGACATCGAGACCAGATGTTGTCCTATATACTCTAAGACCTGTTCTCTTCCACTAAGGATAAATTATTTTTTTAAAAATCCATTACTGGTAGAAGTAATTAAATTAGAAAAATCTCAGATTTGGAGTAACTATTAAATACCTCGATTTCTGGATTAAACCCTCTGAATGACATTCTTCCATACAAAAGATCTTCACAAAGCATAAAGCTCTGCTCCTCTATTATGAAACTCCTAAAGGGGGAAATATATTTATATGAATATCATGTCTTTATTATTTGCAATAAAGAGTAGCAAATAAAAGCCAAGAATAAAATGCAAAACTAGCCAATTTTAGGTTCTTAGTAAACACAAGGGAAAAAGCAGAGATGGCTTAACTAAAGAAAAAATCAAGTCTGAATATATTACATCATAAATTTTTTCCCCTGGCAAATAACATCAAAATGAAGAAAGCAAAAGATTAGCAAATCTTCCTAGGCAGTTCATTTGCATTTAATTTACTCTCATTTACAGAAAATTTCTTTTGGATAAATGAGACATCACAGATACAAATTCCAATAAACTTACTCTTTCTCCTTAAGTTCAGGTAAATCCAAGTACCAGTGTTCTTCACTGATTATTTTCTTTTCTTCCTCTTCTAGCTGTTTTTTGGTTTCTGCATCCAACCCCCTTTGCATAAACTGGATTAAAAACAATATGATTGGTTAAGTAATGAGCTAAAGATAGTTTTTAACTTTAATTAACTTTAATACCTTCATGGATCCATGATTTTATTCCCTCAGTTGGTATGAGATTGAAAGTCATCTTCATGTGATTCTTAGATCACTGCAACAGCCTCCCAATTTATCTTCTGGTCCCAAGTTTCTCCCCCACTCCAATTCATTCTCTACTCATATGCCAAAAGGATTTTCCTAAAACAAAGGTCCAACCTTTGTTCCTCCTCCGTACTATTCCAATACAAACATACTCAATAAGCTCCAGGCATTACTTCTGGGATCAAATATAAAATCCTCTCTGGCATTTAAAGCCACTTTACAGCTTGGCCCCTTTCTATCATCTGAGTCTTTTTACACTGTGCCCCCCTCCATAAACTGTATATTCCATTTACACTGGGCTACTTGCTGTTCCTCACACCTGACATTCCATCTAATGATTCCATTTGTACTGGCTGTCCCTCAGGAATAGAATGCTCTCAGTCTTCATCTTCAACTCCTCAGTTCCTGTACAACTAGAAGCTTCTGCTCAAATCCAACATTCTATGGGAGGACTTTAATGCCTTGGCCCCTTCCCACCTTCCCCCTGAGATAATTTTCTGGGTACATTGTGTACGTCTAATATGTACACAGTTATTTGCGTCTTGTCTCACCCATTACAATGTGAGCTTCTTGAGGAAAAGAACCCTGTTTTGGACTTTCTTTTTATCCTTAGCATATAATAAATATTTAACAAATGTTTATTAACTGACTTTAGAGGATCTGCTAAACAATCTAGAGTTCTTTCTTTTGTGTGTCCATTTATCTGTCCTTCTCTTATCACTACATGACTGGTCCACCTCTTTTCCAATACAACATCCTTTAAAACATCCTTTTAAGCAGAAGTCATCCTTACAAATATGGGAATACCTTGGAGATCATGCAGGTTCAGTTCCAGACCATCCCAACAAAGCGAATATTGCAACAAAGCAAGTTATGTGAATTTTTTGGTTTCCTATTACATGTAAAAGTTATATTTACACTAAAGTGTAGTCTATTAAGTGTGCAATAGTATTATGTCTAAAAAAATAAATGTATGCCTTAATTAAAAAGTACTTTATTGCTAAAAAAAATGCTGACCATCATCTAAGCCTTCAGCAAGTAGTAATCTTTTTGCTGGTGGAGGGGTCTAGCCTTGATGTTGATGGCCACTAACTGATCCGGGTGGTAACTAAAGGCTGGGGGGCTGTGACAATTTCTTAAAATAGGTTAACAATGCAGTTTGCACACAGATTTACTCTTCCTTTCCCTTGAACACTTAGAGGCCCCTGTAGGATTATTAATTGGCCTAATTTCAATTATTAATGTGTTTCGGGAATAGGGAGGCCCAAAGAGAAGGAGAGAGAGAGGGAATAGCTGGTCAGTGGGGCAGTCAGAACACACACACATTTATCAATTCAGTTTGGATGTGGTTTGTGGTACCCCAAAACAATTATAATAGTATCATCAAAGATTACTGATCACCGTAACACATGTAATAATAATAAAGTCTGAAATACTGAGAGACTTTTCCAAAATGTGATACAGAGACACGATATGAGCACAGGTTGTTGGGAAAATGGCACTGAATGACTTGCTTGATGCAGGGCTGCCACAAACTTCCAACCTGTAAAAAATGTAATATCGGAGAAATGCAATAAAGGAAAGCGTAAGAAAATGAGGCATGGCATTTTTATTTAACTCGTGTCTCTTCACTGCCATGTGTCACTCCAGCTCTGAGTCTAAGGAGAGAATATTACAAGATTTGCAAACACAGTGTTTCAATGGGAGAGGACTAATGTTAAAAGATGAGTGTATCCAGGAGTTTAGAATCATAAAAGTGCTGCAAAAAAATCTTAAGAGTAATCCACCCCACTTTCTTTTTCACTTCTGGGTCCCATTCATTGTCCATCTGCAAAGACTATGCCAAATATAAGTACTGATGTCAACAGACAGGCATCTATTCACATCATAGTCTGGACAATAGGCACTTGCTATCCATTTGTATCTTCCTAAATAAACTGATAGTCCCACCTCTTCTGACTAGTCATGAGGATCTTAAGGTTGTGGGGCTCAATGCAACCAGCATATCTCCTGAAAATGGAAGCATGTGAAAACTCTCATCATCTATAGGGAATCTCCAATTCCAACTGGACCACGGGCAGTCTATGACAAGGGTGATGAAAACCTTTGTTTCACCCAGTTTTGGTAAGGGTTTCTTCTAGTTTTATGTTTCCCTTGACAATAATCAGAAGGTGACTGATCTTTGGATTACACATACCAAGGAAACTTGTATGATCTTAAAGTATACAGGAGAGATTCTTTAATGAAAGAGAGTCTTTGTAAAGAGGAATCTTGTCTTTTCTACACCTTTTAGTCAACTGAGTAGTTGTAAATAAGAACTGCAATAGAAAAAGTTAAAAAACCTGTATGTTTCCTTTTCACATTTTCATCAAGGCTATCATCAATACATTTGTAGATTATGATTGCTATGAGACTGAGATGGATGTACATAAAATTAAATTTAGCTGATTTTAAAATAAATATAATACACTTTAAAATTCCATTCCATTCCATTCCATCTTTATGGCCAAATAAAAAGAGGGAACAAAAAAAGAAAGACACAAAAACAGATGAGAGACACAAAGAGGGTGAGGAGGGATAAATAAAAAAGCCTAGAATTCTCTTCCCTTCTCTCAGGAGTCTCTAATGGCTACAAATTACTCCTTAAATAAATTGAAACTCTGCCATGGATTTCAGAGCTAAACAACTATTAACTTGGTGATAATCCTCAAATTTCTATCTTCAACCCCAATTTTTTTCTCTTGAATTTCCTGACCATTTCCAAACATCTTTGTAAAATCTCTAATAGCCAGATGTTCTGCAAGCACCTCAAACCTAAAAACAACACTCATTTCCAACCACCACCATTCTCCACTCGAATCAATCTCCTCTTTTTGTCAATGGTATCTCTAATTCTTCTAGTTACCAAACCTCAGCATCAACTTTAATTCACTATTGATACTCCATCAGCATGCTAATGTTTTCTAAATCAAATCACTCTACTTTTCCAATCTCTCATTATCACCTCCTCACACCAAATAGTTTCTTGTCTGGATTCTTTTAAAAAAATTTTCCTAGCAATTCTCTCTGCCTCCAGCCTCTCCTCCTGCAATTCAGTCTGAACCTTCATTCACTCATCTATTCCACGCTCTTTTATAAACCTACTAGATACTAAGCACTGTCCTAGGTGCTAGGGATAAACAGAAAAAATGAAATTCTCTCCCACCTAATCTGTTTCCTAGCTTTTCTGACTTCCTTCAAGTCCCAGTAAAATCTCATCTACAAGAAGTCAATCCCCCTTGATTTTAGTGTCTTTCCTCTGTCGATGATTTCCAATTTATTCTCCTTTTGGCGTCTTTGTACATAGTTGTTTGGGTGTTGCCTCCTCCATTAGACAGTGAGCTTGAGGGCAGGGACTGTATTTTTTTAATTTTTAATCCTAAGGCCTTAGCGTAGTGCCTAGCTCCATAGTAGCTTAATAAATATTTTATTGACTGGCTAACAAAAAAATGGCCTCTGCCCTCAAGAAGCTTTCATTCTACTAGATGCAAAAGAAAAAAATTCTAGAGGTGTAAGTCAATAGGAAATATAAACAAAATTATCACGAAGTGACGTGGAAAAGGGCCCTGCTGGCAGAGGACTGTTCATTTCTAAAATTTTTCTGACCACGTGACTCTCCTGCGGAAAACCTTCAAAGGCTTTTTTTCCCCCTATTGCTCTGAGAATAAAGTCCAGCTCTGATTCTGGCATTCAAAGCCCGCCCTGGTCAGGCCCCAGTGTTCCTCTCCCACCCCAGACCGCGGCCTCTGAGACTAGCCTTGGGGCCTCTCCCCTCCCGCAGCCTCAGCCTCCCTTGGGTACTCCGCACTATCTTCCGCCGCGACGTATCTTACCTTCATCCGCATCAGATTTTTTGACAGCTTGGGTTTAGACGTGGCCGCCATGGCGCCTCCACCAGCTTACCCCTTAAACTACACGCGAAAGATACGGGAGAAACTGTGTCCGCGTCGCTTCTGCTTACGTCACTCTCCCGCGCGGGGTGGGGAGGCTTTCACTGAGCGCCTGCGCAGACTGCGTCATGGAAGGGAGGCTCTATCTGTAAAGGTGCTCCGCAGCCGGAACCTGTGCGGAGTCTGGTTTGAGTGTCTTGCTTTGCAGCACACGTAAGGCTGGGTCTCCTTGACGCCTGGTCCTTCTCCAACACTAATGGTTTGCCCGTGTTCGCACCTTCGGCAAGTCTTCCTTAGCTTTCTCTGACTTGCAGGACTGACTTCTGTAGGAAAAGAAGCATTCTCCTTCAAGAGTGCGATACCCGTATCAGGTCACCGCCCTGCTCTGATTGCTAACCTGGGAGAGGGTGGCTAAGATACCCAAATTTTGCGGAGGAGAACGAAGAGAAAAAAACTACCATTAATTACGAAGCTTAAGCTGAAGGGGCTTTAGCAGTCACCAAGCCCAACTACCGCATTTAAAACATGAACAAATTGAGACCCAGAGAGCTTAAGTAACATACTCGGCATCAGTCAGGATTTCAACCCAGGTTCTTTGACTCCAAAGTCAGGATTGTTTTCCATCTAATTTGGGAATCTGTGTTGGACTCACGTGAAGTAAAGACTGGAAGGGATTTTAGCAACCATTTCAGAGGGGAAACAGAGTCAGAAAGGGGAAGTGATTTGCCCTGGGTAATAACAGTGCTGGATCTTGAGTCAAAGAACTTGGCGGAAGGTCCAGAGAGAAGCAATAGAAATGATTCCAATCTAGTTCTCTGACTCCAAAGCCAATGCTTTTTCTATTAATCAGTGCTTCTTGGGGCTATTGCTTCCTCTGGAAGTATGTCTTAGGTACTGTAGGAACTATCACCCTGGGTCTGATGCCATAGTCCATTTAGTCCACCTTTCCAATGGGCACCAAGGGACATACTATGTGAGGGCCTGATTGTCCACCAAAGTCAGCCTTAAAAGTCAATTGTATATCCCCAGCTTTCCTTACTGTTTTGATGTTATTAATCACTTTTGAATTAGTTTTTTCCCCCCTTCTTATACCACCTCTTGGTAGAATGAAATCCTCTCTCAGTTTTTTGACTTCCTTTATCCATATTTTCAGCTACTTTCTTTTGTGTCATTTCCCCCACCTCCTTCTGTTTCTCTTTTCCTGACGTCTTTCTCCTTTGACTTGATACAGTATGGAAATGTAATGTAAATTTTAAGTGTTTGCTTTATTAGAACAAGTATAAGTTTTATCTATTAAGTCTAATAGAATAGTTTTATATTATTAAGTAAAATTGAAATATTGAAATTTTAAGGTTTTTTTTGGGGGGGGGATGTTAATGGTCATGAATTTGAAAACGATCCTCACTCCCTGATGCATAGTTACTTAGAATTGTTAAAATACAGACATTTTACTGTGTGACAAACAGTTGATTGGGGAGTCCATGATTTATTTCATGAATCCTCCCAATACACTTGAAGAGATTACAGATGCAAATTCTTGTTGGAATGGTTATTAGCTCCTATGGAAACCACATCCTTAAACAGTTGTTGAGGAGATGTAGGGAACTCCTTTGATTGGTTCCTAGTGATTTTGGCTGCCTTCAAAAGGATTAGCAACTGAGAGTCAAAGGGACAGACTCTTGTTGAAAGAGTTACTTATTCCCTGTGGTATATAAAAATAAACTGTGAAACAGCTTCTCCCTTTTTTCTTTTCCTAGGCTTTTTTTCCAGACCAGGGTGCAGCAAGGATAGTCAGGAAGGGATTTTCTTCTATCTCCTCAAACAGAAGATGGAGACAGGAGAAGCACATGATAAGTGACATATGTTTGGTTAGGTGAGTTTGAGAGGATAGAACCTTAAATGATGTGGTTTAGAGGTACAGGAATCCCAAAGCTTTTGAGGTACAGGGCAAAGTTATCTAGAAAGAATTCTTGGACTCAAGCAGTCTTCCAGTCTTGTGACAAAAAGTTTATCGTAATGCTAATATAGGGGGCAGAAGGCAGAGTTCCTTAGGGAACTTGCAACTTAAGGAGGAATGATGCTAAAGCTTATGTAGGAAAAACTTATTGCATTGTATGCCGAGTATGCTAATTAGGTGGTGAACATACAGTGTTTTGTACCTTGAATGCAGGCATCATTCACTACTGGAAACCCTGGATGGGTGAGGGACTTCTAAGGGGAGTGTTTTTGATCTGTTATATCTATAATAAGAGAGCCTGGGGAGTTGGTGTCTATAGCTTGACCTCTGGATTGTATATGGTAACTGTATGAATCAGTACATGATAGTTCTGTTGGTATGAAGGAAATTCTACAGAGGTCAGCTTGTTCTTGTAACAAGGAGAGATAGTTTGCCCCACTGGGGCCCACTCATGAGTTATTGTCAATGACAGGGTCTTTGGGCTGGGGTCCAAGCACAAGCACCCTATGCTGGTACCTCCAGGTGCTGACTGCCTTCTCTTAGCTTTCTGTTCCCTTGAGCACAGGTCAGAGACTAGTAATGCTGGGAAGAGACATTTGTAACCTTGGTGATTATGTCAGGGGTAATTCTGAGTTTGAGAGTTCTCAGGTTGTTGAGTCTGCAAGAGATTGAAGTTCCTGAGTTTGAGCCTTGGGTGCTGGCTTCCAAGAGGGAAAAGATTTTAGAACTGTATATAATTTTGGAGAAGAAATAGGATAGTACTGTACCTGTACCTGGAGGAATAAAGGCACATTCTTAGAGGTGGAGCAGAAGATAAGGTTTCTGCTAATCCTCTGTGATATTGCTGTGAGCTCCTCAGAAGGTGCAGGTGGAAATGGATGAGCAGTGTTTGTTTCTCAGTCCCACAAAATGACTCACTTTGGGGATGTATAGGGAGAGAGAGGACCTAAGGATTCTAATGGGATATGAGAGAAATAATTATTAACAACCAATGAATTGGGGAGATCCAGAGTTCCCCATTTTTCTGTAGTCCTTTCAAAGTTCAGTCTCTTGAAGGACATTATTGATAATGCCTGATAATTGAATTCTTTCTTCTCAATTTTGGTCAGACCCCACCCAAATTTACAAGAATTTCATTGAAGGTGGGGAAGCCCTTTGTGTTCTGCTCAGGTTTGGGTGATGATAAATTCTTTGATTAGATTCCCCAAGGCTGGGAAGTGGCCTGGCTGTTGAGGTGGTCTCTTTGTCCAATGACGTGATACATGATAGCACTGTCTCAGCCCCTCATTAGAGTGAACCCACTTCTCATTGTAATATTCATTGTCTCATTAATTGTTAACCAGTCCAAGTTGAATGCCACCCTCAGGAATACCCACTCTTCCCAGGGCATATAAAATGTGAGCCCACTGTCATAAAGGGTCTGTGGCATTTGAGAGTGTGATTATTAACATTCTAACCTTATTAATAAAATGATTAAATTACCTGGAAACTATGTCTCTCAAACTTTGAACATCACAGATATATGAGAGCTTTATGATTCTCTATTTGTTCCTGGACTCCAGTGAATTTTTTCCATCTTATTCTCTTCTGTAGTTGTTGAAATAAAGGTTGTCTTATACGTGACACAAATGTTTGTGGGAGTGGGGACCCTGTTACCCATATATAGGGAAACCCAGGCCTTAGGTATACTTAAACATCAGTCAGATTTCCTCTGGGTTTTATTTAGGAATGGGGCAATGAGCCAAAAAGAAGAAACACATCTTGGGGGTCTTGAATCCATGTGAACCCAATATCTTTGGGGGAGCCAGGGGCTAGAGATGATAGTTTTGTTTGAACATAATCACTCTGCAATAGTCCCTCTTTCCCTACCTTTCATAAAGCAAGCAAATGAACAAAAACACTAGCAAAACTCTGTGATAGAGCCATTGAGATTGAAATCATAATATTTTCTGCTTACAAGTCTACCTTCCTCTTTTTTTAAAAAATCTCTGAGGTCCCTTCCAGCTCTAGATCTGGCCTTTGTTTTATTTTATTTTTTTTGGCTTTTTGGAGGGGGGAAGGTAGGGCAGTTGGGGTTAAGTGACTTGCCCAAGGTCACAAGGCTAGGTTTTTGTTTTGTATGTTAAGTGTCCGAGGCCAAATTTGAACTCAGATCCTCCTGACTCCAGGGCCAGTGCTCTATTCAGTGCGCCACCTAGCCACTCCTACCTTCCTCTTAGTAAAGAAAGTATGTTTTAACATCAGTCCATGGGAACTAGCATCAATAATGATCTGAATGCTGTTGCCTTTAATGATTTCTTCATTTACGTTATAGTAATCATTTCAGATATTGTTCCCAGCGTTCTCCTTTCTTTGTCCTTCACCCATCTTTCCATGTTTTGGACCCTTCCTTCTCCCTCAGCTGTTCCGTCCTGTCCCCAGCCATGTCCAGTCAATCGCCAATTGATGTCTGATTTTACCTCCACCAGATCTCTTTTTTTAATATAATATGTGTTTATATATATATTTACATTCAATTATAAAAGTTTTGAGTTATTAATTTTCTATCTACCCCCCTTTCCTACTCATTGTGAAGGCAAGTAATGTAATATCAGTTATACATGTGAAATCATTCACATTTCCACATTAACCATTTTGCAAAAAAAAAGAACAAGAAAAATAAAGGAAGTGAAAAAATTACGCTTCTATGTGCATTCATACTTCATCAGTTCTTTCTCTGGAGGAGGATAGAATTTTTCATTATACATACTCTGGGATTGTTTTGAATCATTGTATTGATCAGAATAACTGTCATTCACAGTTGATCATTGTGTAATTGCTGTTATTGTAAACAGTGTTCTCCTGGATCTGCTTACTTCACTTAGCATCAGTTTATATAAGTCTTCCCAGGTTTTTCTGAAAACATCCTGCTCATCATTTCTTATAGCACAATACTACTTCATCACTACCATATACCACAATTTGCTCAACCATTTCCCAATTAATGGGCATTCTCTCAATTTTCAATTCTTTACCACCACAAAAAAGAGCTGTTCTAAATACTTTTGTACATATAGATCCTTTTCTTTTCCCTTGATTTCTCTGGTGTACAGACCTATTGGTGCTATTGCTGGGGTCAAAGGGTATGAATAGTTTTATAGCCCTTTGGGCATAGTTCCAAATTGTTCTCCACAATGGTTGGATCAGTTCCCAACTCTACCAAAAGTGTATTAGCATCCCAATTTTTCCACATCCCCTCCAACATTTGTCATTTTCTTTTTTTAGAGCATTTTTCCCCAGTGATAATAGATAGCTTTGATTTTTTCTTCTGAAAACTGCCTGTTCATATTCTTTGACCATTTATCAATTGGAGAATGACTTGTATTCTTATAAATTTGACTCAATTCTTTATATATTTGAGAACTGAAGCTTTTATCAGAGAAACTTTCTTTAAAGATTATCCCTAGTTTCTTGTTTTCCTTCTAATCTTGGCCTGCTTCCCTTCTAGTCTTTGCTGCATTGATTTTATTTATGCAAAACTTTTTAAATTTAATGTATCTAAAATTATTCATTTTACACCCTGTGATACTTTCAATCTCTTGTTTGGTCATAAGTTCTCCACTTGTCCATAGATCTGACATGTAAAAATTTCCATGCTTCCCTAATCTCCTTATAATATCACCCTTTATGTAAAAATCATGTGTGCATTTTGACCTTATCTTGGTATACAGTGTGAGATGTTGGTCTTTACCTAGTTTCTGCAAAACTGCATTCTATGTTGCCAAGAAGTGATTTTTTAGTTATCTTTTAAGTTCTGAACTCTGTGTGTGTATGTGTGTATCACACACGTATGTGAAAGCATAGTATGCATTCTTCTATTTATTCTTTCTTTGGAGGTAGAAACCCACCTTCCTTCATAGGTCCTTTTGTGATACCTTGGGAAAATTCAGAGTACCTCCCTCTCCTTCCAAAGTCTTGACTTTAAATTCAGTTTTCTTGGTGTTTTTTTTTTTTTGCTTTTTTTTGGAGGGGGGAGGGCAGGGCAATTGGGGTTAAGTGACTTGCCCAAGGTCACACGGCTAGTAAGTGTTAAATATCTGGCATCAGATTTGAACTCAAAATATTACTCCAGTTGTTTAGATTTGTCTTTATTTGTATGAAAAGTGTTTTATAATTGTGTTCATATATTTCCTGGGTTTGTTCTGGCAGATAGACTCTCGAGTATTTTATATTGTCTGCAATTATTTTAAATGGAATTTCTCTTTCTATCTCTTCCTGCAGGGTTTTGTGGTAACATACAGATGTGCTGATGCTTTATGTAGGTTTGATGGGGTGATGGGACCTGGATCCCTAAATGAAAAGATGTCTCTGAAAGCAACCCAGCCCCTGAACTTTCCTATACTGGTGGTTTGCCTGAGGCATCTGGCTCATCCCAACCTACCTAGATACTCAATAATACTTTTAACTGTCCTTTAACTGTGACTCTCCTACCCAACCCAAACCACTTAACTCCTTTCATTGTTTGCACCTGGCCCATCCCAGGCTATTGGCCACTCCTTAATCCCAGCCAGATCTTCTTATTGTCTTGTCTTGTCTATAAGTACCATTTTACCCCCTTTAAATCTCTCAGATTCACTTAGCTCTCTTTTATTGGCTTCACAAATAAACCTTTCTACTTTGACTGAAAAAAGGCTTGAGTGATCAAATTTTTTCAAAGCAAACCTCCCCTCTACCCTTGCATTTTGGGGTTCTCAGCACCACAGACTCCAGTAGGTTTATTTTATATCCTGCAACTTTGCTAAAGTTGTTAATTCTCTAGGATTCTCTTAAGGATAGCATCATAACATCTGCAAAGAGTCATAATTTTGTTTCCTCATTCACCTGATCTTTTGATTCTGTTGCTTTCTGTTTAGGCAGGTGTGAGGGTTAGGAAATATGCAGGCTGTAGGCAGTAATGTTTGAGGCACAGGGTGTGTCTGAGGCCCTGGAATTAGCTGGGTCAGAGCATACTGTACCGCTCCTGGTCACTTAGAGGCCATGGGGTACTGCATTGCTTAAGATTCTCTTATGTGGGGTTACCTGATGTTCCAGATAAGTGTCTCCATACCCTGGGGTCTTCATGCCCTTGTGACTGCACCTTTCCTCTCCTGTTTTTGTTTCATCCTGTTCTAGGCAGCTGGGCTCTGTTGTTTGTCACTTATGGTATGCGGGTCTGGGCTAGATAAGACACAAACTGGTGAGGCAGATTTGAAGTCTGCCTTAAGATCTGGCTGTAAGTCGTCCCCATGGTAAGGACTCAATAAACTTTTTCTGCTTGCACCTTCGAGCCTAGACTCTTCTGTTCTTGAGAACGTGCTGGCGCTTTCTTGATTGAGGTAAGTAACTGTCTGCCCCTGCAGTTAAGTTAGAGTACCCTGACAGAGAACCCTGACAGGTAGGTACTAAAGTTCAGGCTCTTATCATCTCTCCTCTGAGCTTTTTGTTAATATGAACAGTGTAACAGTGAATATTATTTTATATATGATACATTTCTTGGGGATTGTAAACCCAACGTGGGATCCCTGGGTCAAACACATGCAGACTTATGTAATTTGGAGTTATTTAGAATGAAAACTTGTTCTGCTGCTAGAAAAAGCTAGGGCTCCAAGATGGCAATGTAGACGCAGGAGAACTCCATGAGCTCCTCCAGTAACCACCTCAAATACCTATAAAATATGACTCTAAACAAATTTTAGAGCTCCAGAACCCATAAAATAACAGAGAAACAAGGTTCCCACTGAAGGCAGCCTGGCAGGCTGAAAGGAAGGGTTCATCACAATACGTTGAGAGCCAAAACCAGCCTGGCCTGAAACTGTGACTTTAGCCCTAGGGTGGCCAGGACAAGCCTTGGCTGGAGCACTCAGGAGAACGGATCACCAGCAACGGTGACAGTTTCCAGAATTATCAACCCATAAGGGCCAAGGACAAAGTGAAAGGTCAGTGAAACTCGGCTAAATTTGGGGGAAAGGAGTGGGTCCAGCTGTCTGCCCCCAGGGCAAGAAAGAAGCAGAAGCAGCAGCCCTGCAGCTGCCTCCACGTAGCTGCTTCAGAACTCGCGGCCTGCACATTGCAGGGGGGCCAAACGCTCATTCAGAGGCTAAGTGCTCTTGCCTTAACCTGTCTAGATCAGGATTGTGGTCTTGGATGGTGGTCCTGAGGTGCACGACCAGTGAGCCAAAGCTGGTGGGAGCTGCAGAGACTGTGGCCTCCTAATAGCTCCAGAAGCTGTGAAAACTCCAGCAATTTGGGACAAAGTGCTCCAAGCAGAGTTCTATAGAGCCCCAAAGTCAAGTAATTGACTGGCAACATGAGCAGACAAAGGAAGAAAAGCAAGCTCAGCAATCCAACTTTAGATTCCTTTCTTGGGCACAAAAAGGATCAAAGCATGGAATGGGAGGAAGACAACACAGTCAGAACTCCCACACCAAAAGATTATAAGAAGAATGTACACTTATTACAAGCCATAGAGGAGCTTAAGAAGAATTTTGAAAACCAAATAAGAGAAGTAGAGGAACAATTGGGAAGAGAAATGAGAATGATGCAAGAAAATCATGAAAAGAGAGTCAACAACATGACAGAAGAAAATAACACCTTAAAAATGGACTAATTCAAATGGCAAAAGAGGCCCAAAAAGCCAATGAGAAGAAGAATACCTTAAGAAGCCAAATTTTCCAAATGGAAAAACAATCTCAAAAGCTCACTGAAGAGAATAATTCCTTCAGAATTAGAGTGGAGCAAATGGAAGCAAAAGATTTTATGAGAAATCAAGATAGTCTTAAACAGATCCAAACAAATGAAAAAATAGAAGGCAATGTGAAATACCTCACTGAAAAAAACCACTGACCTGGAAGATCCAGGAAAGACAATTTAAAAATTATTGGACTACCTGAAAGCCGTGATCAAAAAAAGAACATAGAACGCATCCTTCAAGAAATTCTCAAGGAAAATTGCCCTGATATTTTAGAACCAGAGGGCAAAATAGAACTTGAAAGAATTCACCGATCACCTCTTGAAAAAGATCTCAAAAAGAAAACTCCTAGGAATGTTACAGCCAGGTTCCAGAGTCCCCAGATCAAGGAGAAAATATTACAGGCTGCCAAGAAGAAACGATTTGAATACTGTAGAAACACAATCAGGATAACCCAGGATCTAGCAGCTTCTACATTAAGGGACCGAAGGGCCTAGAATATGATATTCTGGAGATCAAGGGAGCTGGGATTAAAACCAAAAATCACCTACCCAGCAAAATTGAGTATAACGTTCCAGGGGAAAATATGGTCATTCAATGAGGTGGAGGACTTCCAAGCATTCTTGATGAAAAATCCAGAACTCAATAGAAAACTTGACATTCAAATGCAAGAAGCATAAGAAGGTAAACATGGAAAAGAATTCATAAGTAACTTATCAAAATTGAACTATATACCTGTCAATGTGGAGAAATGATAATTGTAACTTATGAAACTTTTCTCAGTATGAGGATAGTTGAGGGGAATATAAATGTATATATATGTATACATACACATATGTCTATATAGGAGGGTATATATGCATATGAATACATATGTGAGAGTGTGTATATATATGTGTACATAGAGGGCACAGGATCAATTGAATAGGATGGGTTAATATTTTATTTTATTTTATTTTTTTGCTTTTTTACAGGGGGAAGGCAAGGCAATTGGGGTTAAGTGACTTGCCCAAGGTCACATGGCTAATAAGTGTTAAGTGTCTGAGGCCAGATTTGAACTCGGGTTTTCCTGACTCCTGGGCCAGTGCTCTGTTCACTGTGCCACCTAGCCGCTCCCTGGGATAATATTTTAAAAGGTGAAATTGAGAGGTGGGAGAGGAATAGAATGAGAGGAGACAGGGAGAGACAGAATGGGGTTAATCCTCTCATATAGAAAAGGCAAGGGATAACTGTTACAATGGTGGGGAGGAATAGGAAGGCAAAAGGGAATGGGTCAACCTTACTCTCACTGAATATGGCTTAGGGAAGCAATGACATACACTCTAAACTGAGTATCTTGCCCTACAGGAAAGCAGGGGGGAAGGGGATGAGAGGGGGAATGATGTAGGGGAGAGCAGGTTGGGGGGGAGGGTTGTTAGAAGCACACACTTTTGTAAAGGGATAGGGACAAAGTAGAGAATA
>CM053581.1:173054879-173075001 GCA_028627135.1 Pseudochirops cupreus | reverse complement strand
AGATTGGGGGAGGGGGTATACAGTGGGATCACTGTTTTGGGGTGGTGGGTAGGGGAAAGATGGGGAGAAAATTTGTAACTCAAAATCTCATGGAAATGAATGATGTAAACTAAAAATAAACAAAAGTTAATTGGAAAAAAAAGAATAATTCTTAAAAATATATAAAAATAAAAAAAGCTAGGGCTTTCATTCTGGGAAAAACAGTGAAAGGATTGGGGAGATTGGGGAATGCTGGGAAACCCAAATGCTAATTAGTTGCTACAGACTAATGCTAATTAGTCCCCTGAAGAACTGCCCTAGGGGCCTTCTCTGTAATCAGAGGCTCTGGCCTTGGCTTGGATCTCCACTTGGATTTTGGGATGGCGCCAGCTGCAAAGTCTTGAATTCTGCATCTAAGAATACAGAGTTATTTCATGTAGGTATTTCTCACTGAAATAAAACTTCCTAAAGTATGTTTTTCTTGTCTCAGGAAAATACATCTTGGTATGTCAAAGTTCAGCTTTGTTTTCAGAAGAATATGCTATGTATTAAAAAACAAAAAGAACAATGGGCATTGTAGAAATAACTTCAGGTATAAATAATCAATTTATTGCTAAACTTCTCAGATTAAGTGATTCTACTTTGCTGTTCAATCTGCCATTAGTTATTCACTACCAGTTTAGTGAAACAGTCTTGAAATAACCTCCCAGTTGCCAGCTCTAATAACCTTTTCATCAGCCTCACTCTCTTAGAAATCTTGGAGTATTTTACTCTGATAACCGCCTACTGCTTTTTGAAACTCTTTCCTCCCGAGATTTGGAGTCAGACAGCCTGAATTCAAATCCTGACTGCCATTTACTACTTGTGAGGTCTCAGACAAGTCATTTCCTCTCATATAAAATGCGAGAGTTCTACCAGATAGCCCAGTTAGAACCTTTCATGATCTAAATCTTTGTACAATTTGTATTTCTCTTTAATCTCAGTGCTCCTAAATTGTAACGACTCTATCTCAGAGCTTCTGTGAGGAATGCCGTTTACTGAACTCTGCTTCCAGAGAAAGAAAATGAGTTTTCAAGAGCTCTGTCTGCTTCCAGAGACAATTTTGGAGGATGAGGACCAGTGCTGAAAGAAGTGGGTAGCTCTAGCACAGTGCCTGGCACATAGTAGGTGCTTCACAAGTGTTTATTGACTAACTGTTGAAGCCAGAGCCCCTTCTTAGGAGGGATCTGCCCATACTCAACTGCATCAGTATCTACCACAATTGAGGAAACAATCATTGTACTACATACTACATTTACTACACTATGCTGAATGCTGAGGATACACAAAAAGGCAAAAAGTCTCTGCTCTTAAGAAGCTTACACTCTGTTGGGAGAAACAAATTCTAAATATCTGGATATGTACAAGATGCATACAGAGCAGAAGGAAGGTACATTAGAGGAGAAAGCTGTAGTAGCTGGGGAGGATATGTGAAGGACATTTGTAGAAGGTCATATTTGAACTGAATCTTGAAGGAAGCCAGGGATTGTGAGAGCCAGAGGTTAGAAGACAGAACATTCCACCCATGTGGGACGACCAGCACAATGCCAAAGCTAGGAGATGTCCTATGCTAGGAACAGCAGGTTATGTCATGTAACTAGATCATAGAGTACATAGAGAGGAGGAAATCAGAAGAACACTGGAAAGAGAGGAAGGGACCAGGTTGTTAGGAGCTTTCAGTGCCCTATAAAGGACTTTATATTTTATCCTGGAGGTAACAGGGATCCATTGGAGTGTGTGTTTGTGTGTGTGTGTGTGTGTGTGTGTGTGTGTGTGTGTGTGTGTGTGTGATGTGATCAGAGCTAAAGTTTAAGAATTTGGTGTGATAAAGTGCTGACCTTGGTGTCAGGAGGATTTGGATAACACCAGCTGTGTGACAGGAGTGAGTCATCTGATTTCTCCGGTCCTCATCTGGGGAAAATAATTCTTGTATTACCATAGAAAGTTGTTGTGAGGAATATTCCTTTTAAGCCCCAAGATACTAATTAGTATTACCTCACTGTGATTCAGGCTCTTTGGAATATGATTTCATAAGAAACCTAGGTAGTCTACGTTGAACTTTTTTTCTATTTGTTAATCCAAATTGTATGTTTCCTTGTAGACACTAGCAGTAAAAATTCTTAGAAATCCTGTGTAACCGGTAGAGAGACTGAGAGGTCCTTATCTCAATTCCCACTCATGCTGACAGTTTGGGTGCCCAAAAGGCAACTATATCTTGTTCTTGTTATTTGTGGCTTAGTTATTTTTAAGTTGGGTTTGACTCTTTCTGGCATCATTTGGGTTTTCTTGGCAAAGATACTAGCGTGGTTTGCCATTTCTTTGTCCAGCTCATTTTACAGATAAGGAAATTGAAGCAAACAGGGTTAAATAACTTGCCCAGGGTCATACACCATAAGAGTGTGCGAGATGAAAGAGTTCAGAGTCTGAGACAAAGGACCCGGAAACATGTGGGTGTCCAATGCAAATCCAGGAAAACAGTCTTATCCTTATTTGGCAAATCTTGTGCTGAGATGGCACTGGGGAGGGTCTCCATTTCTCTAAGTCCCAGATTCCTGTAAGGTCAGGTAACCTCTAAACTTAGGCCTAGTGGATGCTGAAGCCACTCTAGATTTGATTTTTCAGGATGGGAAAACTTCACTGCAAATTATCCCTCATAAATCCCACCTCTTTTTTTTATACCTTTTGAAGTTTCCCCACTTTTCTTAATTCTAATTACCCTTGTAGCCCTTATACTGACAACATACAAGGGGGCAGTCCCCTTTAGGAGTGCAGATACAGAGATTCAAAAGAAAACAATAACAATTGTCCTTTCAGAGTCCAAAAGTCTCTTTTCACACTGCTATCTGGATGTGAGGAAGTTCTCTGGTTGCTTAGGGTCATCCATCTAAAGTCCTGCATCCCAGCCTCTCTTTCTTCAGCCTTCTTTCATTCATTTACCTACAAAAGGAACCTTGGAACCAATTTAAATGACCACTCCAGAACCCTTATCATTCTTACAAAATTAAAATTGGAGTCTTGGTCAATTGTCACGATCACACATTAAAGCCAGTTCCTTATATTTTGCATTAACCCATTATTAATTCCTCTGCCAGGAGGATGGGATTTCACTAAGGGATTTACATTAAGCTCACAATTAAAACAATTAAATTTTTTTACCAAGTATCCAAAAATTATCCTCCTTTTAACATTGACTAATTTTAACAAAGTTGAGACAAATGTGATACTAACTAAATAACAGAATAATATTCCCACAAACCCTTGATCTACTTGTCCTCATATTATTACAAAGAACTAAAGACCCTTACTCATACAGGAATACCTATACTAAACCCTAAGCCTAGTAGCTTTATCTTATAGTAACTTAAGATATTCCAGAATCAAGTATTTAATATATTTGTTATTGTTTTATTTCAAAACTTGATTATTGAAACTTGCCACCAAGAAAGGGACACAACTGTAATGAGGGAACCATATTTCCCAAACTTCAGAATGTCACTTTCAGGAAACATGTTTACCATGCTGGAATCTCCATTGAACCAAGTTTAAACTCTGTCAGGTGCTTGTGGGTAAATTGAGTCAGAAGAATCCTACCTCAGCTCATGTGGAACAGTTGTTCCCCCAACCTTCATATCTGTATATTACAGGGTCTGGAACCATGGGTTGGTAGCTTGGGTAGCTGGGCAGCCTCTCTTAATATTCATATCTGGAGTTGAACTCAAAGAAACAGTCAGTTAACAGTCCCATCAAATCTTAAGTAACAAGCACCAACAATCAGTTTATGATTATAATCTCACATTCGTTAAGGAACATCTTTGAAGTGAACCTCAAATAACCTGTATTCACTTCTATATTTATTCTTGTTCGTAAAAATAAAATCTCCCATTGGGATTATAAATTATTGCTGTAACAGATGTGCATCTACTTCCAAAGTTCTCTATCTTCTTATAATTATGCTTAATCTGAGCTCATACTAAAATTTCTTTTCTCTGAACTAAAAATGTCTCTGATTTAATCCCAACAATTAATTCAGTCAATTGTATTAATACCCAGTTGCTCTTTTATCACTTTGAAATACACTGGGACCCCATTTCAGTCATATACACAGATACACCTTCTCTACAATGACTTTATAATCCTAACCTTAGTCCATGGGATAATGATTCAATATTGCATTTGTATCCTTATTGCCTTTCCTTCTCAAATTTGATTGAGCTATTAATTATAAAATCAAGTTACAAATCTTTCTGCCTTTGTAAATACTTCCTCACACTCGTCTCAACATACTTAAAGCCTTTAAAACTGATACAAAGGTATCCAGACCATTATTTAGAGACAGCAGGGGCTTGAATAAACCCACATTTGTCCCTAAACCTTCTTATCTGTCTTTCCAAATCTCTCAAACCTATTATTCTGATCATTCATCCTTCCTTTACATTTTTAACCAAAAAACAAGATAGCTCATAAGTTATTATTCTTTTACTAACATAACTGTTCTGCTTGGACAAAACAAAGAGATTAATGGCTAAACCTCACAAGCTGATGGATTTATGTCCTTGCAAGTTTGTTTATTCTTCCCAAATTATACTTAGTCTGGAAGAGTGAGATACTTCAGGAACCTAAACCTTTTACTCATATATTCAATTACAAATGTTAACTTTTGCTTATGCCATGCAATAACCACAAATTCAGATTAAAACAGCAAGATGTCTTCTGTAAAACATCCTTTCTAAAAGTATTTCCTTTCTTCAAAAATAGTTTGAATTTATCCTGGTGTCAAGAGGAATAATCACAAAACCTCTGTGAAGGAAAAATTAATTGGAAAGTTTTAAATGATATCTTTTTTTTTCTTAAAGAAACAATAAACCTTTAAAATTGAAATTCATTTAACTAAGTTGGTGTCCTTGAGTCACATAAATTCCTAGATATCACAAAGTTTAGTCTTAAGCAGTTTGCATGACTTTCTGCACATGCTCTAATTCTGGATGAAAAATAAAATTACTTTTCCCAATAAGCTAATACAAAAGAGCTCATATTTTTTACTGACTACTTGCTCTCATTATAGAAAATTTGCTATAGAAGGAAAAAATCAGGGACACATGACATTCCAAATATGACAGGATAAAACATCCGTGACTCTGTTTAAATTCAGATAAAGTTATAGTTATCCAACCATGCAGTTCCACCTCATAGCTAGACTCAGAAATAGATGGGAAATATTCCTTTTCAAAGGAACACCATGGGTAAACTGAGCCAGAAGGGGACCCATCCCAGACTGAGGCTAAGATTGCCCCTTCAGCTTTTCCCAAATGCAGACTTTCCCCTGTTAACAGTACAGAATCACATTCCCTCTGAGTAGCTTGTGGCATTTCTCTCAGATACTGATTTAATGCAGACAACTATATTCAAATTCAAACTCAAAACAGTTAATTATGATCCCTTTTACCTTAAGCAGCAATTTTCACCAATCACAGCTTAGAGCCAATTTTTTATTCTCATGGAGTTGCAATATGCAAAAAAAAAAAAAAGATTTGCTAAGTCTCAAATGTAAATGGAGTAGGCTTGAAAGCCACATCCCACGATTTTTTTTTCAAAGATTCTTATCTGCTCAACAAAAATTCTACAAAACACATTTCCAATTCTCCTTGCACAGAGAATCATTCATCTCATCATTAATAATGTGGAAACCACAACTATATATTTCCATAATAGCCAAAATGTTAAATGAAATATCAGCAGTATTATTACCTGTTTGTGACCCAAATTTAACAGCTTTAAATTATCAGATTTTATAACATAGAAACTCAATTCACATGCAACACAATCCAGATTTAAAGAAATTGCTGTAACACCATTCCTACTTCAAAAATGTTTTTTTTTTTTCCCCAAAATTCACTAGCTAAGCAGACCATTAGGAACACAATACAATTTTAGAAAGATGGAAACATCATAACAATGAATTTCAAATGACATTCAATGACTTATAAAATAATTGATCTTATTACTCCTGACATTCAAAAATGACTTCAAACTTTAAGAGATAATAATGTTGTATCCAAAGTATGCCAGTTATTATATTAAACATTTTACACTCATTATACCATTTTAATCCCATAATAACCACTATTATTTTTCCCTTTACAAATTCAGGAAACAGGTCAAACAGACATAACAAAAACTTCTGGTTGTTAAAAAACCAGCAATCCCAATATAAACAATTTCCAATTCTTAATCTGATCTGTGATAAGTCAAATGACTCTTTGGGCAGTCTGCCTGAAATTTCCCAAATCTCAGGGAACCATCTAGAAACTTCAGAAAATTCACAGTAAATTTGAATATTAAAAAACTATACATAATTGATAAAATGACAAGAAATCTTACAAAGTCTTTGTATAATTACTAACTTTCCCTTCACAAATTTTAAACTCTTCATTGTTTAGGAGCTTCATAACTAAAACAAGGCTCCCCTCTTCCCTTTTTTTTCCCTGGGCTAAGGACCTTGCCCACAAATTGTTTCCAGGGACACCTACGCCCTCTTTTCCATACACATTAACAATTCCAGATTTTACAAAACTTACAAGAGGATTCACAGGGTCTTTTCTTCACATAATTACCAGTAATTACTTTTTCACAAGCATGCTTTTGTAAACACTTTATTTATGAATTGAAACTTCCTTTAAAACAAAGAAAAACTTGAAAGTTTATGATTTCTTAAATTACAATATTTCAAAATACATAACACAACTGTTTACCAATTATTATGTTCTTACATTTAAACTTTGAATTAAAAACAATTAATTACCAATCTAGTGATCTCATAGTTGTTTCCAATTATATTAGTCCCATAAAATCCCTAGACCATGCCCTTATTGAACAGTAAGCTAGGGTAGATAAAACTTTCTGGGGCCATAGAGTGAATCAATTTTTTAATGTCAAATTAACAATATATATACCTTGCTGATCACATAAACATACATTTTTGAGTTCTAATACCCTTGGCCCTCAAAAAGGAAATATTATCCACAAATATATATATTAAGTTCCCCATTCATGCTCACATTTCAGATCAGTTTAAAATATGCTGGGCTAATTATTCTAATTGCTTATTTTGGTTCTAATAATAATTACAAATATCTTTACTATAATCAATGCCCATCTTTAAATTCAAATTCCTTAAGTAATGTAAATTCCCCAAACATTACACATTTCACATACATCCAAATTAACATACATAACCATGTTCTTAGATGACTTAACAGCTTCTGAGTGGAAATAACAAAATTGTTTTTAACATCAGAGTTCATAAATTTTCCCCCAAATTACAAAATTTAGAAATGTACAATGTCCCAAACATTATGTATTTAAAACTTACATTCTACTAAAAATTTTAGGTGAATGCATTTCCAAACCACCTTACAGAGGAATTAAATTATAA
The DNA here is from genome assembly GCA_028627135.1 of Pseudochirops cupreus. Lineage (NCBI taxonomy): Eukaryota > Metazoa > Chordata > Mammalia > Diprotodontia > Pseudocheiridae > Pseudochirops > Pseudochirops cupreus. Next base: position 173,067,551 of record CM053581.1, on the reverse strand, counting down.
CTTTATAACTTTAAACCACTGTATACATTTTCATAATAGCCAAGAGTTCAAATGATCAATCTGAACATTATTTACATTTATACCCAAATATAATGGTTTCACATTTTTATAAATCACTTTATAATCATAATGCCAAATAACAATCCAGTGCTCCTGGCATTTTAAAAGACACGTGGCTATAACCAACACCACAACCACTTCTTTTCCTTAAAAAAGCTGAAATCCTGTCTCCTTTCGTAGACAAAGGGTTTGACTCAGTGAACAGGGTGTAGTTATCTTTTAATTTCTCTCCCAAGCAGAGACCTTGGGAGCTTAATGATTATTTGAACTAATCTTTTAGAACTAAATTCCAATAGATCCCTTTAATAGATGCATCCTGAAAGGTGGATAGACATAATCCCTTCAAACTTCCCATAACTTGGTTTGTTGGTTATGAAGTCAGGCTAATAATTCACTAGCACTATTTTCCAACATCTCCAGATCTTCTAAAGTTGGGGGCAGGAGAGTTAGTGGCTCCACCCCACCTAACACACTCAGACTTTTTGCTTCTCTTTCTCTCTATCTCTCCCCTTCATTTAATCTTTAACCAAGCTGCCTCAGGCATTTCAGATAAATAGAAAAAAAAAGTTTCACTTACCTAAGACATACTAAAGGACCTGAATCCTCTCTCCCCATTCCAAATTTGGTTAAGAATGTAAAGGCATATAAGGAAGATTTTCAATAATTCCTGAGGCTTTTTAATCTGAATAGTAAAATGTTTTCTTTCTTGAACAGACACACACTTCACACAAAAACACACACAGAACAAACACAGAGTCTCAACCAGCTTTGCTAAATTTATCTTCCAGTCAGGGGGAATTGAAGAGAACATCCCTTCCCAACTCTGTTCCCAATTAACTAGCTGCTTGTGGGTTAAAGTGGAATATCCCTTGACCAAAGAGCAGTTGATAAGGCTTGTCAGCTGACCCCCTCCTCTTGGATTCAAGGTCTGGCCAAACTATGTCAACCTCTTGGTCCAGAAATCCTTGGGATGCTGAGGCATGAATTCTTAGGGCCCCTCACCAGGGGCTACTCATCAGTGTCCCCTTAGAAATGGCCTCCTAGTATCCCCAATTTCTAGCAAGATTTAGTTGACTCAGTTGACCTCTTGGTCCTGAAATTTCAGCCCAACTCCTGGTCAGACTCAGTCGACCCCACCCACAACCAAATCACCCAGGCCTCTCCTTACCTGGGTGGGTGCTCAGCCCCCTTTAGGCATTTTCTGCTCTCAGCTTCAGGCCTCCTTGGGCCCTACTCTCAACAGAGGGGAATTGCTCTCCTGCTTCACCAAGAGGCTGCTGGAAAAAAAACCCAATGGGACATCCTGCCTATTTGTCAAGGCTGGGGAGCCCTTCCTCTTTCCAGAGAGGAGTCTAAAAAATCTCAGTGGGACCTCCAAAATGTGTGAGATGAAAGAATTCAGAGTCTGAATCTGAGATCAGAAAAGGTCTTTATTCTTTCTCATGAGAAAGGACTCTGCCCCTGTCACTCAAATGGTGTCTGCCAGGGAGAGAGCAACAGGTAGAAGCCAGCCCATGGTCATATAACCTTCTAATACAGAGACCCGACCCCCCAACTGGCCTTCACTCTCATTGGTAGGGAGGCTGGCCCACAACCCAAGTGTGGGAATCTATCTCTGAGACAAAGACCTGGAAACACGTGGATGTCCAATGCAAATCCAGGAAAGCAGTTTTATTCTTATTTGGTATATCTTGTGCTGAGGTGGCACTGGGGAGGGTCTCCATTTCTCTAAGTCCCAGATTCCTGTAAGGTCAGGTGATCTCTAAACTTAGGCCTACTGGATGCTGAAGCCACTTGAGATTTGATTTTTCAGAATGGGGAAACTTCACTGCAAATTATTCCTCATAAATGTCTGAAGTCAGATTTGAACTTAGGAAGATGAATCTTCCTGACTTCAGACTTGGCATTCTATCATGTCATCTAACTGCCCAGATCCTTTTGGGGCTCTAGTAAATCATAGACTGAGGGCCACAGGGATGACTTTCTAATGATATTAACTTTTTTTCTTTTTTTTTCTTTTTTGGAGAGGGAAAGGCAGGGCAATGGGGATTAAGTGACTTGCCCAAGGTCACATGGGTAGTAAGTGTTAAGTGTCTAAGACTGGATTTGAACTCAAGTCCCCCTGACTCCAGGGCCAGTGCTCTATTCACTGTACCACCCAGCTCCCCCTTCCCCCCCGTATTAACATGATCCCCATTCTGGTTTGTTCCTCATGTCAATTGTAAGTGCCAGTAATATTGTCTCATTATTTGATTCCATTGATTACTATCCCACTATCATTTTTAACCAGTTTATGTCTCCTTTATATCAGTCATAAGCAAGAAACATAAATTGGCTTTGACAAAAGGATATTTATTTAAAAGATATAGCAAGAACCAAAATACAATAATATCTTCCTAAATGGAGATATAGCCTCCCCTTGCATCTTAGTACTTGAAGAGAATGAACTTAAACTCAAAGTGTTTGCTAAAACAAAAGAGTTACCCCAAGAGGTTCCTTCCAAATGCCATATCAATAATGAACAGAATAACTCTCTTGCTTGTAGGATGTGGTGTCTTGGCTGCTGGTTTGAGTCACTGCTGGGATAGATGCTGGCTAAACTACTGGCAAACTCTGCTGGCTCATCCAGTTTTTCAGAGCTCATAAGGTCATTCCATCTCCAATCCTCTTTCATCTGAGAAGATGAAAGAATAGACACAATGGCCACAAAAGTAGCAGAAGCCAATAGCAGTTCTTGACTCATTTGGTACCAGGCAAGAGAGAATATGATTGGTTGGTTAGTGCCTTTTATGTGCATACACAGAGTTGACTAAGCAGTTAGTCAAATACCTTTTCTTTGCCTCTCAGTAAGGAAAAGGGAAATGGTCACAGAATACCTTACTTGCTGAAGTAGAGAGCTAGGTACCTTCCTTACATGTCATCACAGATTTCAGTGGGTTTCTTAAGGCTCCTTGAGGGCTGGCAGCAGGCTGAGACCCATGCCCATTGACTAGGACCCTGTTACAACAAAGGAGGGTTGTATGTTCATGTCTAAGACTGTAAGATGGGGCATTGTAAATCTTCATCCCTTTCTGTAGTATATCCTAGGTAACAGGAAATGTGACTTGGCACCTTTCTGTATAACTAGGCAAGAATAACTCAACCAGCCCTGACTCCACAGGGATAGATGTGGACAGTGAAAAGATCATTGACCCTGAAATCAGAGAACTTTCATTCAAATCCTGTCAGAAACTTGCTACTTATATGACTTTGGGTAAGTCATTTAACCTCCCTGGGCCTCAGTTTTCACATCGGTAAAATGATGAAATTGGACTAGTTAATCTCTGAGGTCCCTTCCAACTCTATACGTATGATCTCTGATGCTATGGTCACATCTTATGTCTAGGTCTATCTCTAATGCAAACCAACTACTTCCTTACCTGTTTTTAGTCAAAAAGAGTAGTTTTTCCCCAAAAGAGAAGTTCAGCCAGCTTCTAATATCTCCTTCAAATATATTCCTGTACCTCCAACTTCTCATCAAATTTCAGACCTATATGATTTATTGATAACCAGATATCTCCACATGTATGCCCTCTTGTCACGTTAATCTCAAAACATATTAAATCATGCTTATCATCTCTGTTCCTGCTTCCCAGCCATATCTTGTAAAAAATTTTTTTCTATCTCCTAACTTCTTATTTCCATTGATGATTCTACTATTTAATCAGGCACCCATGCTCAAAATATTAAGATTTATCTTGGATTCTTCATCTCTCATATCCAAGTCTTCTTTACTTACTTTTTTTTACAACATCTATTTCATTAATAGGAATCATAGAATCTTTAAGCATGAAGGAGCCTAGAAATCAAGAGAGTTCCCCTTTGGCAAATTCTTCTTATATCAGAGAGTTGGAGAGATTAGGAAAGAGCCAGCAGGTGAGAAAGAAGTAAAATAGGCTCTGATGCCAAGTGAAACCTAAAGAACTAAACACAAACTCCAGGGATGTGTTGGGTAGAGTTTTATATAAGTTAATTAAGTGAAGGAAAGGAATTAAGGGCTTCTTTTTGTGGTCCTGGATAGGGACTAAAGGAAAAGGGCTAGGAGTGATAACTTCTAGAAAAAGAAAATTAACTATTTATATCTATGTTTGTTTTCAAAATTTGTTCTAAAGGTGTCATCTTTAAAAAATACATTTTATTGATATATTTCTTATTTTATATTACTAGAATTTCACCTAGTATCTCTCCTTGCCTCGTCCAGAGAGCCAACTCATATAACAAAATATTTTTAAATAAGATAAAAAGAGGAAGTAGAGACAAAAAATAATTAGACCAACTAATATGTAAAAAAAGTATGAAAATATATGCTATAACCTTGAACCTTATACTTCTGCAAAAGATTGTGTGTATGTAAGTATATTCTCATATCTCTTCTTTGGGACCCAAAGCATCATCTTTTAAAGTTACATTCAGTTTAAAATGTTACTGAAAGATGGCTTTGGTATGGAAAAAAATCCTACTCCCTTAGTTTAATCTAAGAGGCCTATGACTTAGGTTATTTCAACTCCAGATGTATGGTTAGCACCTTGCTTAGTATTTTTGCTCCACTTTGCTTTTACTGCTCTGCCTGATTTCAATTCCACAAAGCAAGATGCCCCTCCCAAAAGCAGGTCATTTGTAAACTCACCACCACCATGTTGCTGATTCAAGCCTTGATTGACAATACCTCCTTTCCCCCTCTGATTGGAGGACTGGAGTGTAGAATACCAAACATCTCACAGTGTCTTCCTTTATAGAGGGCAAAAACTGGATTCTTAGCTCATTTCACTTTGTATTTGCTCCTCTGCCTGGTTTCAATTCTACAAAATGAAATATCCCATCGCTGGATACCCCTTGCTGTCCCTATCATCCCCCACAAACATTCCTGCCTCCTTTTGTGTGTTGTCTTCCCCTTTCAATTGTGAGTTTCTTGAGGGTAGGGTTTGTCTTTTTATTAATTGTATCACCAGTGCTATGTATAGTGTCTGTCACATAGTAGGCACTTTCTAAATGTTTATTGGATTGGATGGAATTACAGCTGCCTGAAAGGTGAATAAATCCGGGCTCTGAGCCTTCAGCGTCACAGTTGATTTAACAGGGTGTGAAAGATGTTCTCACATTCACCTGCCATCTTTACCATGATCAAAATTAACTACTGATTGGTTGCCAACTCTTGGTGGGCCAGCTCAAGAGCTGAGGACCAGCTATCACCAACAGGCAAGCCAACTACACTGAATCACCAAGGCACCCTGAAGGGGAGATGGACAACAGCAGGTGCTAAGCAAGGCAAACTACTGTCACCACTTCAGTAACCATTTCCTTTCAGACTGAAATGGATGGAGATAGTCAATGACTCTGAGCCCAAGAGCCTGAGCAATGCCAATGACCCTGCTTCCAGTCCAGTGCTTATAACCATCATCCAGGGAATCAACCCTTGTGGAAAGAGGACCAGGCAACTGCTTGGGCAGCCCCTGACTCCTGACCAACTATAGCTACTAAACACCAGGAGAAGAAGGTGCTTGTTGCCAGAGGTCTTGGCATTGTCAAAAGATTCAATGTTAAAACGGATGTCATTTTAACTGTGGAAAATAACATGAAAGAGGATGCATTACCATTTGCCTTGCCACTGCACCCTAAAGACTGCAGGGCATCAGAAATCTCCTAAATGTTTTTTTTCCTCTTACTAGAATGTGAGCTACTTGAATGCATAGATTTGTATGAACACTTTATGTGTTTTGTGCATAGTAAGCATTTAATAAATGATTCATTCACTCATTCATGGACAGACATTTTTACCTTTTTGCCCCAACAATGTTAAGGAGCAGAGGAAAAAAGGTATGGAGGAGATTCCTGATGTCAGTCCTCTGCAGCCTCCCAGCCAACTGGGCCTTGTCACAATGACCTAATTATTTCACTGCTTAGTGGTGATTGGGCTGCACTTCCCCAGAAGAACCTGACTTGTGAGTTGGCAAAAGAAAAAACTTTTGGCTTCCTTCAGGTAGAGAGGTTCAGGGAGAATTCTTCATATTATAATAAGCTTTGGGATTTCTGTGATGGAACACACACATACACAAACACACACACATACACACACACACACACACGAACAAGATTAACAGAGAAATAGGTTAAAAATCGACTACTTGGTTTCCTTGAAAGTAACTAGGCTACAGGGCTTCTGCTTTTTTGGATTTTCTATTGCAATAATTGCAATTAAAAGAGAAAAGGAAAAACATCACTATTCATTTGTTAACTGTAAAAATGCAATTCCAGCAGTAATTGCAATGGTTTGCAATTTCCCCAGGTCAATAAATGGCTCCCATAACTTTAATAAACATTGATGCTCTGGGCTTGTTTTAGTGTGATTGAATCTTTTATAGTATCAGCTGCTTGTGTTTCTAGGAAGGTAGGGGTTTTTGGAAAGGCTACACCTGATTGATTAAATTGTCATGTTCAGAGTTAGTTGCTGAATGCTGTGATTTAAGGGGACAAGTTTTGTTATAGACATTTAGCAGTGAAATTTCTAAAGAGAGAGAGAGATAACCTAGCTCCTTATGCTTATTTAGTCTTTAATCATTACTGAAGTCAACCAAACCTGGCAAACCTGCAAATTTAGCACTAAGATTGTCAATCCTTGGGAGTAAAAAGACATTACAAGTTGAGAATTTTTCTTTTACCTTGTTTCCAATGATTTCCTGTCCAAATATTATGCCTTAAGTAGAATGACCTCCAAATGGAGAATTCATTCTTCAGAATGCTGTAAAACCCGAGAACCCTTTTGGCTTAGTTCAAATTAGGAATTCTCCAGATGCTATAGAGATTAGATGATTTTTTGTGATTGATGCTGTTAGCTGCAACCTTCTCTCCCCCAAACCGGTTTTATTAAGCTCTGGTTAAGTCCATGACCTAGTGACCTAGTCCCTCATTTTCTATTCTTGTCCATTCTTTTGCTCTTACACCTCACTCTCCCCCCACTTCACAAGGCCAGAAGGAGTAGTCAGTGTACTCATCACTCTCCATTTTTGAGTCCAATTCTTTTTGTTATTCAACAACCAATCCTTCTTTCTAAGGTCCTGTCATCTGATTATATTCTGATCTTTGCTGTAGTTATCTACCAACCTCCACATTGATCTTCTATTCTGTTCTTTCCACTGACCTCAGCACTGGCCTCACAGTCTTTCCCACCTCAATCTCTCCCCTTATCCTTGGTAACTTCAATATTCATGTTGATAAACCTTTGAGCTTCCAATTCATAAAACTTTTAAAGTTTTGTGATGTACCTTCATATTCATAATCTGCCTATCTTCTTACTTTGCTGTTAGGACCAGAGACCATGCCCTGGAAGAGTTAATCCTTTTAGGTCTGGAACTTCCATCCTTCCCCCATCTTAAGTGCCTTATATGGCCACACATACATATATATGTATGTGTATATATGTATACACACATATATGTATATATATATGAGATGACATGTAAAGTGCTTTGCTAGAATTATTATTGTCATTATTATTATATAAAGCCTGTTCAACTTTACTTCCCAGCTATTTATTCCTTGTTTCGTTGTCATATACATATTTTGCCTTTCCTTACCCCCCACTTTCATCCTCTTCCAGTTCTGGAACCATAATCAAATCACTGCTGCTTTGCTATTTGAAAGGGTTTGTCAGTCCACCTCCTGTGTGGGGCCACTTACCTATTTTCTTAGTTCATCACATATTTCTGGATTGCCTTCCTTCTATTCATAATAAGCAAGGGAGTCCCTCTGATCTGTATTCATTAGGAGGTAAGGCTTTTGTGTATGTGTGTGTATGTGTGTGTGGGGGGGGCTGTGGCTGTATCTCTCTGTGGAGTATAGGGATGTGTCTCTTGGTGCCTCCTGGAGGATGGAACTTAATAATTGGTCCCTTCTTTTGTGAGACAGAACTTGTGGAAGGAGCCACTCATTGCACTGACCTATAGAATTCATTTCTATGATCATATATTAAACACAACTATATACCAGGCACCATGCTAGGTACAAGGATACAGAGATAAAAATGAAACATCTACCCTCTATGCCCTCAAGGAGCTTTATTCTATTGAGAAAAAAGCAATATGTACATGGATAAGTACAATTATCCCTTCCACATTTAGGAGGTTAGGAGTGCAGCTCCCCACAATCTGGAAAATCCATGTACTATTTTTGGCCCTCCCTTCATATCAGAGATGGTCTGAATTTTTTCTTTTTCTTTTATGGGGTGTGTGCAGTACCTTATGGTAAAATTTGGGTTAATAGTATACAATACTATACATATATTTTATGCATTTATGAGTTTTTAAATATTTTCTGTGTCATCTGCTGGCCTGTGTGACATCTGTGACTTCCACAAAACTTCTCCAAAATTCCCTTTTAATTCTCATGCTGACCTGTGATGTGAAACCATGATGGGGGAAGTTATGATGTGGAAAGGATAACTGTACATGCAACATACTGTCAGTCAAAAACAGACCCCAAGAAGTGCAAGTCAAGACAACTTTGAGGTACACATCTTACCAGTCAGACTGGCTAAGATGACAAAACAGGAAAATGACAAATGCTGGAGAGGATGTCAAAAAATTGGAACACTAATGCATTGTTGGAGTTATAAACTGATTCAGCCATTCTGGAGAGCAATTTGGAACTATGCCCAAAGGGCTATGGATAATTGCATACCCTTTGATCCAGTAATACCAAATCTGGGGTTGTATCCCAAAGAGATCATGGAAGTGGGAGGAAGACCCATATGTACAAAAATGTTTATTACAGCTCTCTTTGTGGTGGCAAAAAACTGGAAATTAGGGGGATGCCCATCAATTGGGGAATGGCTAAACAGGTGGTGGTGTGTGAATTTAATGGAATACTATTGTGCCATAAGAAATGAGGAGCAGATGGACTTCATATTTACCTGGAGAGGCTTGTGCAAACTGATGTTGAGTGAGAGGAGCAGAACCAGGGGAAATTTGTACATAATCGCAGACACATTGTGTGTGTCACAACCAATTTTGATGGACTGGACTCTTCTCAGCAATGCACAGTTGTGGGATAACACTAGGAGTCTCAGGATGGAGGGAGATGTCTACGTTCAGAGAGGGATCTGGAAGGAACAGAGTTTAAATGGAGACTGAAGCAAACTACACACTCTCTTTCTTTTCCATGTTTGGTTTTGTTTCTTCTTTCCCATTGTTCACTCCATTGGTTACAACCCTGCTATAGAACCAGACTAATGTCCAGTGTGAAAGTATTTGCAGATCCTATACTTGATTGTATGCCACCATGGGGCTGGGGGGGGAGGGGAGGGAGGAGAGAAAATTTGGAACGCAAAGGATTGTGGAGCTGAATCTTGTAAACTAAAAGTAAATACACAAATCAATTTAAATTAAAAAAAAGAATGAACTCCCAGACCTAAAAAGTTTTAGAAACAATCTTATTGTTGGTTCGGCAAAGGAGAGACAGAAAAAAAGTGTGGCTCCCTTTTGAGTCTCTGTGAGGTTTACATTATATGGAGTTCACACAAAGGTATAAGGACAAAGGGCTAGTTGACTGGCACACAAACAGTTAGGCAGTTTTCAGAATTAACTTCCTGAGGTAATATTGCTTGACATGTATATCTTCAGGTAAGTATAAACTTTGGGGTAAAGTCAAAACACAAGCTATTGGGGAACCCAAAACATAACCTTTTGGGTAGACTCCAAAACAAGTCCTAGATGGGATCTAACATTCCTTGAAGCCTTCTGGCTCCAATGGAGTATCTCTGAAGTTATCCTGAGCTCTATGGTAGGCTTTGGGTTAGACAATTTTCTAGCCATATAAAGCTAGGTTCAAACAATATTAACAAATGTTAAAAATTTCCCACAATACATACAAAATAATTTTTTGGTAGAGAAGGGAGAGCATTAACACCTGAGGGAAATCAGGAAAAGCCTGTTATAGGAAGTAACCCTTGTGCTACATCCTGAATGAAGCCAAGGATTTGAAAAGGTAGAAGTGAAGAGGGCTGGCTTTCTAAACAGAAGAGACAGACTACGGTTCCAGTTAGGACTGTTTTGAGGTCCCCAAGAGGGAAAGGGAAAGGAGGCAGCTTGTCCCATGCTTCCATGAAGCCGTAAGCACATGGTCTGTGTTTGGGCTGCCTCTTTTATATTTATACTTTTCTGATGTTAGGTGAACAAGTATTCTTGGACATGTCCAAGACATGGAGATGGCCATGTCCAAGTTTGGACATAACCTTGTGAATTAGACAGCTCTGAAGGTCTTGGGTCCCATAGGATTGGAACTGAGTAGTGGCAGGGGAAGCAGTTTGGCTCAAGACCGTCTCTTTTGCAAGTCAGTAGGTACTGGGAGTCATGTGGAAAATGCCCAGCTAAGGTAAAATGTAAATTGTCTAATTAGTCATCTTGCAAATTAGTTTATGTTCTGCTGAGATTTAAGTGTAAGCTTCCCAATGGATTGCAACAGTAGTTCTCAATGAACTTATTACTTACCAATACTAGCTTAATGTTAGCGTGCACTTATGAGTCTCTTATGTTTTGTATTCTTTGTCTGTATAGGAATATATTCCTATATTACCTGGCCCATACCTGATTCACTTTGTTCATTTTTTATTCTCTTTCCTCCCTTGGGGAAACATTAGATGTAAGGCATGACTTAAGTAAAATAATCTCTGGAGCACTAGGTTTTAATGAGATGAAGAGTATAATAAAAGGGATCCTGACCCTTATCATGATAAGTCAGGCTTCCTAGGAATGAACCTTGTCCAAAATGCACATAGAACAGGGAGTACTCCAGTCCTTGGGAGCCCAGCAGATGTTCTATAATTGTCTCCTCATTTATCTCTCTGCTTCCAATTTCTTCCCTTTTAAAAATTTCCTTCACACAGCTTCTGAAATAATCTTTCCAAAGCACAGGTCTGATCATGCTATTTCATCACTCACAAACCTTCAGTGTCTTTGCCTATAGAATGGGATATCAACTCCTTAAACAGACAATGAAGTCTTTCTACATTCTTTCTAGTGCCGTTTTTTACGTTACTACTCTTCATGACTCAAAGCAATGAATAGTCCCAATGAACTACTAGCTTTCTTCCTATCTCATCTTGCCATATCAGGCTTCCTTACAGTCATGAAAACCATCCCTGAGCACTGGAATTCACTCTTTTTTTCCACTTTTTTTGATGAAATACTTCTCTTCAAGATTCCACTCAAATACATCTTTTAGGAAGCTTTCCCTAGTACTTCCCAAATTTCCCATTGCGTTTTGTCCAGATCTGTCTTTTGCCTCTATCTCATTCTACCTTGTTTCATCCTTATTTCCATACACGTCATCCTACCACCCTACTGGGTTAGAGTATAAGCTTCCTGAGGGCAGGGACTGAGTCATTTTTAATTTTTGTATTATTTTGTATTCCTAGTGTCACCATAAGGTACTGCCTTCAATCTAAATATATACACACATATATGTACATACACACATTTGCTATGTCTATACACTCACACATGCACAACATAAATTTATATATTTGTCATTGAGTTGAATTGAAATGAGTGTCTTCTTAAAGATCTAGGAAGAATCTAGCTATGGTCTCATCATTATAGGACTGTGTTGGAGCCAGCTTCAACTGGCTCTTCCAATTGTTAAATTTTTTTGATAAATTGTTAAATTATTAAAATTTTAATGTGTACATTTATACTTCAGAAATCTCCCAAATGCTGCAAATCAGAGCTTGCTTTATTGTTCTGTTGATTGTTTAGAGTTAAGTAAGTGATGGAAAAATGTTAATAAAACAGATTAAGCTTTTTTGGAGAGTGGGTTATTAAACATTTACCAGCAAACCCCTGGTTGTCAATCATTTCCCCATCTGATATCATACACCATTTTATCTGTAACTTCAACGGACTTTATCATTGTGTACTTTATATTTTACTTGTCTGTGTATCATATTCCTCCCCTAGACTTTAAGCTACTTGAAGGAAGAGACTCATTCATCTCTCATTTTGCACAGTGTGCAGCACAACATTCTTCAGGCAGAAAACACAGTAAAGGTTTGTTGAATATAATTTTAATTTTGAATTTCTGACTGCTGCACATTTCTCTATATGCCGAGCCTACTTGCCAAATGGAAAGCTCCCACACAGAGTAGTTCCCCTTAATTTGTCTACTCCACAAACATATTGCAGGGAAATGGTAAATGAAAAGGAATGAGACCAACCAACACATTTGTTTGGGATATGTTTAAAATCATTAAAGTAAACAAACTGTTCACTGTAATAAAAATGAGAACCTAGGGAATCAGCTCACTTACTTTATATGCTGCATGTTTTAATTCTAGTCTGCCTCCCCCACCTACCACCTGGAATGCTTCTGGGCCATCACTCTCCACAACTGGTTGTTGCAAAGGGACTGCGTATTGTAATGCCAATCCTCAGCAGTTTCCCAAAAGAATGCTACTGTGAACAGCTTTTAGAGTTCAGATTACAAAACATAGTGAACACTCTGTTTATTCCATTACAAATCAAGCCAAACATTCACAATATATCACAATATAATTTTCACAACATTACATTTTATAACATTACA
>CM053581.1:173005028-173054379 GCA_028627135.1 Pseudochirops cupreus | reverse complement strand
ACACTGAGGGATCAAAGGGCCTAGAATATGATATTCTGGAGATCAAAGGAGCTAGGATTAAAACCAAGAATCACCTACCCAGCAAAACTGAGTATAATGTTTCAGGGGAAAATATGGTCATTCAATGAGGTGGAGGACTTCCAAGCATTCTTGATGAAAAAACCAGAACTGAAAAGAAAATTTGACACTCAAATACAAGAAGCATGAGAAGGTAAACATGGAAAAGAAATCATAAGGAACTCATCAAAGTTGAACTATTTACATGCCAACATGGAAAAATGATAATTGTAACTTATGAAACTCTTTTCAGTATGAGAATAGGTGAAGAGAACACAAATGTATATATACATATACATACACATATGTCTATATAGGAAGGTATATATATATGTGTGTATGAATACATATCTGAGTATGTGTATATATGTGTATGTAGAGGGCACAGGATCAGTTGAATAGGAAGGGACAATACTTTAAAAGGTGAAATTCTGAGGTGGGAGAGGAATATAATGAGAGGAGACAGGGAGAGACAGCATGGGGTTAATCATCTCATATAGAAGAGGCAAGGGATAACTGTTACAATGGAGGGGAAGAACAGGAAGGCAAAAGGGAAAGGGTCAATCTTACTCTCATTGAATTTGGCTTAGGTAAGGAATGACATAAACTCTAAACTGGTTATCTTGACACACAGGAGAATGGGGGGCATGGAGATGAGAGCTGGGATGATGGAGGGGAGGGCAGGGTGGGGGGGATGGTTGCTGGAAGCACACACTTCTGTAAAGGGACAGGGACAGGGTAGAGAATAGAATAAGGCAGGGTGGGATAGGAAGGAAGGACATATAATCAGTCTCTCACAATATGTCCATTGTAGAGATGTTCTGCATAACTACACATGTACAGCCCGTATTGAATTGCTTGTCTTTCCAGTAAGGATGGGTGATGAGGGAGGAAGAGAAAGAATCTAGAATTTAAAATTCTATAATCAAATGTTTAAAAAATATGTATGTATATATTATTATTATTATTATTAACTACATGCTAATGGGAATTAAGATATACAGGCACTGTGGTAGGGAGATCTGTCTTGCCCTACCAGAAAGTCATAGGGGTGATGAGGAAGGACATAGGAGAGAGCAGATTGGGAGAGAAGTTATACAGTGGGATGGTTGTTTTGGGATGGTGGGTGGGGGAAAGATGGGAAGAAAATTTCTAACTCAAAATCTTGTGGAAATGAATGATGTAAACAAGAAAAGAAAAAGAAAGAAAAAAAAGACACCAGTATCACTGGGTTGATGAATATGTGGTGTAGTAATGTAAGGTGGAATGGGGTGGGGTATAAGAAGTCTGGAAAGGTGGAGAGGGGCCAGGTTATAAAGGCTTTTGAACATGGTTCTTGTCCTTTGTTCTTGAAGAGGACTAAAATGACATCACTATGTTAGAGTCTAGTTACATTGCATCCTGCTGTGACTGATCAGACCAATACAAGCTTGGAATGCTCTACCACAGGTCAGGCACAAATAGTCTGTATGAACACTTGAGTGGATTCTTTAAATTTGTGTGTCTTGTGTTTCTTTTGAGCTACTTCAATTCTGCTTTGCTCATAAAGCACAGTCCCTTCTCTGATGAGGATATGCCAGGTTGGCTGATCCTGTGCCAGTATCTCCCATGTCACACAATTGATTCCAAAGTTCCTAGGAGAGACCTTGAGAGTGTACTTGTATTGCTTCTTGTGACCATCATATGAATGCTTGCCCCATATAAGTTGTCTATAAAATAGTCTTTTAGGCAAGGGTATGTTTGGCATTTGAACAATGTGGCCAGCCCATTGTATAACCAACCATATAACCATTGTGTAGGGGAGAGCCTTTGCTTTAGGAAGGTTACTTCTTCGAATTCATATTTGATTATGAATTCCTGCTTCCATCTTTTGTATATGCAGCTAAGATACACAGCAGGGTTAGTCCAGTTGAACCCCACCTCCCAACATTCTCTGCCTCTATTTTTTACAATCTTATAGGATCATACTTGATGATGACCCTGAGTATTGGAAGAAACTGAATCATTGAAAGCTCACTTGTGTTTTGTGTGCTGTGCTCAGGAAAGCAAGGGAGTGAAACAATACACTTTACAAAGATTTTCAGTGTGAAAGATGTTAAGTTGAAACAAATATGATTTTCTGCCTGAATCCCACTTAACCAGGTGTTGGAATCTTTTGCTGAGATTAAAGGGATTTTGTCAGCCTGGCTAGTAGATACTGAAAGTAAGAGGCCCTTCTATGTGGTGGTTTTAAGGCTGTGTAGTTTAAGTCAGTTAGCAAGCATTTACTAAGTGATGAAGACATGTACTGTTCTGGGGCTTGGAGATGAAGACAGGTAAACGAAAGGTAGTAGGGCATCCTGCAAAACTCCTACACTGAAGTCAGGACTGACACTTCCAAAATGGTTCAGGAAAAGGGCAGGGAAAACTTACAACAAGGGATATCAGGAAGCCTCAGAGATGACGGCCTTCAGGTCACATGATTCTGTGAAAATCTATTCTTAAGACTTGGCCCCTAACCCCACTCAACTCTTCCTGGGCCCTTAGGGATTCTCATGGCCAGAAGAACTGTAGCAAGTAATAAAGGAGAAAATTGTAAGGTTAGTACAGTAAAGCCTGAAGCAAGTAAAGTGACCTTTGGGGGCCTCATAAGGACATTCCTTTCTGCAGGAAAGGCTAGAAAACAAAACTGGAGTATAGAGAAATTACTACAACATGAAGCCAGAGGGGAAACTGGCATCCAGAGTTAGACATGACCCTACTCTAGAGGCCTGGGGGACTCACAGGAGTGAGCTCTGAAAGGGCTAGAGATGGTGGGGGGAGTTCAAGGTAGGAAGATCACAGTAAGATCACAGAGGAGATATTGATGAGGCTTACCTACCTAGAACTAGGTAGAACTAGGCCAGCTATAATCTATATGATCAAGAAAAGAGAGTCTACAAGCTTAACCCTTCCCAAGGCCAAAGAAGAGAGCTGGGTTGGTTCAAAGAGTACCTCAAAAAGACAATCTCTTCTCTTAAAACTAAGTAATGTAAGGTTGAATTCCAGGAGATACAGAGAGAAACCCAACTTCTTCCACTCCTCTCCTGCCCTTCCCTCACAGAGGTTTCATAATGGTAAGGGGAAAAGATCATCACACAGAACAACCCTAGTTGCATAGCCATGGTGGTGATGGGGGAGACCCAGGAGAGAACAGCGAAGTCAGCTAGATGACACAGGAGATAGAGTGTAGGACTTCAAATCAGAAAGACCTGGGTTCCAATCTGGCCACAGACACTAGCTAGGAGACCCTGGGCAAATCATTTAACCTTCGTTTACCCATCTTTAAAATGAGGACAATAATAGCACTTACCTCCCAGGGTTGTTGTGAGGATAAAATGAGATATTTATAAAGCTCCTTGAAGATAAATAGAAATACTAGCTAATAGAAACACTAGTCAGAAAGACACAGGTATTGAGATGGTTTTGGGGCTTCCCAGGGGGCCTGGGAGATTGAGAGGGAGGTATAATAATAATAATTAATAATAATAATAATACCTGAAACTTACATTCCACCTTGAGGTTTACAAAGTTCGTTCCATAATTTTTCTTGTTGGACCCTTGCAACATCCACTCCTGTGAAGTAGATAATGAAAATTATTATTGTCTCCATTTTATAGATGAGGAAACTGAGGCTCAGTGAGGTTAAATCACTTACTCAAGGTCACAAATCTGGAAGCATCAACTAGTAAATGGGATGGTGTGGACCTGGGCCCCTCTGAGACAGAAAGGAAGAGTAAAGCCTAAAGTGTGATGCTGAGCTTCGTGTGCAGCCAGGAGAAAGACAGCTGGGTTCCATGTGTCACATTTTTTTTTTAATAATAAATTCATTTGTAGCTGTATAATGAAACTTTTGAACCAAAGTTCTTTTCCAGAAGAATAATCCTTAACTGATATGAAATGCCTTGGTAGGATTTGGTCAGGTTTTAATTTTCGCTTGAATAAATAATGTAAGACATCAGGCAGAGTGAGATAAAAGTGAATCTCTATGCTTTCATCTCTCCATGATGGAAATAATAACTACTTTAGTCCAAAACAAGTTTCCAATTAGTTTCTGTGAAATATAATTCTCCCCCTCCCCCTTTCTAGATATTGGAGCCATTCATTTTTGATAGCTCATCTAGAGAGTATCTAAATGTTTTGGAATCAGGCTGGTGAGCCGGACGAAGGGGCAATCACATCTAGGGCTCTCCCTAGGGGATGATCACTGTGATTTAATCATAAAAACACCAGGCCTATTTTTTTCTCGATTAAAATACGTGTGTGTGTGTGTGTGTGTGTGTGTGTGTGAGTGTGTGTGTGTGTGTTTGTGAAACTAGTCAGAGCCAAGACTTGCTTTGAAGGACCTAGCTTTGTAATTTTCTTGTTGCTTACCAGGGTGCACAGGTCTCCTTACTGAAGGCACTGAACTTCTAGGCCTGAAGTTCAGGCATACATCAACCTTTCTCACTTTTGATTTTCTTTTCTTTTCTTTTTTTTTCCCAATGGGGTAGGGTGTAGGAGACAGAGAAAATAGATTTCTGTTAATTTTAAAAATAGAGTATTGGAGATGGGGGGGTGCTATAGATGTGAAATGTATGCACTTTCAGAAGAGATAACTGTATTATTAATGTTAACTGTTTTACTTGTTATAAGAGGCCTCTCCTGAAGTGGGAATAGTATGTAAATATTTGTAATAGAAAAACAAAAGATGCCAAGTAGGTGATGTCATGGACAGAGTGCTGGATCAGGAGTCAGAAAGACCTGAGTTGAAATCTGGCCTCAGATACTTGCCAGATTTGTGGCCCTGGTAAAATCATTTAACTTTCTCAGTTTCTTCATCTATAAAATAGAAATAATAATAACACCTACCTCCAAGGTTGTAGTGAAGATCAAATGAGATAATATTTGTAAAATACTTTGTAAACCTCAAAATGATACACAAATACTAGCTAGAATTATTATAAAACTTTTTTTAAAAAGAAAATAAAATAGGATGGGAAAGTGGAGTAGGGTATCAGAAAGGGAGCAGGGAGCTCCTAAGGCAGTTAGGCCATTCCTGGGCCACGATGTACACAACTTAGGGCTTTCCTTCATGGTAAAAGCTTTCTTTTTCCCAGTTAAACAACTTATGGGATCAATGGCAATAAAAACACAAGATACTGCCATACCGTGTGGCCTCTTTAATGTCCTCCACGAACCCACTCAGATGGCTGACCTGAGGCATGTAATATTAGTGATGTGCTTAGGTCCACAAAGTTAGACTTATGAAGATCTACCAATTTCCATATCATCCTCCATTTGCAAAATTACATGCTCATATTTCCAGCAGAATTACACATTTTCATTTTATTTTTTTTGGATGAGGAGAAGTCTAAAGCTGATGTTTTTCTGATAAAGAAAAAAAAGAAGGCAGAGGGTATTCTGCCTAAGGCCACTTATCACTTTTATGACAAGAAAAAAAACACTCCCAAACTCTGAGGTTCCAGTCTGTTGCCTAGCTACCAAACCTCCCTGTCCCTTCCATATACACAAAAGCCCTGAACAGATACTTAATCATAATTGATGATGGTGGTTAAAATGCAGGACTCATAGTGACCTGAGGGAATTCTCTTCCATCTACCAACACACTCTATTCTCCCCAGTGTCCATTGTGTGTATGTCCACTGGTTTTAGATGACATCTTTGTCTCTGGTCCACAATGCTGCCCTCTTCTCTACACATAACTTTTTCTTTTTTAGATTCCTTCGTTATTCTTCCAGCTAATGTTCACATGGGTGATAGTCATGTAGCAGACTGAGCAGACATAGGCTGCCCCAGAGGAGCCATGGTATGACTCTGAGCTCAAGATATTGGTCATGACACTAACTGCACCAGAGAGATTTAATGAAGGTTAGAAACATTCCCCCAGAATGCAGCCCTGTGGCTCATAGGCCTCATTCACTGGGTCCTTCTCCTTTCATATACATTCATTCCTGTTTAAAGCTGTTGCTATACTTTGCTATGTGAGAGCAAATTCATTAAGCAAAAAATTATTAATGATCCCAGGCATTATTGTCCAGCTTTATCTAAATAGCCTCACCATCAGATCATCCCAAAGACCTTTTGGTTCAGTGGTTGGCCACCAGCCATTCCATAAGATACAACCTGTTAGCTGGGTTATTGTCCTCCTGTCACTCTTGCTATGTGAACCACCTGAAAAAGTCTCCCCTGACTTCTGATTCCCAGCTGTCTGGGGAGTTACTCATGGTTACTGGCCCTGAAGATAGGTTTTGCTCATCATTCTTTTCATTACATGTTAGATTATGGTGAATTTCTAGTCTTTTTGTTGCATTGTGGACCAGTATTCTGAGGAATAGATAACTGTGGTCAGGTCTGTATACTTAAACATTTCAGCCTTGATCTTTATGGGGAACTTGTCATTGAGCCACCTTATACCTATGTGGCAGGAAGTCATCCAGGAAGCTTTGCATTTTCTTGTTCAGTCTTCATCCATGCCATTATCTTGCTGGAGTTGGTGACTTAAGTATATGTGTTCTACTGCTTCTTCTATCTTAAAGCTGTTTATCTAAATCTGTACCAAGCCTTGTGGGCAGAACATGTCATACTCTTAATTATGTGTACTCACAGAAAATCTTAGAATGTCAGAACTGGAAAAGCCCTGAAAAGTCATTGAATCTAATTCCTACCTCTACACGGTGCTTATTGAATGGGTGGATTAATGACTATGTTCAGAAATATGGGGAAAATAGGAGGAACTAAGCGAGGGGATATCATATTTAAAACTTTGGAAAATGGGGTCTTTGAGGAAAGAACAGGATATAGGTACTGATTTTGGTTTGTTTAGAGAAACAAAAACTGAGGTAGGACTGGGGTTGTGCATATACACCATTTTTGAGGTACCTGTTTGGTGGAATTGGAGTCAATTCAATTAATTGAATTCTCTCTTACCTCTAATTTAGTTGACTTTTTTATTGAATTGTCCTTTCAAATAATGGAGACATTATAAGAACTTATCTTTACTAGCCTTCCTAGCCACCCCAGTTGTAAATAGGGATTGCCACACCTTTTGCCTTGTTTTCCCCCATAACTATTCTGTGCTCAAGATCGAGAACTCTGAAGCTCCTTTGTCTAATCACAATCCTCCATCCTTCTCTCTCTTCTTCAATCCACTCATCCTAAACTATCCTTTGTCAATGAATCAAACAGCAAGCATTTATTAATTGCTTTCCATATGCTGTGTTACCTGCCAGGGTCTAGAGCAGTTGTTCTCAACCTTCCTAATGCCACGACCCTTTAATACAGTTCCTCATGTTGTGGTGACCCCCAACCATAAAATTATTTTCGTTGCTACTTCATAACTGTAATTTTGCTACTGTTAAGAATCGTAACGTAAATATCTGATATGCAGGATATATTTTCATTGTTACAAACTGAACATAACCCACAGGTTGAGAACCGCAGGTCTAGAGATACAGCATAAAGAATAAAGCAACCCCTACTCTCCAGGTGACCACAGGAGTATTCTATTGGTTATATTCTCTTTCCCTGGTTTTTGGTGGCACTACTCTCTCCTGTTTCTCCCAAACCTAACTGCTCCTCAGTTTTCTTTGCTGGATTGTCATCCATGCTTTTCTCTCTAACTTAGGGTGTCTTTTCCACCTGCCCCACCTCTGGCCTTGGCCCTTTTCTCTTCTTTCTACTTTCTCTCAGCAAACTTTTCAGCTCCTGGAGGTTATTATCTTCTCTGTGTAGATGGGCTGGACTAGATAGTTCCAGAGACCCCTTTTCACTCCAAATCGATGATCTTATGATTCCCTGATTTATTTTTTATTACTTTAATTGTTTTCCTTTTACTTAAGCATCTGTGTACCTGAATATCTAAGTATCTAAATACCTAAGTAACTAATTATATAATTTACCAAGTACTTATGTCCCTAAATGTGTGGGTACCTAAATCCTCAATTGCCTAATTTTAATATCTACTACCTAAATCTTTATCTAGCTAAGCTCTTTTATATTTAAGTCCTTTATTACCTTAAGTGCCTAATTATCTATACATCTAATTGTAGGAGTATTGATATATGCCTGTTTCAATCAATTTCAAATCAAACTAATTTGATCCAGTTTAAACTGGTTCTATTTGGTTCAAACCAGTAGGTACCTAAATATTCAATTACCTAGATATCTAAGTATTTAAGTGCCTACCTACCTAATTATATACCTAATTATCCAAATGCCTAGTAATCAGAGAAGGGCCTATGAGCCCAAGTACTTAATTACTTAAGTATTTAAATGTCTAATTACCTATGGCCCTAATTATCAAAGTACTTATATAGTTAACTACCTATTTTCAATTCAGTTCAAACCAAAATGGTTCTCTCTGGTTCAAACCAGTTCCAACAGACTTAAATAGACTCAATCAGATTCAGTCTAGTCCGAAAATACCAATATAGTATGTACCTAATATTTAATTACCTAAGGTTTCAAGTGCCTAAGTACTTAATTACCTAAGTACTCAAGTACTTAATTACTCATTTATCTAACTGCCTAAGTACCTATGCACCTAAAGCCTTAATTACCTAATTACCAAAGCATTTATATATTTAATGCCCTATATTCAATGTGGTTCACTTCAGTTCAAACTGATTTAAATTGGTTCAGTTAGTTTCAACACATTTCAGTCTAGTTCAGAGTTACCTAAATAGGAACTAGATGCACAGTAGCCAGGTAGCACAGTGGATAGAGTACCGAAGTCAGGAAGATGAGTCTTTCTGATTTCCATTTTCAAAATGCCAACATGGGTTCATGGAGAATCTGACAGGGCTGAACAAAACAAAACAAACCAAACCAACCTAAATATCCAATTATCTAGGTATTTGTGTACTTAAGTGCCTAAGAACCTATGTGATTACCTAGTACTTTAGTATCTGAGTGCCTATATTCCTAGGTACCTAAATAAAGAATTATCTAAGTATGTGAGTAACAACTGACCTTATCACTCTCCTTCTCAAGACTCCCAGTTGCTTCTAGATCAAAATGAAAACTCCTCAGCTTGTCATTTAAAGTACTTTACAATCCTTAGCTTTCTTCAAGGGTCAGCTTCAGTAGTGCTTCCTATGAGAAGCCTTGTCTGATCCCCCTACTAGTGCTTCTTTCTCCTCACATCATCTTGTATTTACTGATGTTTTTAAGATAAATATTTACTTACCTTTTTACTTACTGTGTTCTCAAGTAGAATGTTATTTCTAAAGTATCCCCATAGGGATCAGTAAACATTTTCTTGTTTTGAATTGGTGTACATAAATGATTTTGACAAGGATGGTGACGTTATTTGTTCAAGATAAGAAATAATTAAATCTAGTTGACAGTGATTTAGGTTAGACATTAGGAAGAATTTGATTACTGGCCAGTTTTTTCATGCATATCTTCATGTGCATCTGTGGTGGAAGTTGTTGGAAGCTGGTTGAATAGACATAGTTTATTATGTCTGCTTTTTTTTTGTATATTACCTATCTATGTGTATGTTGTGGCTCACAATAGAATATAATCTGCTTGGAGAAAGGAACTCTTTTGCTTCTATCTTTGTAACTCCAGAATGTAATACAGTGACAAGGACATGGTAAGTATTTAATAAATTCTTTCTGATTAATTTGTTTGTTAAATTCATGTATTTTAGACAGAGATGTGACTCTTGCTGGGTTCATGGGTTTTTGCCTCAGTTCCAGCATTTTAGGATGATGCTTTTTCCCTGATAGGGCATGTTTCCTTCTCATTGAATACCTATATCTCATATAGTTGTCCTCCACAGCTTATGCTGGCATACAGAATAAATGTTCCCAGACCAGTCTTCACCCCCATTCCCCATGACTTCAGTTGATTTGGTGCCATTTTTTTTCCCGAAGTCTGACTTTTTCCTGAATTCCTTTCCTAGCATGAGTATATCTCTGGTCAGATTGTCTTCCTCATGATGTCTTTGGAGAGTGGGGAGGGTGACTGGTGAAAGCATTACTAGTTATAACTCTGCTTTTAGTAACCTGATGTCTATGGAAACCAGTACTAATGTAACCAAAGATGGGAAGGATGTATGTTCAGCCCAGAGGTAGAAGAAGGCAGTAAATTAAATGTCTTCAGTAAATGGCCACAGGGTTTTATGAACTGAATCTGGGAAAATCATCACTTTTCTGATAATCTTAGGAAGGGTTTATTAAAAAAAAAAAGAAGGTTGAATTAGATGACCTCCAAGGTCTTTCCCTGCTCTCAAATTCTCTGCCTATGATTCAACAGTTCCTGGAGGGGATAGGATTTCTCCACTTGTTTATTGGAAAGGAAAGAACTTGCTCAGCTATACCTGGGAAGTATGATTCAGATATAGGGTGGGAGAGGCTCAGGGGAAGATTTGGAATCAGGAATGGTCTGGGATTATTATTTTTTCTATGGCAATGAAGGGGACACACAGTGGGGGTGAGAGGAAATAAGGAAGGTGATAGACTCTGAGGTTTGAAAGAGTGAGAGGGTGAACTTGTCAGACCGGACCTGTAATGGGATGGGATTGTTCTAATAACTCAATAGCTTGGTTGAGATAGAGAAGTCAGAATTGGCAGAAGCATAGAGAATGGTTGAGGTAAGGGAATGAAGGAGAAAGAGTTTCCAGTATTCAGTGGAACATAAGTCTAACACTGAAGTTTAGGTGATGGCTGTAGATGTGAAGAGAAAATAGAACTCTGGAATCACAGAATCACAAAATCTCCAAATTTGAAGTTTCCGTAGAAGGGATCTAATATCTAAACAAGAATCTGCCCTACAACAGATCTGCTAAGTGGTTATCTAGCTTTTGTTTGATGATCTTCCTGGAAGGGGTGCTCACTCAGCTCATTTCAGTTTTGGATAATTCAATTGTTTAGTGACTTTTCCCTTTCCCGAAACTATTCTTCTTCATCTCCCACCATTGTTATTGGTTTTGCCCTCCAGGAACAAGCAAAAGCCTAATTCCTCTTTCATGGGGCAGCCCTTGAAATACTTGAGGTAAATGCAGTAGGATTTGTCAATAGATTGCACAGACAGTAGTAACAATGATGAATAAAAAATTACACAGCAGCTCTGGATATAGGACTCTCTCTGGGTGGTAAGAAAACTGAATCATCCATGGCCAATTCTAATTTTCACTCTTTTCGTAAGTGGTACCCAGGGCCATGGCTGGATGGATTATGGCAGTATTTGATGGTCACAATGATTGAAAGGCATGGCTGTGCCCATTCTGTTTCTTTTTCTTTTTTAAGCATATCTGTTTATGTATGTATGTATGTATCTATGTATGTATGTATCTATGTGTGTATGTCTACATATATGCATAAATGTACATATTTCCCCAAATTATATGTTAAAACATTTTTTTAACATTTTTTTAAAGTTTTGAGTTTCAAATTATATTTCTCCCTCCATCCCTTTCCCTCCTCCCTGAGATGGTAAGGAATCAGATATAAGTTATACATGTACAATCATTTGAAACATTTCCATATTAGCCATTTTGTACAAGAAGACATATACAAAAGAAAACGAATGAAAGAAAGTGAAAAATAGCATGCTTCAGTCTGTATTCAAACAGTATCAATTCTTTTTCTGGAGGTGGATAGTATGCTTCATCATTAGTCCTTTGGGATTATCTTGGATTATTATAATGTTGAGAATAGTTAAGTCATTCACACTTCTTCATGGAACAATATTGTTATTACTGCGTATAATGTTGTCCTGGTTCTGCTCACTTCATTTTGCATTGGTTCATGTAAATCTTTCCAGGTTTTTCAGAAATCATTCTGTTTGTCATTTCTTATAGCACAACAATATTCCATTACAATCATATACAGCAGCTTGTTTATCCATTCCTTAGTTGATGAATATCCCTTTGATTTCCAATTCTTTGCCACCAGAAAAGAGCTGCTATAAATATTTTGGTACAAATAGGTCCTTTTTAACCTTTTTGTTAGATGTCTTTGGGATATAGACCTAGCAGTGGTATTGCTGGATCAAAGGGTATACACAGTTTATAGCCCTTTGGGCACAATTCCAAACTGCTTTCCAGAATGGTTGGATCAGTTCACAACTCCACCAACGTACATTAGTGGTTCGGTTCTCCCACATCCTCTCCAATATCTATAATTTTCCTTTTTTGTCATATTAGCCAATCTGATAGGTGTGAAGTGGTACCTCAGAGTTATTTCTTTGCATTTCTCTAATCAATAGTGATTTAGTGCATTTTTTCACATGACTATAGATAGTTTTGATTTCTTTGTCTGGAAACTGCCCATTCTGTTTCTTATGTGTAGAGACACAAACTTAGGCTTGTTAAGCAATAAGAGAGTGGCTGATCTTGAAGAAATTCTTTATCTTTTGCTAGGGATAGAAGAGATATACCCAGCTGTCATGGATGGATATAATGCAACTTTGCTCAGAGGCACTGAGCAGGCCTACATGATCTCTTGTGGTTTTTCTAGGATCCAGACATGTTTATTTACTGAAAACTGTTCTGCTTATCACATTGGATGGCTGCTGTCCTGGATTAAGTCAGAATTCCATAGTGAATTAGGACCCTACCTATCTCTTAGGTACAACACAACAAAAGAGAACAGCAGAGACTAACATAGGATCAGACTAAAAAGGTAGGATTTGTTTCTTTCTGAGCTGCATTCAGGATTCACTCCTCAAACTGCTCTGTGGCCTCCAGACAGAGAAAAAGCCAGCGCCAAAATTGGCTTACTTTTTAGCAAGTAAGTTTTCCATGTGCTTATCTTTGAGAGATGTAGCAACTGTCTTGTGGGAGAAATTCTCTGAATTGGTTAGTGAAGTTTTTCTTGAAGACAATTCAGGATGAAGGAGCTGCTTTTTAACTTGATAAAGAGAATCTTTGTCAGCTACTTGAGCAAGCTGTCAAAGCCAAAGGACACCTTTCTGCTCATTTATTGAGAAACCAGAGAAAGAATCTGAAACTGCTTCTCCTTATAGAGAAGGAGTTGGCTGCCCTGCTCTCTGACAGCACATTATAAAGACACTGGAAGTGACTTCTATCTCATCTGTCCTTTTATATTGCTTCATACTCATCATATTTATGATACTTAATACTATCATATCTTTTGATTTGTAATGTATTTGTTATATTTGTATTACATATCTTATCTCTCTGCTCTACCAGAAGGTGAGACAGCTGGTGACACAGTAGATAGAGAACTGGTCCTGGAGTCAGGCAGAACTGAATTCAAATCCACTTTCAGACACTTATTAGTTGTGTGACCCTGGGCGAGACTCAACCTCTGTTTACTTCATTTTCTTAACCATAAAATGGGGAAAGTAATAGTGTCTTCCTCTCAGAGTTGTTGTGAGGATCAAATGTGTAAGGATACAACTATTTGTAAAAAGCACTTAATGCAGTTGCTTGGGGCACTATATAAATGCGTATTCCTTTCCCTTTCCTAGAAGTTTCACAAAAAGAAGATCTGTGTTCTTTCTTCTTTATGCAGCTCTGGCTTAGCTATGCCCATGAGTTGGGCAGAAAGACTTGGGGGAGAGACCTGGCTTGTTGTATGGATAGCGCTCAGATTCTTACGCTTTTTGGTTAAAGGGTTTGTGGGTTGGAGAAACTGGGAAGCTAAATAATTGAGGGGCCAAAAGGTGCCACAAAAGATGTCATTTGAGTTTGGAACAGATTTTGGGGCAAATGACACTCAGAGACTCCTGGCTAAGAGCTGAGACTGAAGAAGAGTGGACCCAAAGAAAGCAAGGGATAGGATAGTGAATACGCTTCCCTTCTTTATCTTCCCTACTCCTATTTCTTCTCCCTGGAATTTTCCTGGCACTGCTTGGTTCCTCTATGTCTTTCCCCCACCTTCCCCTGAAACATTTTCTTTGTTTTTTTTTTAAATGTTCCTAACCCAAGATAAAAATGTTGGTCGATGTAAACCTGAATTGCTTATTGTAGTTTACTTAATATACTTGTAGCTTGAGTATAAAGCCAACTCCTAACTTTTTTTTCTCTCTGGGCTGGAACTGACTTGCTCATTTCATCTGTTCCCATACTGACAGACCTGGAGTACTCAGAAGGGGCAACTGCAATATAACACTTACTTTCAAAGTCCTAAGGAATACCTTGGTGTGGGGGAGTTATATGTCTACAACTTATAACTGTAGTTCTTGAACCCCCACTGGTATGCTTCCCATTTAAATAAACAAACAAACGAATGAATGAATGAACGAATGAATGAATAAATAAAAATTATGCCATTAATTTTTTTAAAATAAAAATTCACTATCTTTTTATATTAATTTTCCTGTTGAATATAAGAGAAAACTTTTAAAAAGGAAGCTGGATCAATTTCTATGCTGATGAGATTTCAGGTGATGAACTTATCCTGGTGGACAGCTAGTGTTCCACTGCACCCTTGTGATATCAGAAGAAATTAAGGAATGCTTATAGCATATTGACCCCAGTGGTCAATTCTTAGAGGACATAATTGAGAGTCACAGAGGATGGACAGGCATGGGAATGTTTTGACCATTGTCGCTGGAGGGGATTCTGGAATCAATAAGATCACAGATCTGAGTACTTGAAACTAAAGGGTCTTTGATGAATATATGAATGTCAAGTTGAAGCAAGTTCTTTTTGAAAGGCTAAATGTCATGGTGAAATTTAATAGGGATAAATGTATGTGCCCAACTTCAAAAGAAGTACAAGGTGGCGGGTGGAGCAGGGTAAATGGAAGAATCACAGAATTTTAGGGTTGGAAAGTACTTTATTTACCACGGCTACCTAGGTTCTGCTTGAAAATCTCCATTGAAGGGATACCCATTATATCCCTGTTGTTGCTGGCATCCCTTTCCCACTTTAGGATAGCCTTAATTGTTAGGAAATTCTTCCTCATACAGAGCCTAAATCTACCTCTTGCCATCTTTCACACATTGCTCCTGGTTCTGTTCTTTGGGGTCAAACAGAACGAATCTAACACCTCATTTGCACAACTTTTCAGACACTCAAAGATAGCTGCCATGCTTTCCTTGAGTCTTCTTTTCTCTAAGCTAAACATCACTTGTTACGGACATGATATTCAGGCCCTTCATCATCTTGACTGTTTTCCTCTATCAGTTCTCTCCATTATTAACATTGTTTTTAAAGGGTGAACATTAACCTAAAATTAAGAGGAGAGTAATGAGATAGCAGTTCATGTGAGAAAGAACTGGGGGAAGGATCTTTTTAGTGAACTGTGAACTCTATGAGAGTCAATGTGATGAGAAAGCCAAAAAAGCATCCACAGTGAAGGAGATGATATTTCTGTCCCTGGTCAAACCAAATCTGGAATATTTTGTTCAGTTTTGGGAACAAGCCAGCTCACATTTTAACAGGAATGATGATAAACTGACATTATTTAGGTATGTCTGGGCTGGCAAATCCAGAAAATTCTTATCATGAAAGGACAGAAACATTTTTGTAGTGAACTCAATTACCCCCATGGGGAGTCTCTATAGAAAATGTTTAACTCTAGACTGGTTTTCTCATCTTTCTCAATGTGTTCTCAGTCTCTTCCTCTCACTATCGATTGTTATGTGCTTAAGGAATAAAGACTTATGCCCTCTTGACATAAGTTGGACAAACTCTGTGCCTAAAACTGAACTCATCACCTTTCCTCCAAACCTGCCTGGTCTTCCAACTTCCTTGTTGTTGTTGCTGGCCCCAACACACTCCCAATTATCCAGGTTCATAATTTATAGGATCATAGCTTTAGGGTTGAAAGGAAGCTTAGAGGACATGAAGACCCCTTTCCTCTTATTTTATAGATGAGGAAACTGAGAGCAAGAAAGATGTAAGATTGTCTAAGATCACAAAGGCAGCAAATGTCAGAGGTGGAATTTGAAGTCACATCCTCTAACTCCAGAGTCCATGATTTTGCCATTGTTCCACTCTCATCACTTATATGGAGTCATTTGCCACTCTCTGTCTATTCTATTTAAACCATACCCCTCTATATACATGACGCTTTTTCTCTGTCTCCTATTGTTACCCTGGATTAGGCCTTCATTATTTATCTTGACTGTTTTAAGGGCCTTTTAATTGCCACTCCTGGCTCCATCCTCATTTTTTTCAATCTACCTTTTACATGCTGCCGTACTAGTCTTTTTGAATGATTCCGTCATTCCTCTCTTCAAACAGCTTCAGTGGCTCCCCATTGCCTACAGAATAAATTGCAAACCTCTTAGCCTAGAATCCAAGGCCCTCCCCAATCTGGTTACAATCTACTTTTCTAGCTTTTTTTTTTTTTTTGTTACTATTTTGCTTTACGTACTCTACAATCCAGCCTCTGTGCTTCTCCCTTCTCTTGTGTACTTGTGTGACTTATCCCACCTTCATCTCTTCTTGGTATGGATTTCCTGTACTTCTGATCATTGAAATCTTATCTTTTCTTCAATGCCTAGCTCATCTGTGCCATCTCCCCTGTGAAGAATTTCTCGATTCTCCTTTACTGGAGGTGAGCTTTGTCTTCTTCATATTCTCCTGGCACTTTGTTTGGACCACCTTTTTGCAATTAACTGTAATACCAATTAGAACATGATGTTCAAGTGCATCTCTTTTTTCCTCTACTAGCCTATAAGCTCCTTGAAGGCAAAGACTGTGTTTTATTTCATTTTTTGTATACTTAGTTGAATCAAATTAATAAATATTTAAATAAATTAGAGCACATCCACAAATAATAGTAGCCAGCATTTAAGTAGAACTTTAAGACTGGCCAGATGCCTTACATATATAATTCCATTTGAGTCTCATAACAACCCCATGAGTTAGCAGATGAAGGAATGAAGAGAGGGAGGAAGGAAGGAATTAAGGAAGGAAGAAAAGAAAAAAGAAAAGAACGAAGGAAGCAAGCATTTAAGTTCCTACTGTTTTAGGCACTATGCTAATCACTTTACAAATATCTTGTTTGGTTCTCACAATAACCCTGGGAGGCAAATGTTCTTTTTTTTCCCTCACTTTAAAGTTAAGGAAACTGAGGAAGACAAAGGTTAAGTGACTAAGCCAAGGTCAAATGACTAGAAAGTATCTGAGGCAGAAATTGAACTCATTTCTTCCCTACTCCTGCCCCAGTACTCTTACCCAATGTGCCTTCTCTAGTATCACTGTATAGAATCTTGTATACAACAGGCACTTAATAAATGCTTATTGACAAGATAAATACTGTAGGTATTTTGATACCCATTTTATAGTTGAAGAAACTTACATTTAGAGGATTTCAAGTGACTTTCCCATGGTTTCACAACTACCAAATATTGGAGGTAGAATTAAAAATGAAGTCTCCAGTGATGCCATCTAGTTCTCTTTCTACTATGTCACTCTACCTTCTGGGAACTATGTCCTTTGAAGGTCTGTTGAAGAAAATAGGATATTTAAAAAGTCGGGAGAAGTGAAACTTTGGGGAAGTGTATGGTTGCTGCCTTTATTTGAATCACAAGAGGAATTACACTTGCTTAGAAGGTAGAATTAGGAGGAATAGATGGCATATTTTGGCTTAATAGAAGGCAAAAAAATTCTAACCAGTAGAGCTGTCTGAAAATGCAATCATTTCCCTTGTTAGGTAGTGAGTTCTCTATCACTGAAGGAACAAAGAAGTTAGACAATCACGTCTTAGGAAACAAGTGATTTTTTAGCCTTCTTTTTTATTACTGAAACTTAAATACACAATAAAAAAGAAAAAAGAAACAAAAATACAAAATAAGAAAAGAAAAAAAGCAAAAAAGAAAAAAACATGTCATGTATACAGCAGAATGTAAGCGAGGATCCAAAATATATAGCAATAAATTTCCATTCCAAGAAGGCCTATGTAATAGATGCTACATGTTGTGCTGAGAGCTATTCATATTTTCTTTACTTCCTTTAAGTTTTCTTTTGTTCTCTGCTGTGCATTTTTAACTTTGTTCTTTTCTCCCCCTTTCTCTTTCCCTGCTTCTGAAGGCTACAATTAAGCATGGATGTATTTATATATATACATAGTTGTATACATACACATATACATATATACACATACGTATAGAGATACATACATATATGCAAATAAACTTTCCCTAACAAATTCTACTCCTAATCTTTGTTTTATGTTTGTGCATATCTCTTATTTCCTATCCCTCCTGACTCCTCTACTTCACTTCTACCTGCTATCTTGCCCTTTTACCACTCATCCTCCATCCCCTGACCCCCATCCCTCCTATATTTTCCCATTCCCATAAATTTAAACACCCTTCCTTAACCTATTCCCTCACCCTCCCCTCTAGAGATTCCTCCCGTATCTTATCCCCTCTCCCTGTTCCCTCAGTGTTTTATTTCTTTCTGAATTTAGAAGACTTTTATACTTTTCTAGATACGTATGTATTGTTCCCTCTTGAACCCATTCCCAACGAAAGTAGGTTTCCAGAACAGCCCTCCTCCCCCATCTGTTTCCCCTATGTCAGTTCTTCCTCTTGTACCTCATTTGTATAAGATAATTACTCATTTTAGCTGTTCCTCAACAGTTTTAATTTGAAGTCATATCATACTCAGGTCTACCCCAATTTTCCTTATAAACTACCCAATTACTAATAACAATCTTAGACATATGTGTTACTCTTTATATACATAAAATGTAAACAGTCTGTCCTTATTGAGTACCTTGTAATTAGTTATTTGGTATGTACCTTATATTTCTCTTGGCTCTTGTATGTCAAATCTTCTATTAAGTTCAGGTTTCTTTTAAACAAACTCCTGAAAGTCTGACAATTCATTAAATGTCCATTTAATTTCATTCAGGATTATGCTTGGCTTTGCTGCGTATTTGTTGGAACCCCAGTTCTTTTCCTCTTCAATATACAATGTTTCAAGATCTGCAGTCTTTTAGTGTTACCATTGCTAGGTCTTGTATGATTCTAATTGTGGCACCACCATATTTAAATTGTTTTATTCTTGTTGCTCATAATATTTTCTCCTTGACCTGGGGTTTTTGGGATTTGACTATGATGTTCCTGTGGATGTTCCTCTTAAGATCTCTTTCAGGTGCTGATTGGTGGATTTTTTCTATTTCTACTTTCCCCTCTTGTTCTAATGCTTCAGAACAATTTTCTTTCATTATTTCTTGTATCATTTTATAAAGATTCTTTTTTCAGTCATAGCTTTTAGGTAGTCCAATTATTCTTACTTTCTCTTCTTGATCTGTTCTCCAGATCAGTTGTTTTTCTTATGAGATGTTTCACATTTTCTTCTATTTTTTCATTCTTTATATTTTGTTTTATTATTTCTTGATCTCTTCACTGAATTCCCCTTTGCCCAATTCTGATTTTCAAGGAGTCATTTTTTCCTTAAGATTCTGGATCTTCTTTTCTAATTGGTTGACTTTCCTTTCATAATCTTCTTGTTTTTTCTTGGATCATTCCTTCTTTATATTGTATATATACACATACATACATACATGCATGCATACATACACATACATACACACAGACACATACATACACACAGACACAGACAGATACACACACACTATATATATATATATATTTTTTTTTCCCCCCCTCAATCTCTCTCATTTGATTTTTTTTATGTAGGGGGGAAGGCAAGGCAATTGGGATTAAGTGACTTGCCCAAGGCAAGTGGCAAGTGTCTGAGGCCAGATTTGAACTCAGGTCCTCCTGACTCTAGGGCCAATGCTCTATTCATTATGTCACCTAGCTGCCTCCTCGTTTGATTTTTAAAGTCTTTTAAAGTTCTTCTATGAATTCTTTTTGGGTAGGTGACCATTTGTCATTGCACTTTGGGGTAGAACATGGTTTCTTCAGTATCCTCCTCTGAAAATGAACCTTGCTCTTTTCTATTCCCACAGTAACTCTTTATGGTTAAATTCTTTCTCCTTTGCCTGTGTACTTTTTAAAATTTGTAGTAGCTTAGTTTTTATAATTGCTTATAGTATTGAGGTATGGGGAATGATGCCTATGATCTCAGATCCTCCTTCAGTTCTCTCATCTAGCTTGGAACTCAAACCAAGATTTCCACTGTCCTGAAGTGCCCACAGCCAGTGGTATCCCTGCCTTACTGCTTCTGCACTTACAGGGTGTGTTCTGGTTCCTTCTTGTTGCACCTCTGAAGCACAGCTGGGTCTGCTGTTCCTTGTCAGCAGAGGTTCTCTCAATCTTCTCCAGCTCAGATGCCCAACTCCCCTCACTACGGGGGTAAAAGTTCCTGTGGCTGGGGCTGAGGCAGCCTCCTGACCCAGCTAACCCCAGGGCTTGCTGCTGGTTGTTTAAGAGCTCCCTTGCCTGGAGGTGGGAAGAAAACTTCATCCTTGAATTTTTCTTCAGATCTCCTCTGATTGTCCTAGATTTAGACCATTGTTCTGCCTCTATTCTTATTTATTTTCACTGCTCTAAGTTTTCCCTGAGGGCTATTTTATCTTTTTTATGAAGGAAAATCTTAAGAGCTTGATATTTTCTGACCTACCATCTTCCCAGAATACTCTCCCAGAAGTGACGGGGACTTGCACTGGCTTCTGAAGTCCATTCAAGCTATAATTCTTTTTGTCTCTCTACATTTTGAAAAATAGCATTTAGCACTTCTGTTCTAAACTTGGGGATAGTGGAGAGATGCTATATTTGGAATCAGAGGATCCTAGTTCACAGCCTAACTCTGGCATCTTGGGCAAGTCAGTTTATCTGCAGCTAAACTCCTATCTTCTACATGAAGCCTTCCCTGCTCCCCCTTAATGCTAGTGCCTTCATGTTCTTATTTCCAGTTATTCTGTATACATCTTATTTGTACATGGTTGTTTGAATGTTGTCTCCCCCCACTGGAGAGTGTGATCCTTGAGAGCACTTGTCTTTTGTCTTTCTTTGTATCTGCTGTGCTTAGCACAGAGCCTAGAATATGTAGCAGATGCTTAATAAATGACTGAACTCTCTGGGCTTCGGTTTTGTTTTTAACTTGTGGCTTCTATGAGGAAAGTTGCAAGGAAAGGAGCAGGAGAGGAGACAAGGACTTGAGTTGGTTAAGAAAGGGAAAGAAATTGCAAAGGAGATTTCACAGGATTTGGACTGATGAAGAAAGCCAGAAATTGAATTGGGGAGGAAATATTTGACAGAAACTGAGGAAAAGCTGAAAGAGAATAATGCCCCAGTCTGACTTCCTCCTTTTTTCATGCTTAGCCTATAGTGGTCTTACCCTTTTGTCCCTCTGACTTTTTTAGACTGGCTTTGATAGAAACAAGAGTGTTTAAGCACACATATTCACATAGATATTTATTTCTTCAAAGTCTTAAGAGTTAGTGGGTGAGGCTACTGGAAAAATGGTTCCCTTGAATTCTAAGGTCCCACATTGTTGGATTTAACACTAACCCTTATCTACAGCTCCATTGCAGGACTTGCTTTGAAGTAAAACTGGAATGTACATCTAAGGGAAGACTAGTTATTTCTTCTAATTAATCCCCAGGAAATGAATGTTATTGTCATCATTCTAACAGGGGAAAGGAGAGGGTTGAGGAACATCTGTTTTAGCTCTATCCATCTAATGAAAGGATGAGTATGGGTGGGATTGGGATGCAGTGTGAATGGGAAAATATCTACATGTTATAGAAACTTGCTTCTAGCTTTTTCTTGTAGGGCTTACAGGTCCCTGATACCTGTGTATAGCATCATAGGATCATAGATTTAGAAATGGAAGAGACCCCAGTGGCCATAGTTGATACTGATACAGAACCAAATAAATGGAACCAAGATAATAAATACAACGACACCAACAACATCACCAAGAGGAAGCTGATTACTAAGGAATCGAAATGCCAATGAAGGTCCTAGAGAAGAGATCATGAAACTTATCTCCTTCTTCATAATGGAGTTGGGTGATATGTAGGGAAGAATATTTTAGACACTGTCAAATGAGGTTTCTGTGTCAGGTGTTTTTGGTAAAATTCTTTTTTCTTTGACACAAGGAAGGGATCAGTTTGGGGGGGAGCAGGAAGTAACTTCTATGAAGACTAACTGCATATGTAAAATATATTTTAAAAAATCAGCATCTTGGGTAATGGGAAATCGCTTTAGTTCTCAACTATGGGGTTATTTATACTCTTCCACCCAACCCTTAGCTTCTTATGACTCCTGAACAGCAACCCTGAACTCCTTTAGAAAGCTGTGAGTCTTCAGCCTGCTAGGCTACACTGTGGCAGGTTACTCTGTAGTGTGGAGCAAATTTATAACCTGGAAGGAAGGAAGGCATGCAAATTCTGGGAGGGCCAGCCACTGTTTTGTGGGCATCCTTTTGAGTCCTTTTCCTGCTACCAGAAAACAGTTAATACATTTTGCTAACGTCTACCAGAAGGCTCTCCTGGGATCTTTGGGAAGAGTAATCTTCACATTTAGAAGTATTTTCTCATTATGGATAATGGGATGATGAGGTGAAAAATGATCTTGGCTACTTATGATTCTAAAAAGCCCTCAGACTGAGTAATCTGTGGTGAATTAGACATAATGGCAGACAAGAAATAACTCACTAAGTACAAGGTCCACTTAGTTATTTAATCACTTTTACTGGCCCACGTCTCTTCCGTGAAAAGTGTTAAAACGTCAGTAATCACAGGGCATAAAGCATAGTCACTGGGTGACAGGTGGAAGAACTATGGGGAGGGAGAAGGAGCTGCAACCAGAAGGGCTTAAAGCTTGATTGTGAGCACATGGGAAGGATTAGAATCCATAACTTGTTCCATTACCCAGTAGAAGTTGTGGCCAGGGCTTGAGTTGGTGGAACTATTATTGACTTCTCTTGTATCAGAATGTATTGTTGCCATACAGTGATCCTTGTGGTCTGACATATGTCAGAATGTCTCCTTTTGGATACATGCCATGCCAAGAAGAATTAGTGCATAACTCAAAGCAGGAATCATAACACACAAAAGGAAAGTGCTGCCGTGGGAGAGAGCAAGATCCCCACCCCCAGATATCTTCAAGAAGAAGCTGGATGGCTAGTTGTTGGAAATGCCATGGAGGGAATTCCTGTTCAGGGACAGGTTGGATGAGATAACCTTAGGTGTCTCTTCAAGTTCTGAGATTCTATGATTCTGTTTATAGAGGTTCAGAGAAACCCCAAATTAAACAGTAAGTATCATATATCAAATAATGGGCCATATTATTTCTGAGAGTAAAAATGTACCCAAATGTGAATTTCAAATAGCATCAGCAGGAAGTTTGACAGCTTATCTGTGACTCTGGCATGTTCCCACTGAGGAAACTGAACCTGGAATCTAAGCTTCTCTTTGTATGTAGTGGATGGGTGGCTTTAGGATGCCAAATAGGATTTAACCTATGATAGAGAGACAAAGCCAGGAAATAGGTCACTCTATAACTGGAGCTGAAAAGAATTTGTAAGTAGTGGGAGGGATTGGTTGTCAGGGGCTTGGATAGGTAAGAGAGTGGGTTAATAACCCAATTTGCATCATAATTTTGTAATTCAGCAATATCTTCCACATAAGATGCTAGATGGTGGCAACAACTCTAGAAGAGAACTAAGAGCATCATGATATCATGAGTGGAAGTCTAAAGTCCTTGATTCAAATCCTTCCCCTGCCACTTACTTCCTGTGTGACCCTGGGCAAGTCAGTAAGCCTATCTTGGCCTCCCTAAAATGAAGGAGTTAGACTAGATGGCCTCTAAATACAGCACTTCCAGCTCTTAATCTCTGATCTTAATGTTTCACATTTAATGCTTTGCATATGATTTTTTCTTTTGATTGCCATAACGGCACTAGGGAGCAGATTGTGCAAATGTTAATGGAGTCTCAGAGACGTTAAGTGACTAACTTGGATGTAGGAGGTAAAGACTGGACTCAGACCTAGGTCTTTTGAGTTCAAATTCAGTTCCTTCCATTATACCACAGTGCTTTCAATTAATATAAGATGGTGCTGGGATGGAAGAGAATTCTCTTGACTTGAAGAGAATCATGAAAGAAGAGAACTAAGGAATAAGGATTTCTCAATGTGTTTCTAGTTCTATTACTAGAAAAATCATGTGCCTTGACCTCAAGTACTCCAGTCATTAGAGGGGTCTTTTAGCTCTCCAGTGGACTGAAGCTACCTCTGTGGGCTCTACCACAGCCTATATTGGTGTAACACACAGTGTATCCATAAAACTGATTTACCATTATGTATTAGGACTAATGATAATAGTCCACTAATAAGATTTACCCACATGAGTGTTTGTAATCCAACTTTATTGATTATTCAGTACTATAAACATCAAACCCTCTAGGAAAAAACCACCAACATGATTCCTAGAGGATCCTACTAAATGTGTCTTGTACTAGTACTCATGACAAGGTTTCTTCCCTGTCTAGCCAGAATCAGTGTGTCTCTCTCTGAGGTGGCATTCTGGTGAATCTCCATCAATTAGTGCTGCTCTTAAATGAACACAAGATGCTCACATTTCTAAGTTCAGGAAATATAGAAGTCTGTCCTGACCCAGGAGTAAGCTGATGCCTGGGATCTCTGCTGGGCTTTTATGGTTCTGGCAAAGGGTGTTTACAAGTTACATTTATGTTCTGATTGCCTGAGCTTATGACGAAAGGAAACTATCAACTCAAAATTAACAATATTAGCAACTGTTTATCAGCTGTTGACCAGATTTGGAACACATACACACACACACACACACATTCATACTCCATTAGTAGTTATTACCATATCTGGGGGACATACACATTATTAATAGTTTATCAAATTTTGGAGTCACATGTATCATTAGTAGTTGTTTACCAAACTTGGGTGCTACATGCACTTCATTCCCAAACTATACTGTTGAAGTGCTTATTTTACTACAGAAACATAGCTTCTATAACAACTATTTAGTCACAAAATGGAGGTTTATCTTAAGTTAACATACTTATTCCCTCTGTTGTTTTTGGTCCTTCATTTTGAAGAGGACCAACAACACCTGGATTTAAGTGAGGCAGAGTTGCACAAATTCATCAGCCTCACTCTCTCTTCCAGAGTCACTTAAGTTCAGTGACAAGGCAAAAATCTAGATAACTTTAGTGTTTTCAATGTCTGACCAAGCTCTAAATGCTCCACGATGCCTGCTTCAGTCACGCCTGGAACAAATTGTTCTCATCTGCCCATTCTGTCAGGGAAGTCTTCACATACTTGAGGTGGACATCCCCCTAATTCACCTACAGGTTTGACACCTGTCATTTACCCTCAACTTGGTTTAGCCCATCTGCTGAGATAGTTTTCCCAGGGTATGGCTGCTGTGCATGCTACATCTTCTTGGAGCCATGGATGAGAGTTGAGTGACAGGTGGACACCAAAGGTGGATGAGCGGCTTGAATAGGGCTCAACAAACCCTCACACCAGAATTCTCTCTGGATGCCATATATACCCCACTTAATCCCACTACAACTAGGTGAACTATCCTCAAAGATCATTCAACTGAACAAGTAGCCTGATGCTCTGATTCTGTTATCCAGGATACTCTCTTTCTGATAGCAAGGTACCTGGAAAGCAGGTATAACTCAATGGAAGGGGATTTCATTGATTGACTGATTCTGTTTCAATTGACCTAGAACACAGTTGGTCCTCATGCATCAGGCCTGGCCAGAGCCTGCTCTTGTCTTGATGAGTTGATCAAGTTGAGATTCTGACCCTACTTAACTGAATAAAAGACCTGTATGATGATACATGAAGATACAACCCTTATCTAAGCAGCAGGCTAGCATCCTAAACCATTTAGTACCATACCCAGGAAAGAAAACTGGAAGTAGAATCAGGGGACATAAGTTGAAATCCTGACTCTAACACTTTTTGGCTTTGTGATACTGGGGAAGTCATAACCTCTCTGAGGCACAGGGTTTTTCAGGAAGTAGTCACGTTCTTGGACTTTGTAAGGTTAAGGTAAATACAAAAGTTTATTGGTTGGTTGATTGGTTTTTGTCCTTCATTCTTGAAGAGGACCAGAATGACATCACTATGCTAGAGTCAAGTTTCATTGTGTCTGATGTGACCAATATGAGCTCAGAATGTTCTACCACAGGTCAGGTACATGTAAACATTTGGGGTGAATTCTCCAAATTTGTGCATCTCACATTTCTTTTGAGCTAATTCAATTCTGCTTTGCTCATGGAGCATAGCCCCTTCTCTGACGTGGGCATGCCATACTGAGTGGTCCTGTGCCAGTGTCTCCCACATCACACAATCAATTCCAAAGTTCTTAAGAGAGACTTTGAGAGTGTCCTTTTATTGCTTCTTCTAATCACCATGTGAGCACTTGCCCTGTATGAGTTCTCCATAAAATAGTCTTTTAGGTAAGCATACATTTTGCATTCAAACAACATGACCAGCCCATCAGAATTGAGCTCTCTCAAGGAGAGCTGATACAAAAGCAATTTCAGATAAGAACCCATCCTTGATTAAGGGACAACTTATTACAATAGAAATGCAACACTCCTGACAGAAAGGCCTGGAAACACTTTGGGGACTTCCCTTTCCTCTGGTACTTTTTCCCCATTTAGATACTCTGAGAACTTCTTTTTCTCAGTTCCTTCTCTTTCTCTGTATAGCCACTGATTCCCCTTGCAAGCACATAGCTTCACAATACTCAAGATGTCAACACTTTTTACTATATTTATAAATTACTAGAAACAGAACTTGAATTGGAGTACTGCTCTGGTAGAGCTCTAGTGAAGAATAATTGAGGCTTGCTCTTCCATGTTGCTACTTCTCTCCATAGTCCTTCGCATAGCATTGCTCCTTTCTTACAATTTTCATCTCCTGCTGTCTTCAGCAGGTATCATTGGTAGAGAATCCCTCTACAATTCTCCTTTCTGAAGCTCTCCTCAGTTTCTTGGAGGTGGTCATTTCTATGTCAATTCCATTTCCTGACCTACATAGCCTACCTTCTACAAACTCTCCTTTCTGGAGTTTCCTCAGCCCGAGCAGATGGTTGTTGCATCATGGGTTTCATTCACTCTTTTAATTTTCTGTTGCTTCAGCTGGTGGTGATAGAAGTATCACTGACCTATTCACTTTCTCCATTATATTGTCATCCTTCTTAGTCTCCCTCAGATGGTGCTTATTTCCTGTCTTAAGGTATTGATGCTTTTGAAAACTAGCCTGAATTTTAAGGATGGATCAATGTGTTTATATCTCAAAATAACATCTCCATTATTCCATAAGCCCTTTAATAGTCACTAACCCCCACAGC
This sequence comes from Pseudochirops cupreus, assembly GCA_028627135.1. Taxonomy (NCBI): domain Eukaryota; kingdom Metazoa; phylum Chordata; class Mammalia; order Diprotodontia; family Pseudocheiridae; genus Pseudochirops; species Pseudochirops cupreus. Next base: position 173,027,094 of record CM053581.1, on the reverse strand, counting down.
ACTATGCCACACGAGAAGCTTCTCAGGGCTTTAGGCAGGGGTGTGCTGGAGCGAGCTCAAACCTATTCAGGAGAAGCAAGATTTTTAAATTTTCAGCATGAGCATTTATACCTTAGAAATCAGCTCACACTGCAAGCTAGGGCTTTATTTAGTGTTCTGTTGATTTCCAAACTTAAGAAAGTAATAGAAAAAATGTTAATAATGTCTATTAAACTGAAAAATATGTAGTGTGCACATTTTTCCTCCATTGAGATCTGGTTGTTAAACATTTATGAACATATCCCTGGTTAGGTTCTTTTCTTACATCAGACAGGCAGGTCTCAGTCTTCAACTAGATGAAGGAACTCTCCAACATTAGCATTTGCCTCCTCTCTTCCTCAGCATCTAGGTAGGGTTTCTCCTGTCTGTATCATTCATCTTCCTCTGGGGCATCTAGGTCAGGTTATTTAAATTACCCAGTTCTACTTTCCCTTGAAACACCTAGAAAAGGGAGGGGTCATATACCAGCTCCTCCTGGTGTATGTCTATGTGTATGTGTGTCTATGTGTCTGAAAGAGAGAGAGAGAGAGAGAGAGAGAGAGAGAGAGAGAGAGAGAGAATTGCTGTCTTCCTTATAGTACCACAGAAACGTATGTCCACCATATTTTTAGACCAGAGTAACAGTTTGGGTGGTGTTCCAGCATGCTCTGGAAAACATCTGAAATATCCATCATATAAATGAACAGTGCTGTAGCAACAAATCCCAGAAAGGGCATTTTCTGGAACCTTCTTCTTGTATATGCAATTTAGTTGAGTTCATTTCAGTTTTCTTATGTTTTTAGGAAATAACAGGAGTAGAACAAAAACTCCCATGAATTGTACTTCTCATGTAATTCAGCAAATGACAAGTCTTCCAAGAATAAACAATGAACAGCTACTGTAGGGAGTACTCCCACATAATTGGGAAGGCTTGTCAACAGGTATTATCCTGAAGAAGAAAAACAATTAGGTTAAAAAGAAATCCACTTAAAAATTATATATTTGTATTAAAAAGCAACATATTCACTTAATTGGTCACAACATGGACCTGAAGCATTAAGAAATTATTGTTACTGAGTAAAGTTTTATGTTTCCTGTTCTTTCCTTTCTTATTCCTTAAGACATAGATGAAATTCATTGCAACATTACACTGTCAAGTGTATAAGTGGATATCTATGCCTGTCAGTGTTTTTTTTACCTTAAATACAAAACAGCTAGTGAAGCAATTTCAAGGAAAACAAAGCAACCTATTTTCTGAATCCACCCAAACTTGTACCTCAGAATAGTCTCTCAAGTAAACTTGAACCCTAGTCTGAGCTGAACCAAGATTTTCTGCTTTCGAGTTCTGAGAAGAGAATGGATGGGGTATCTATCAGGGCTTACTGATGCTTGTTGATGTCTCCTTACAAGATTCCTGCATTGAAAGGATCAGACTAGAGAAAGTGTAAGACATTGGCTGTAAAATGAGTTGAAGTAGGAAGTGGCAAACTACTCCAGTAATCTTTGCCAAGAAAACCCTAAACTGGGGTCACAAAGAGTCAAACATAACTGAAATGACTGAACAATAAGAGGAAGACATTGACTAGGGAAGTATGGTGAAATGGACGGAATGGAATGGAGAAGATATGGGTTCAAATCCTAACTCCAAAACTTACTAGTCATGTGATCTTAGACAAATCACTTCAGAGCCTCAGTTTCCTTATTTCTAAAAATGGGATAATACCGGCAGCATCCACTCCAGAGAGTTGTTGTGAAGATCAAATTAGATACTTTGGGTAAAACACTTTTCGAAATAAATAAGCATCATTTTTGTGGTTCCCTGTGCTGCTGTAGCTTAAATTCCTTCTCTGATCAGAAATGGACCAATAAATAAGCAGTTACTATGTGCTGGATCCTGGTGTGTGAGATGAAAGAGTCCAGAGTCTGAATCTGAGGTCAGAAAAGGTCTTTATTCTTTCTCATGGGAAAGGGCTCTGCCCCTGTAACTCAAATGGCGTCTGCAGGGAGAGAGCAACAGGTAGAAGCCAGCCCATGGTCATATAACCTTCTAATACAGAGACCCGACCCCCCAACTGGCCTTCACTTTCATTGGTAGGGAGGCTGGCCCACAACCGAAGTGCGGGAATCTATCTCTGAGACAAAGGACCCGGAAACATGTGGGTGTCCAATGCAAATCCAGGAAAGCAGTTTTATCCTTATTTGGCATATCTTGTGCTGAGGTGGCACTGGGGAGGGTCTCTATTTCTCTAAGTCCCAGATTCCTGTAAGGTCAGGTGACCTCTAAACTTAGGCCTAGTGGATGCTGAAGCCACTCTAGATTTGATTTTTCAGAATGGGGAAACTTCACTGAAAATTATCCCTCACACTGGGAATATCAAGATAAAATGAAATAGTCCCTGATCTTGAGGAGCTTAATTGGTCTGTGAAGGTTCAGGCTACTTCTCTGCAATAGGAGGTCCTAAGGGGTAATGGTCTCAGGACTAGACTGAAAAGAAATCAGTTCTATTTGCTTTACTGAGATTGGGTATCTGTAAGGGCCTGGGAAGCAGCCAGACTACCTTTTGGTTGTCATGGAGTGCTGGCTTCGTTGAAAGATAAGGCTAGCTACAAGGAACTGGGGATGTTTATCTTGGAAAATGTAAGACTTAATGGGGGACGAGGAGCATGATTACTGTTTTTAAGTGTCTGAAAGGCATTAATATAAGAAGGATTAGACTTGTGCTTGGCCACAGATGCCTGAGCTAGGAACAATTAAGGGAAGTTGGAGAGGCTGGTTTCAGCTCATGTTAGAATGTGAGCTTGAGGGCAAAGCCTGTTTCATTCTCCTTCCCCCTTTGCATCTTCAGTATGTAGCACATAATAGATACTTAATAAGGGCTTGCTAACTTGCTGGCTTGAATGCAAGGGATTCTGGAGCACAGATTTGGTTCATGTGGACTGGATTTTATCTTAGTGGTTTCTTAAACTAACTCAGTGATCCCGCTCTTGGGAAATTCTGAATTTTACCTGTGTGTTTCCTAAGGGCCCTGCCCCCTTACTACTATGTGAAGATGCCCTTGTGAACATCAATCTATAACGCAATGGAAGATAGAGTAGATTGATTAATTATAGGAATAAAGCAAGAAAAAAACCCACCTTCAAACATTTGAAATAGGTTTCTTTTTCCACTGAGTTCTTCCTCGAAGTTTCAGAATGATTCCTCCTAATTTCAGTCTTGCCATAGTCCCAGGGCAGCCAGACACCCCTTTCCTCACTGCCCCCTTTCTGGGTGGTAGGGTGGGGAACAGTGGGTTTGTTGTTTACTCCTGTCCCTGCCGGCATACGCTGCTGCTGCACTGGAGGATTCCACTCTATCTCAGTTCCCAGTCCTTTCCTCCTCCTCCCTGCCCCTCTAGCTCTGACTTAGCTAGTGGTAGCTTTAGCAGATCACCCAGTGTTATCCCATTTGTTCCTACAAACAAGATGGAACTGAACAGTAACTTTTCAGGCTGTAAAACTGGCTATGCCGCCTCCCACTGAAGGCCAAGTAATGCTACATTTCACCCCTCCCTCTAGGTATCTTCAGTACTCTTCAGGGTGGGTAAGGGTGTGTCTAGCTCTCTGCCTATAGCTCCAACCTCCATTTATGGTGTTCCCTCTATTATAGGGGTGGGTCCCCTGCACCCTAGTTTCATTTAGTCACTAACCATCATTTTAGTTTTTACAAAGAAGTATTTACCTCAAAAGTATAAAACAAACATGCGAATTTACTCCCCAACTAGGGCTTAACCCCTCAATTCTTTCCCCCACCGCAACACTTCAGTGTCTGGGGAGGGGAAGGTAATAGATTCATGCCTTAGTTCAGTTCCTAGAGAACACAGTCTCAAGTTCTAAGAGTCCCCAAACCTCCTCTGGGCTCAAGTCCTAGGGGGCCCTGGTTTCTCAGGGCTCTTGTATCAGGCTAGCTGGCTCAGACACCACAGCTCAAACCTGGCTCCCAGCTGCCACGATTTGGAATGCTGGGAGATTAATGCCTGTACCTGAAGCAGAGAAAGGCATTTAAAACAGAGCAAAAACTGAAACACCTCAAGCCAGTTTCTTGGAGCCACAGGAAAGAGAGGGAGAGATAGGGAATCTGGGAAGGTCTTTACTCCCCTTACTCTTTCCTGGTTTAACCTGAGCTGTGGATGAATTGTGTATGATTGTCATTTTCTGCATGCAGCAAGAAAAGAGCCCACAGAAAAGACAGCAAGACTGTCGCATTCTGGCAGTTTTGAAGAAATAGCCTGTTCTGACTATGCAGCCAACTGAAGGAGGCTAATCCCATTCCCATGGTAGCAGAATGCAGAGAAGCAGGTACTTCCCAGTTAGGTGATCTGGGCATGCTCCATGGCCCTATTACACAGATAGGTGGAGCAGTGGTTAGGGCCTGGGACCTGGAGTCAGGAAGACTTGAATTCAAATCTAGCCTTAGATTTTTACTTAGCTGTGTGACCCTGAGCAAGTCACTTAACCTGTGTTTGCCTCAGAGTAAAGTGAGGTTAATAATAGCACTGCCTTCCTGGACTTTAAAGGGCAGTATGGCAGTATGGCAAAGTGGGTAGAGGACTGGCCTCAAGAGTCTGGAAGACTGGTTTCAAGTCCTCCCCCAGCTCAAAGTGGCTTTGTGACTATGGGTAAGTCACTTAATCTCATAGTGCTTTAGAGAACTTTCTGTAACTGTAAGTTAGAGAGCAGGTGACCAATTGTATTGGAAGAAGGAGTTTCCTTAGGAGTTCCCTATACCAGTGAAATGCCAGGTCTATATTAAAAATAAAAACAAAACTCTCAAACCAAAACAACAAGCGTGATAGGTACATTCCTGATGTACAAAACAGAGTTCAATGAGAGGTATAGAAGGAGGTTATTGTGAACTAAGGTCTTCCCAGAAGCTTCTAGAAAGAGGTGGCAATTGAGTTAGGTTTTAAAGGCTGGTAGGAAGGCAATGGGTCAGGAAAGGGAGGAAGCACATTCTAGGCACATGAGAGTGTGAGCACAGGCCTGGAGGCAGAGGCACACAGATTATGTGCTAGTGATCCCAAGTCTTCCATTGTAGAGTACACGAGTAACATTGTATATCTAGGAAAGAGAAGGTTGTGTTTGCTTGTGCAGGGCCTCGAATGTCAGTCTGAAAAACTTAAATGACCTCCACAGGCAACAGGGGGTCAATGAAGGGCTTTGAGCAGTGGATAATTCTGGTGGCAGAATGAAGGATGAACTGAAGGGCAGAGAGAGAGGAAGTAGGAAGACCTGTTAAAAGGCTACATAATAGGGCAGCTAGATGGTGCAGTGCATAGAACACTGGCCCTGGAGTCAGGAAGACCCAAATTCAAATGTGGACTCAGATACTTATTAGCTGCGTGACCCTGGGCAAATCACTTAACCTCGATCTTCTCAAAAGGGAAAAAAAAAAAGAAAAGGCTATGTAATAATTTAGGAGAATGTTTTTAATGAGAGAGAGACTGGAGAAGAAGGGATAGATGAGATAGATTTTGTAGAGATGGAATTGGAAGGATTTGGAAATCGATTGGCTATGAGAGAGGAGGGAAAAGGAAAATTCAATTCAACCATTAACAAGCATTATATGCAAACTGGCACCCAGAGCTGTGCTAGGTGTGGGGAATATAGACAAAAAAGGGAATTTCCTTGAGATTACAAGAAAGAAAAAGTGTAATCTTCCTTCCCAGCCCATGGAGGTAGAAGAATTCTGAATTTGGAGTTAGAAGCTATAGGTTCAAATCCTATCTTCCCCTGCCATTTTAATACTTCTGTGGACTTCAATACCTCATTTAAACTCTCTGGGCCTCAGTTTCCTCAAATGTAAAATGAAGCACTGAAATAGATGACCTTGAACATCTTCTCTAGCTCTGAATCTGTGATCCTGTGGAAATCTTCTATAGGACTTTCTCTACAATTTGAACCTACTGTCTCTCATGCAGCTCAGTTCTTGCCTTATCACAGTACTGAAAAAGTTCTCTTAAAGGTCACTGGTGACCTCCTCATTATGTTTTCCAAACTGAACCTGTTGGTAGTGTCATTCAGTTTGGCCTCCTGCCATCAGACCACCCATCTGTGAGGGGCCATGCTTTCAACCATTCACCTGAGCACACCTGTCTCTCCACTGGCCAGAGGAAGCCAAGGCACAGTCTCATCTCTCAGGATGGACACCTGCTGTGTGATGGGCTTTTGGTCTTTGCTACTCCAGAAGCATGTTATACAGTTCCTGCCACGCGCCACAGGTGTTGTCCTGGACCATCACTGTCCTTCTCTGCCTAGTGCATCCTAGAACCGGAAGGCTTGGTGTGCCCTGAGCTTGCTCTCTCTGACTTTGACATTTTACTGTAGTTGGCAGAGACAACACCCCCAGACACCTGAAATCTGGCCTAATTGGGAAGGTTGGTCCTTTGCGAAATGTGGCAGCTGTCTGCATAGGAGTTGGGTTAACAGCAGATTCACAGCTGCAGCCCTGGCCTTTGATTCTGCCCTCTTATTATTCATGGAGTGTTTCTGTCTGAGCAATAAAGAGAAAACAAATCCGATCCTGGGGGAAAGGGAAAATCCAGTCAGCTGATGGGAGATGGTTTGGGAAGGAGGATGGGAAAAAGCCAAGCAATGAGAAGAGCTAACAGAGTGACAGTAGAAAGGATGGGGAAGGTAGGGGTAGGGGTACTGGTAAGTTGGGGGTCCAGGTTTATTGAGACAAAGACTAATTCCTTGCTACACAAGGTGCTGCAACCAGGACACTGAATGAAGGACTAGTGATCCCATTGCATCAGCTATTTCTGTCTTTGTCTGGGCAATGAGTATTGGATTTAAATGCCGTCATGCTAAAATGGGCTGATTGGCATAAAATCACCTCTAATATCAAGATGGGCTTCAGGAAGTTACTGCAGTGTATTTGAGATGATCAGTTCAACCTCGCAATAATCTGCTTAATTCTAGACTTTGAAAGGGCTTAATCTCCCCAGCTAATGACAAACTGGATATAAGGATTAGACAGAAATGAGTTTTCACAGTTTTGCTTGGGTAAGGAGGCAGGCTTAACTCTAAAGAGGAAATTTTTGATAAGGAGCTCATTTCATGAAAGCCAAGGGGCTGCTTTCAGGGCGTGTGTGATCAGACAGGGCTCCTGTCCTCAAGGAGATTACAACCTAAGTAGCTGTAATTACAACATGTGATTTTAGTCTGCTTTGTTCAGTAATGGGACAATGGGAAGGAGGTGGTGAGAGAGATGCTTCCCTTTTGAGAAATGAGCAGCGGAAGCTTGTCAAAAATAGACCAGTTAACTCTCTGTTTGCAAGCTTGTATTTTGCTCACTTTAACAATGAGGTTGATGTGGAAGGAGGGCTGGGTTTGGAGTTGGAAGACATGGGTTTGAATCCTGGTACCACCACTAACCCTCTATGACCTTGGACAAGTCATTTAACTATTATAGGCCTTACTTTCTTCATCTGTAAAATAAAGAAGTTGGACCATAAGATTTCCAGGACCCCTCTCAGCTTTAAAAATGCTCATTCTAAAAATTATCCCTTTTTTCTTTTTCTTTCAGTTTTTGGTCCCAGAATTCAATTTCATCAGTGTAGGGAGCTCCCAGTGTAGAATCTCTCTCTACCAACAGAGTTTGACAACTCCTCTATAACTTCTAGAATAGATTTGGGCTAGAAGGAACTTTAGAGCAATAGTCTTCTAATGGATTTGATTACACACTCCTATTGGTTAAAAAAAAAACTCTTTTTGAGCGTGTACTCCCAACTTGTATATATTTTTGTTGTTCAGTTGTTTCTGTTGTGTGTGACTCTTCATGACCCCATTTGGGATTTCCTTGGCAAAGATATTGGAGTTGTTTGCCATTTCCTTCTCCAGCTCATTTTACAGATGAGGAAACTGAGGCAAACAGGGGTAAGTGACTTGGCCACACAGCTAGTAAGTGTCTGAGACTGGATTTGAACTCAGGTCTTCCTGACTCCAGGACTGGTACTCTACCCAGGTCACTACCTAACTGCCCTAATATACTTACTTAAATATATTTGTAAATTATATACATGTTCTACTGTGCTAGTAATTATGTACTTTATAAAGTTTACATAAAAAAACCATAAATTTTAAAAGGATGAGATAAAGATACTATATTTGATCCTGGCATCATTTGAGAATCACTGGAGTCTTAAGCAGATCATTTTGGCAGTTGTGTGGAGGATGGATTGGAGAGGAAAGAGACTTGAGACAAGTTAGGAATTTATTATACTCCAGGCAGGATGTGATGAGGACCCAAACAAGAGAGGTGACTATGTGAGTAGAGAGGCAAAAAAAATAAGATTTGGTAACTGATTGGATATGTTGGATGAATGAGAGTAAAGAGACAAAAGATGACACTTGGTTTGAAAACCTGAATGAATTCAAGTATGGTGGTACCTTCTACAGAAATAGGGAATTTTGAAAGTGGGGTAGCTAAAAGATAGAGATCTGAGACGCATACCAAAAGCCATTCATGCCTGCTCATCTGGTGAGACTCACTCTTTCCCACCCCAAACTGAAAGTGGTCAGGGTAAGGCATTTACTCGCTGGTCACTGCTGCAGGGTTCAGAGCTTACCTACTTGTGGTAACCAAAAAATGATCTGAGGAAAAAGGAGTGGTTATACTGGGTGAGGTTGGGGGCAGATTTTCCTAATGGCACCTGTGTATCTGCTGTAAATTGGTGTCCAGTAGGGATTAGGTGGTAACTCTGGGATGATCAATGCTAATCTAAGAAGGGTAGAATCTGGTAGCCTGCACAAGTAGAGGGAGCAGGCAGAATAAGGCAGTGTTGGGAATGAATGCAAGTATGGTTGATTGTATTGGAGACGATCCCCTTAATTGACTGGCAGTGACAAGGAATACGTTCCCATCTTCTGATTGGTTGATCACTTGCCTGTTGGTGTTAGGCCACTGCTTCCTTGGGTCAGGGTATATATGGCCCACATCTCAGCCTTTACTTTGGATACTTCTGCCTCTGGAAGAGTCTATCCAGTCTAGTCCTCTCATTGGATAGATAAAGAAAGTGAGGCCTACAGCGGTTAAGTGACTTGCCCGAGGGCATATAGGCAAATGTGGAATTTGAACATAGGTCCTTTGATTTCAAATCCATCCCTCTTTCCACTGAACCATAGTGCCTCTCCATTCAGAGTTTGAGAAATCGCCTGGAGGCACTGGGAGATTAAACCATTTGCTGGGGGTCAGATGGTTAATTTGTCTCAGAGGCAGTAGGTCTTGAACATAGGTCTTTCTGATTCTAAGGTCGACCCTCTTATCTACTCCCATTCACTCTTTTGGATTAAACTATCATCTCCATGCAGGCTACTGTCACTATATCACCCTCTCTAATAATGAGCCCAGTATGACAAGAATAGTTCACATTTAGATCGCCCTTTTCTTAGAATTCCTGTGAGTTGCTTAGTATTAGTAAAAAGAACACTGGATTTAATTAGGAGTCCTGGGAGTCCTATTTCTGCCAGTCATCTCTGCGTGACCTTGGGTGAGTTATTTCCCCTTCTTTGGTTCTCAGTTTCCCCATCTGTAAAATGAAGAGGTTGGATTTGATGATCCAAGGTCTCTAAGGTCTCTTCCAAGCTCTGACATTCTATGAGTTTAGGAGTCTGTGAATCTTGGGGGATGAGGGAGAGGGATGGAGGTTTATGGGGCAATCAGATAGAATGACTAATAGCTGCTATTCTTGAGAAATTTAAAGGCTGGTACATAAAACCTCTTAAATGTGGCCTTGCAAACTCCCTCCAGTTGACTGTGCCCTGAGGTAATGAGCCAGGCTGAAATGTGCTCTCTGCCAAGTTAAGCCATGAGAAAAATGTCAAGTGGTTAGGGGATGGAGCTCTGGGAATTGCTAAATCTAGGATGCAATGTTTGCCATGAGAAAGACTGGCTTTGTTTAGGTCTCTGGTCACAAAGGACTGTCCTCCTAAGGACAGAAGTGCTTTTGAAAAATGGATTCCACAGCTTCTCCCTGAGGCCTTTTTTTTTTTTTTTTGCAGGGCTTAGGATATTTCGTCTGGCCTAGGTCAACCTTTTTTTTCCCTCCCCCTGGTGTAGGGTCCCATTGTTTTTATATATGTTTATATCTATTAGCTTTATAGTTATGCTGTATATATTTTTATACGTGCATAGCTAGGTAGTGTAGGGGCTAGAGAACTGGGCATGGAATCAGGAAGACGTGAGGTCGAATCTAGCCTCAGACGCTTACCAACTGTGTGATCTTTGGCAGGTCACTTAACCTCTATTTGCCTCAGTTTTCTCAACTGTAAATTGAGGATGATACTGCTAGGGTTGTTGTGAGAATCAAATGAGATATTTGTGAAGTGCTTAGCACAGTACTTGGCACATAGGAGGCACTGTTACTTTTTTTCCCTATTAGAATATAAGCTTCCTGTGAGAAGGGGTTGTTTCATTCTTTGTATGTGTATTCCCAGAGTTTAGAGTGGTGGCTGATGCATAGCAACTGCTTAAAAAATACTTTTTTGTGTGACTAAGTGAGGTCTCAGGTGTGCATGTAGAAGCTGGAGATTTCCTTATTCTTCTGGGGATGTACTTTCCTTCTTGATCAGAGGAGTGTATGCTTAGAGCTGGAGGGAGCCTATAGACCATGTAGCCCCAAATTCTCATTTTGCAGATGAAGGAATTAAGGTCTAAAGAGACTGACTTGCCCAAAGTTATGCAAGTAGAAAGTAGCCAAGTTGGGATTTGAATTCTGTTCTCTTCACTCTAAAACCAGGCCAATTTCCAGTGTACCAGAATGCCTCTTGAAACTCCTAGCAAAGCTCTCAGTGAAATGAACTCTTCATTTGCCTTAGCTTTGATTTAGCCCCATTACCACATCATCCGTGTGGTTGAGTTCAGTGGGCATTATACACAACACAGGAAATGAGATATGGGTGTGAGGTCATAAGCCTTTGTTATGAGCTTAGTGGCAGATATGGTGAGGAGGTGAGAGCTGAGTGTTCCCAGGAGAGGGCATTGTTTTTAATACGAAATTGAGCAATGAAGTAAGCAAATAAAAAGGCAATATGCTTTCTTTATTAATGGCCTCAATGGATTAGATCCTGAAACTTTCAAAGGGCAGGGGAACACTTCAAAAACTCAGCCTGCCCAGATTCCAGAAAATACATTTTAACACCCATTCGTTGCAAGCAATGCTGACCAAAGGTTCTAGTTACATCCTGGAATTTAGAACTGAATGGGTCTTTAGAGAGTATCCAGACCTCCCCCTTCATTTTAGAGATAAGGACATTGAGGCTCTGAGAATTTAGATGCTTTGCCCATAGTAACATATGTAGTAAGTGTCAGAACTAGGATTTGAACTCAGGTCTTTAGACTAAAATTAGTGCTTTCCCCACTATACCCTGCAATTCAGGATAGACCTTACAAAGTCTAGGCTAATGGCAGTCCATGGTCAGAAGTGATGATCAACGATTATCTGGTGAGCCATGACTGGAGAACCAGTGGGAGTCTCCCCTTATATACAGAGGATGCCACCCCACGATAGACATGATCGTAATGAGTTAATGAAGGGGACAGTCCTTTGTTCCTCTCATTGTCCAACTCAGCACAGGCTTCTCTGATGGGTATGTAAGGGATGTTCATGGCCCTAGATATTCTCCCAGGAGGGGATAGATGATTCCTTCAACCCCACATGTGGGAAGAAAGGTGGTGAAAATACTGCCTTCCAATCAAGGCAGGATGTGAGCTGGGAGGATAGAGCTAAGCAGGACAATATTGAGTTCTTGACTATTCAGGTGAATCTATGATCTCCTTTCCATTAATATTTCTACCAATAATGCAGATTGCCACACTTCCATGCCTGCTTATTCTATGTTCATGACCTCTCATAAGTTAGCCACAAAGATTCAGTTCAACAAATGTTTTTAAAGCTGCCAAATAGTGGTTATTCTGTAGTTCCTGGTGTCATCATCCTGCAGCCACAATGTGCCAGAATCCTGAAGAAAGGTGATGATGGGATAGTGCAGGCCTGTTATGTAGAATTTGGAAGCATGTGCTGGACCCTACCTGCTGCCTTTCCTCTCATGCATTATGTAAAATGGATACTCTTTTCTGGTTCCCTTTTCCAAGAAGCCTCAGAGGCGCTATCATAAAAAGTCACAAAATTGGGGAATGGTCAGGAGTATATCTGACCATTTCTGGAATCTGATGTCTTTGTAGAAATATTTCTCTGGGCAGCAGCCTGGGAACCAAGGGGTTATATATAAACTACTGTGATAGGCACCAGGAATACAAAGAAGAAAACAAAATTGCCCCTGATCTCCAGGCACTCACATTCCACTGGAAGATATGATATATAGAGGATACACTTGGATAGGTAGATTGGTACAGTGTCAAAACCCTTGACTTTGGCATCAGGAGACCTGGATTCAAATCCTGACTTTGCCACTAAATATCTTTGTGATAGTGCTAACTTCTTTGGACCAAAGTTTCCTTACCTCTAAAATGAAAGGGTTGGATTAGATGTCCATTTTTTAAATCTGGGTACACAAATGAGTATAAAGTGACTTGTGAAGGCAAAACCAGGTATAGTAATAATACATTTGAGAGGCTGTCATGAGGAAAGGAAATTCTTTCTGTAACATTTGACCAGAGAGGACAGAACAACATGCAAAAGGTCAACTTTTCAGAGAAGTTAATTTAGGTTTGATGTTAAGAAAAACTTCTTAACAATTAGAGCTATCTGCCAGTGGAATGTTTTGCTTTGGGAGGTGGTGGGTTCCTCCTCATTGAAGGTCTTAAAGTAGAGGCCATATGACCACATATTGAATATGTTATGCTAGAATTTCTTTTTTGAGTATGTGTTGGTCTAGATTCTGGGACTCCTTTTAACTCAAAAATTGTGTAATTCTATAGTATATAGTCTTAGGTTATTATTACAGTATTCTATCAGAGCAACCAAATCCAGTCAAGCCCATGCACTAGGAACTTTAGTGAGAGGTTTCTTCTGTAACCTGAATTACCCTTTCCTACTACCACCATGCTTTTCACCTCAACCAGAGGCTCCCATGACTTTCAGAATCTAACTTTGTGTCACTTCCTCAGTAGCTTACTATGTAAAATTTTGAGCCTGAAGTGGAATCTATTAAGTTCACAATGTCTATGTGTGAACCCCTTATCAGTTCATTTAATCATTTTGCCCTTCAGATCCTCCCATATTATGGTTCCTGCTGGTTACTCTGGAAATTGACAATTAGCCTTGCTTAAATCTTCTAGTATCTTTGTCCTCTTGGACTCTGTCTGCTTTGATCCTATCTTGCTTACTTTGTTCTGTTGCTTACCTTTCTCTTTCCTATGGTATGTGGAAACATTCATACTTTGCTCACCTGCATCCAGTTCTGCATTCCACCTTGACCACCAGCTTCTGGCCACTGTTGAGTGGGACCTACTTCCATATCATTCCTTTGTTCTTATTCCAGTTCTCCTGTTCCTGGCTCTTTGTCCTACAATATATAGCCTGCTGGTGGATATAGTCTTATTCTTGACAAGAGTGAAGCAACTGGATACCTTCTCTTGCACATGTGCTCCCAGAAAAGCTACCCAAAGTTCAAGATACTCTTTAGGTCAGCAATAATTGAAAACCATAGCTCAGGAGTCTCCAATGATGAGGTAATGATGATGATGATGGTGATGGTTATTATTATTATTATTTTACCACCTAGCCAGAGAATAGTTGAAATATATATGTAATCAAACAGTATAGCAAATAATGGGACTAGAAGATTCCTACTATGAACACATGAGAAACTTCCATAGTACCAGTGAAGGAGAACATACATGTAGAGGACACAAATAACCTAGGAGCACACATATAGTGCACTCATATAGGGAACACAAGTGGTCAGAGAACATGGAAAAGGGCCACATTCTGCAATGTATGTGAGTAGCACATGTACATAGGGGAATATGTGTGGCTATAGCAACTCATAATCTGATCCTATAGAGTACCTATGTCCTTTGATGATATCACGTTGCTCCCTGGTAGATGTGTGTCTCTCTTCTCTTTTAGGCATGTGTTTCTTTTTTGGGGACATTGTGCCTTTGATTTTTGTGTGTGTCAGATATCCACTGGACATCTCTGGTTGCCAAACTGCTCTTTGCTACCACCTATCAGCTCTTTAGGGACATCTAATCAGTCAATCAGCAAGAATTAATTAAGTACCTACTATATGTCAGGTGATAAATAGTATGGTTTAATGGATAGAGAGTTGACCTTGGAGCTAGCAAGACCTGGGTTCAAGTCTTGCCTCTGACACATATTGATTGATTCGGGGTAAGTCAAACTCTCTATGTTCTGTTCAACTCTTTAAGTCTACAGGTTGCTGAGAAAGTACCTACCTTCACTGGTAAAGGAATTTTCTCATTATAAGCTCCTTAGATGTATAAAATCATATATGAAATCACTATTTAGTCCCTATCCTGATGTGCTAAGCACTATTCTAGACACCAGGGAGATATAAAGACAAAAATGAAATAGTGTCTGCTCTTAATAAGTTTACATTTTATTAAGAGAAACAGCATGTATGCAGACAAGTAAATAAAGCAGCATGTCTACTGACTCTCTATTCCCATACACTAAACTGTAGTGACTAGAAAACCTCTACCCTGGCAAAAACAGACTGATAGTTCTTTAGTCCATAGGCCAGACCATAAGCTACCACACTCAGTTAAGGGCAGCTAATTAAAAGCTAGTCAGAATGCTCAAGGAAAAGATTATTATTTTAATGTCTAGCTTTCTGTGCTTCTGGACAACTATCCAATTTAGGGATATATCCCCTTCCTCAAAATAAAACAAAAGAAAATACTTCATAGGACCTCCATAGAGACTTGGGTGACCAAGTCTACTTTGCTTTTCAAGTCCTCAATGATTTATATGCAAGTATATTGATCAAGAGCAAAAGTAAAGAAGGCAACATCATTACTCACTACTTTTCTGTTTCACAGACCCACCCAAACTTTGGCCTTGTCACTGTAATCTAGTTAGTGCAAAATCTTGTTGATTCCTTTCACAAGGAAGATGAATATGGAATAGCACTAGAGTATCTTGGGAAATCACTCCTCATTCACTTGGCAAATCAAGCAGTGGCATATCTATTTTAAGGTTTGGGAAGTGTCTTCTTCATTTTTGTTGTTCAGTAGTTTAATCATATCTGACTTTTTGTGACCCCATGGGCCATACTATCTATGTAGTTTTTTTGGCAAAGATATTGGAGTGGTTTACCATTACCTTCTCCAGTGGATAAAGACAAGTAAAGGTTAAATGACTTGCCCAGGGTCATACAGCTAGTAAGTGTCTAAGACCATATTTGAATGCAGGCCTTCCTGTCTCTATCTACTGAGTCACTTAGCTGCTGTCTTTTTAATAACAACTCTATAAAGTGGATAGTACTAGTATTACTATCTTCCTTTTCTAAGGCCAGATTATCCAGGTTCTGCCTTAGAGCTTAAGTGTCTTGTCTATGTTCATGTAGCTCATAGCTAGTAAACATCTGGGACACGATTTAAACTCAGGTCTTTGTGACTCCAAGTCCAATATTCTATTTGCTGTATCAGAGTGTCAAACATGCTTCTTGTGGGCTGCATTGTGACCCACGTCACCCCTGAGTTCCATCATCACCAGGTGAAAATGTATTTGGTTAATGTTTAACAAAATAAACAATAAAACATAAGTAATGTTAATATATGGTCTTCTAAGACTACGTAGCACACAGGGATTCTTACATAAAATTAATTGGCCCCTTTTTCTATTTGAGTTTGCGCCACTGTGTTACATGTTACCAGTCCTCTCTCTTGTAATTGTGGGAAAAATAGAGACCCAAAGCTAGCTTGGCTGATGTCAGTTTTCTGTATTTGACTTTGAGAAAGAGGCTACAGGTGGTGGGTTTGGTGGCCATTTTAAAGATGAGCTGAAAGAGGTAGGGAAGAAGGAAGCTAGAGTTTAAAGAAATTACTTACAAGATTTTCTTGCTTTATACTTTGGGATTATGAATTTTAGGATGAGATAATGCTGAAATTATAATTGTTCTCAAGTCAGTGCATGAACATCCCTTGACCGTCATTAGAAGTATTGCAAAGGTGTATAGAAGACCCACAAAGATACTGCTAGGACACAAGAGAAAGAATTATGAGACTGATGAAAAGATAGATTTAAAAAAAACAAACCCAGAGACTATACTGGTGGGTAAGAATTCAAAATTGATGTGAGTTTCTTAGCATAATTGCCTGGGTCACTCCCCTTGGTCACTAATCTATATCCTCAGGCATGGCATTCATCTTATTAATGGAACAATTATATCTACTCCAGATGCCTTTTTAGCCCTACAGAAGTGTAGCTGAAGATTCAAAGTACTGAGACTTTCTTCAAATGCTTTGCCCAATGGAAATTTTGAAATGCTTCCCTCCCCATAAATTCTCTCCACCCTGCAGGTGAAACTTGACAACCAAAATTCCATTATAGTGACCCCCCCCCCCCCATGAGGTTATTGCATTATTTTCTTGTAATCAAATGTTGTAACGAATCCATTGCTAGACAACTCTTTCCCAGGCTGCTGGAAACGAAGCTGAGAGCCCAACAGGGGGTACTTTAGTAGAAGAGAGAAAGATCTGGTGGAACTGAAGCCTCCAGAGCTCTCCTCTTTAACTTTTTACTGTAGAGGTAGAGGGCTGATCATGGTATATTATGGATGGAAGTGAAAGAACCAGACTGGGTCCTATGCTGAGGAATAAGGACACAGCACTAAATAAAGTGGACCCATTCATTCCTATACACCTGAGGAGCCCAGCCCAGCTGAGAATAATGCTTATGACTGAAATGTGAATGGCCTCACCCTGAATGGCATTCAACAGTAGGTAATACTAGGTGCTTTTGTCAAAAAATGGAGAAAAAAGTTCCAGAATTGGTTTCTTACATCTCTATCAGAAAAGGGATGGTATGTTGTAAAGAACACAAATACAATCAATTCAGTGATATTTCCTTGAGTAAAGATTTTCAGGAAGCTGCAGAATAAATAATAATAATAATGATGATGATATAATATCTAGAAGTCCGGTTATTTTATGTTAATTGATTCCTGATTCCAGGGTGTTTGGGGCTCTGATTAAAGTTTCATCCATGCAGAGAACTGGTAGAGTGTCATTGCGTTATGAGGCAACAGAATGTCTATTTCTTGAGAGCAGTCACTGTTCTTCATTTTGTGTTCTCAGTGCCTTAAATATTTGAGGTACTTAATAAATTCTTGTTGAATTAAATTCAAGAACCATTCCGACATCCCTAAACATTGTTCCTTGGAAGTCGGAAGGGCATGCTCCTCACATCTGTCCTTACCTTTCCTTCTTACATCTTCTATTGTACCTGAGCCCTCATGATACCACGTCAGAGTTTTCACAATAGTCTTCTCATTCTCTTCTCTTCAATTTCTCCTCCAATCCATTTGTCTTTATCAACTGCTAGAGTAAGCTTCCTCATGTGCAAGTTTGACTATGACTCTTTCCTGCTCAAAAACCCATGCTGAATTTCTATTGCCTGGAAGACAAAGCTCACCACAGTCTGGCTCCATCCATCTTTCCAACTTCATCTCCACATATACTCACCTCTTCAATGAGGTTGGGTCACTTGACTCCCTAAACATGTTCCCTGTTACCCACTACCTAGGCTTTGCTCATATTTTCCCTTTCACCTGCTATGTTTTGCCTTCCTTGACTATCTCCACTTGCTAAAATCTTACTTATCCTTCAAGGTCTAGTTTAAATGCAAATTTAAACCCACTTCTAGTTCTGCTCTCCTTGGCTAAACAGAAACTGCCCAATACCTCTACTATATAGTCCTCAGAATATTTGAATACAGCCATTATGCCTCTCCTAATTTTCTTCCTTCTTTCTTCTTATTAAGTTAAACAGTTTCTGTTCCTTTAACCGATTTTCTTGCTGCTCCTAAGATCCTAGATAGTCTCATCCTTAGAGGTCACATAGGTTAACCCCTTATTTCACAGAAGCTAAGAATTCCTTTCACTGTTCTATTTGCCCTTCTCTTGGGATGCTCTCTCAGTTTTTCAATGTCCTCTCTAAACTATGGTGCTCTCACTATTATACTTCAGATGGAGTGTAGGGCATAGCAGAATAGGATTATTACCTCCCTAAAACTGATTGTTATCCTATTTTTCATGCATCCTAACATTTTGACTGTCATGGCAAGTCATGCTCACACTCAAAGTGAATAAACTCATATTGAATTTTCAGTCCATTAAATACCTCAGATGATAGTCCCATTATATTCTTCCCTGGTATGACCACATCGGAAACACTATGTTCAGTTCTGGGTACCAACTACATTAAAAAGAAAGGCCACTGATAAATTGAAACACATTCAAAAGAGGAAGACTAAGATACTGGGGGGGAGGGTGTCTGACATTCAAGTGACCTAGGGCAAGTCATTTAATCTCTCCATGTCCCAAGCAAGTCTCTAAGATTATAACTTGTGGATAATGTGAAACCACACATTGACAGAGGGGGTTTCCCCACCAGGATTTCCTTAAAACAACTGTATTTCAAATCTGGTCCAAAACCAATGCAAAGAAGAGGCTCTCTGAACTTGGCTAGGATGCTTCTCAGGCCACAGTTACACAACCTATAGCTAGATCCATTCTTGAAGCTTTTCCCAGATTGGTTGGACTCGCCAGAGTTGACTTCTGACATAGTCTTCAAGATGAAGTGACTTGTCCAGGGTCACAAGCTTGTATGTGTCAGAGGCAGAACTGGAGCTCAGGGCTTCCTTACTATGCCACATAGTTAATTTTTCAGCCATAGCAACTTTTTGAGACCTATTAGATTGTAGTGGGGTTGTGAGGTCAAGTTGCCTCAGGCTATAGCCTCAGTCCTTGGCACAGTTGCAGGAATTAGGATGTTAGACTGGAAAGAGAAGGCTTAGAAGGGACAATATCTGAAAGTAGCTACATTGAAGGGGGATCAAATTTGTTCTGCTTAGCCTCAGAAGATAGAACTAGGAATAATAAGTGGAAATTATGAAGGCAAATTTCAGACCCACATTAAGATCTTTTGGAGATTTCTAAGTAGAAGCTCTGGCCACTATGAAGCCGCTTATGTGGCAGCCCAAGCTCCCTGGTGAGGTATCAGAAGTTGCCTCCAGCTAGAGCCTCAACATTCAAGCTTTGGACCCCAGTGGAGAAGCAGCAGCTCCTCTGTTTACTGTAGGCATGAGATTGGGGTGCATGAACCAGCAGTGGTAGAACTGAGGCAGAAACTGCCCCACTGGATTGAGATCGAGATCCACAATTTCCTCCAGCTGAAGTACTGTGTGGCCTGGAAGATAATTCAACGGAACATTGCTATTGCCAGAACAAACAGAAGGTTCATAACGTTGAAGTTCCAGCCCCCCTTGAGGTATGGACAGATCTAGCTAAAAAGGTAGTCACAATCAGCCAGTTGGAAGAAGCATTGTTGTTGTTCAGTCATGTCTGATTCTTCGTGACCACACTGTGGACCATACTATTTATGGGATTTTCTTGGCAAAGATGCTGGAATGGTTTGCCATGTCCTTCTCCAGTGGATTAAGGCAAACAGAGGTGAAGGGACTTGCCCACAGTCACACAGCTAGTAAGTGTCAGAGGCTGGATTTGAATTCAGGTCTTCCTGACTCCGTGCCAAGTGTTTTATCTACTGAGACATCTAGCTGACTCCTATCAGTTGGAAGAAGCAATGACTGCTGCCTTTTCCCAAATCTTCACTATTGCTGTGATGGAACTTCTAAATCTGTTCCATTCCATTGTACAGAAGCCAACGAGACAACTTCTCTGCAAAGATTCTTATTCTCAGGGAGAACTCCTACCTTAGGCCCCAGACCCCAACCAAGAGCTCAGTTCTAAAGTCTTTGGGACCTGAGATACACATATCAATACCAACCCCTCCAAATCTAGCCCAGCCAAACCCACAAATAGAAAAATTATCATTGGCTCTGAGCAGATACATAAGTTATCTGTCAAGTATATCCCCAAATGGCAAGGAACTTGAGCTTTTGCCTGGAGAGTTGACTGCATTCCTAGAAGCATTTATGTCTCTTCCTGAGGAGCTGAGCCACCTGCCCTGAGGAAGGCTATAGGCCCAAACTGTAGTTCTGTACTTCCTACAGGAAACTGGTATGCTCTTACGCAGACTCAGGCCCAGGGCACAAGTGACTCTGGAAAAGACCACTCAGTAGAAAATAGTAAAGGTAGCACCTCGACCAGTAATGCCCCAGGAGGAATGGAAATCCGGCTCCTGAGAGTTTTACTAATCTAGTCCAAGTCTCCCCAGAGACACTCTGCCCTCTGTACAGTGACAATTGTGGCAAGAGTTGGTGTTCTGCCCTCTCAGCTAGTTTCTCATTCCCATGAAACTTCTGTCTCAGCAATTATTGAGCAGTGAGCTTGAGGGGGGTGGGAGGTTCTCTGTCAGGGAGCCAACTTCTTCCCAGCCAAGATTGAGGGCCTATACTGCATCCTCAGCCTGAGGTGTGTGTGTGTGTGTGTGTGTGTGTGTGTGTGTGTGTGTGTGTGTGTTGGTCAGGGTAGGAATAAAGCTATGTTTATTATTTCTAAAAGAAAAAAGATTTCTAAGTAGTGAACTTCCCATTATTGAAGTTTTTAATGGAGAAATAGTTGTTGAATGTCTTACTCTGAAGAATGGAATTGGGCAGTGGAGGAAAGTTCAAGTTCATTTCAGCTTCATCTCAGGGTCAAAAATATAACACAAAATCATAAGATCATAAAAACATAAAAACAGTTCTCCAAGTTAATCTAGTCCCAAACCTGTGACCTTGGGCAACTCACTTAACCTTGTTTGTCTCAGTTACTCATCTGTAAAATCAGTTGGAAATGGCAAACCAATCCAGTATCTTTGCCAAGAAAACCATAAATGGGGTCATGAAGAGCTGGACATAACTGAAATGACTAGAAAAGAATGGAGAGGATAAATGGCTTTCCTAAGGTCATGCAGATTATATGGAACAAGCAGAGCTAGGATTAGAATTAAGGTCCTCTGATTCCTCTGATACCATGTTGACTCATGGTACTAAATATGAATCACATATTGGATGTGGACCTAGGTAGTCACCATTTTTGACCACAGATGAGAATCTCATTGTTGAAATTGGTTTGCCTCTAAAAACTCCACCTCTTCTGTGAAACCTTCCTTTTTTTCCCCTGCCTACCTCAGTCCAAAATTATGCTTTCCTCCTAAGAGCTCTAAAACATTTGCTCAGAATTCCATTTGTTTGCAATTCATCACACACTACACTCTACAACAGTTAAATATTTTTTGTTTTTCTGTGTAACTGCCATATTAGAGTATAAGCTACTTGAGGGAATCTCATTCCCCCTTCATAATGTAGGAGCTCAGTATTTGTCAGTGGATTGGAAAGTTTTTATTTCCTCTAGACTTTTGTAAATGGTATTTTTCTTTCCAAGCTGGTGTTTTTGCTGGTCTAGTTGGATGAAATTTCATGTGTTAACTCAATTTATTCATTTACAAAATTGATCATTAATAGGAAACGAGATACCCGCCTCCCAAGGGATGGCAGCCTCACTGGCTGATGCACTCTTTACACTGACGATGAAAGATAGCAAATGGATGGAGCAGGTTGATGTCAGTTTCAATTTGTTGAGCCATCTAACCATGTGGCCAAAAATTAGCATCTACAAAGCATGAACATATGTACCTCACCTTTCCAATAAAAGACCTCAGATGTCTGGTTGTTACCCTGGACCTGTCTCATACTAATTTCTTCCTTCCCAGGGTGTCATTTGTCTAGATGTAATTGTTGATTCTTGTTTTACATGGGATTCTCCTTTGGAATCTGTAAGTTCTTTCCTTCTTTCTTCCCTCCTTTCCTCCCACTCTCCCTTCTCTCTCTTTTTCTCTCTTCCTTCCTTCCTTCGTTCCTCCCTCCCTTCCTTTTTCCCTCCCTCCCTCCCTTCTTCTTTCTTCCCTTCCTTC
>CM053581.1:172982870-173004528 GCA_028627135.1 Pseudochirops cupreus | reverse complement strand
GGCTGTTTTGGGGCGGTGGGTAGGGGAAAGATGGGGAGAAAATTTGTAACTCAAAATTTCGTGGAAATGAATGATGTAAACTAAAATAAAATTTAAAAAAATTAAAAAAAAAAGAGCTGAAGGGTGCATCTGAACCATGAAGAGGCACTGTAGAAAGACATGGAAGTGTTAGTGGAAGAATTACAGTAATAATTCACATAGTAATTTAAGGTTCACAAAGTGATTTCCTCACAACAGTCTTGTGAAATGAAATTATATGGAGTGGAAATGTGCCCACGGCAATTGCGCTAATCCCTGACCCTACCCTACCAGACAGAAGCCTGAGGTCACATCTGTCCATGGAATCCTGAACTTCTGCATTAGTTTGGATGGCTTGAGACATAGGATAGTAGAAAGGATACCAAAAAGCAATTAGTTGATGATGCTTAAGAGATGAAATGAACTGTTCAGACCATGTTACTCTTGTTCAGGATGCTCTCAGTACCTCAATGATAAAGTATAAACGTCTTCATTTAACATTTAAAGTCCTTCATAATTAGGCTCCAGGCTACATTTTCTTTTTTTGTATATTATGCTCTTTTATTCATTTTCTGTTCTAGGAAGATTGGCCTACTTGTTCTCCCTTCCATACTTGATTCCTCCTCTCATTGCTGTGTTTGCCCAGGCTGTCGCTCTTCCCTGGAATGCACTTTTTCCTTATTTCTATTTCTCAGAATCCCAAATTTCCTTCAAGGTTCAGATTAATCACTATTTTCTCAATGAAACCTATCCTTGTCATCCTGATTGCTAGTTCTCCCCTTGAAAATTATTTTTAAAATTTGCTTTATATGAATTTTATATTTACTTTTTTTGCATATATTCTCCACCCCCTAGTGTATGTACTATGTATGCTCAGTACCTAATAACCATATTTAACATAGAGAAGGCACTTAATAAATTTGTTGATGAGTGAATGAATAGTAGTAAGCAATTTTGGAGAGTGAAGGAATAAGATATGGAAAGGGGAGAGGGAATTGTAATCAGCTGCTGTTGCCATGTTAGGAGTGAGGGAGCTTATGCCAACTCTAGGAAGACAAGCAGCCCCAACAGAGGGAAGAAACCTGCTGCAGGCAGTGCTGCTATTCCGGCCTTAGGAACCTATGATTCTATTAGGGATGTAGGGGAGTCAATAACTGGTGTTATGAGATTTCATAGATCTCTGGTGAAGGAAAAAAGACCACCAAAAAGGACTTTCATAATTATTTGTTAATAACATCAAATAAAAATCCTTTCTATGTTTTTCTCTTTTAGAAATAGATATATCTGTCACATATTTTTGTTAAGCTGAGTGCTTGCATTGGATCTGGTGGTCCTTGAAGAGAAATGAGCCAAATTCAAATGTTTCCAAAGGAGACCTTGGCTGTAGGGATATGCCACAGAGATTATAATTAAGAAGAGTTCCTTCATCAAATTATAACATGGTCTGACAGCTCAAAATCAGATTCTGACACACAGGTTATTTATGATTTTCCATATTTTATAATTGAGGATTTTGAATTTCCAGATCAAAGGTGTTAAATACTTTGTCCATAGTTACCTAGTGTGGAATCAGGTCTTCTGATTCTAAATTCAGGGTTCCTTTATTAGAATTACTAAGTGAGATATATACATTTGCAAAGAATATCTATTATGAACATTGCAACTACTCTATAACTTATTAGGTAAGTCCTCAGGAATGACTGGAGGCATGTAGAAGTAGTTATTTAAGCAGGTCAAATAGCTAGTAAATGTCAAAGGTAGGATTTGAACCCAGGTCTTTCTGACTTCATATAGCTGCTAATATTACCTAAAGATATATATGCTAATGTGTTTTATAAACATAGAAATATTCCCCATTTTTATAGGCCTGGGGAGGTTAAATGACTTGCCCCCAGCTGCATGTTTAATAAATGTCAGGCCTAGAATTTGAACCCAGGTCCTTTGACTCCAGATTCAATGCTTGACTCTGTAGCAATAAATGGTGAAGAAAGCAGATAGAGAAGAGAACCAGGAACAGACTCCAAACAGTTTATGTGAATGGTGATGGTGAGGTGTTTGTGTGGGGGAGTGGGGAGGAAGAGGGACTCTTTTTTCCATCCAGGTTTAGAGCTGATTTTTCTACCTGTGATTATGAAAAAGTAGCCCAAAATATCTCCTGGGAAGCTCTCCTGAGCCACAGGGAACCAGTGAAACTTGGGTGGAATATAAATACAAAATGACAGGCTGCTTCACATGCTGTTATTAAACTTCACAGCTAGCTTTTAAAAAAGCAAATTATCATGTAAAATTTTCTTCTTATGTTAAACTGCAAATGAAAGTGACTTATTTATTTGCTTAGATCAAATAGATGGCAGCAAAGCTGGGCTGTTTTGCTGCCAAAAGCTTTGATGTGTCTCGAACCAAACAGTTTAAATATGAGTATTAGTCAAGATCAGAAGCTCATTGAATATCAGAGTTGGAAGGACCCTAGAGATCATTTTGTCCAGTGTCTTCTCTTACAAATGAGAACACTGAGGCTTATGGAGCAAAAGGGACTTGCCCAATGTCATAGAGAGTAAAAGGAGAGCCAAGACTGAAAGAGGAGTCCTCTGATTCTGGGTCTATATATTTGCTCAATCTCTTTGGGGGCAGGATCTGTATCTGAAAGAGAAAAGTCTTCTTTTCAACACTTCGAGAGTGTGGATTGTTTCATTTTTAGGTCTTTGCTCTCACCAGCTTCTAGCAAAGTGTTGTATATAGCTGAGGCATTTTTTTGGGTCATTGTTGTTCAGGATCTGTGATTTACTATGTAAGAAAAACTCCCCTAGAAATGCAGCTCTAAAACTCAAGAATTGCCAGGGGAAATAAGAGGTTAAATGTGTTGCCCAGATTAAAAAGGCCAATATATGTCAACAGCAAGACTTGAAATCTAGATCTTCCTGATTCAGAGGCTAACTCTTTACCTACTTTGCCAGGGGATAGGGGTCCATGGTTCACAGGTTTTAACTAGAAGCTGGGAAACTTGGCACTGTTGGCTTTCAGAATGGAGGTTCCCTTTGCGTGTGCGTGTGCGTGCGTGCGTGCGTGCGTGTGTGTGTGTGTGTGTGTATGTGTGTGTTAGAGGGGCAACCATTAGTGGTGAATGGTCTCTGGCCTCCCATGCATGGTCTTCTGACTCCCAATAGAGGCCATTATTCTCCCTATTGGCCACTAGGTGGCACTGCTAAGTTGCAGGAGCCCAGTTGGAAGGATGTGTTAGGATAAACCTTTTAGGGTCTGGTGAAGGCTCACACTCAAACATAAAAGTCTTGAGGCTCAGGAGCAATTTGAGCTCAGTCAGAAACTAGGGCTGTAGGACATAATGCAGTATTTTCTTTTTTTGTGTATAATACATTCTAGGGGGGTTCAATTCGAACCCTTCTGCTTCCCCCTGCCCACTCAGCTCCAGTTCCATTTGTTAATAGATTGGGTTAATAGGTTAATTCATCAAGTGAGAGATTACAGAGCTGGTCAGTGGCCAGAAGAGGTCTACTGACTGTAAGATTGTATTGTTCTTTCTGCTTCTGTTAGCCTCAGAGGAGGCTGCCTGCCCCTTAACTGCCCTGTTCCTGTTGAGGAGACCCCCTCTTAGTCACCCAGACACCAAATCTCCCAAATCTTCTTTGATGCTCCCTGCTCCTGCATCTTATTTATTCAATCAGTCATTGAATCTCTTTGCTTCTTTCTCTGAAATGTCTTAAGTGGTAGTGTGGTGTAATGCCTAGGGTTATTGAGTTAAGAGTCAGAAGGACCTGGTTTTAATTCTTCCTCTCATGTTTACTAGTTGTTTGACCATGGGCAAGTTATTTCATCAATAATTGTTTCATCAATAAAATGAGGATAATATCTGGGGTACCTACCTCACAGGGTTGAGTGGGGCTTAGATGAGCTCACGTGAAGCTCTATATACATTTCAGCTGTTTACTCAAATAGCTACCAGCTTGATTCAAGTCCACCTGACCTCTTTCTTAGGCTATTGTGATACTTTCTTTATTGGTCTCCCTGAATTCAATCTCTTCCAGCTCCAGTCCCTCATTAACACAGCTGTCAAAGCAATCTCCCTAATGCACTGCTATCATCTTGTCACTTTTATTGTTGTTGTTCAGTCACTTTTCAGTTTTATCTGACTCTTCATGACCCCATTTGGTGTTTTCTTGGCAAAGATACTGGAATGGTTTGCCATTTCATTCTCCAGCTCATTTTACAGATAAGGAAACTGAGGCAAACAGGGTTAAGTGACTTGTCCAGAGTCCCACAGTTAATGAGTGTCTAAGGCTAGATTTAAACTCAAGTATTCCTGATTCCAGGCGTGGCACTCTATCCAATGCAGCACCTACCTATCTTAGTTGTTACTCTTGTACTAAACTTAAAAAAAAACACACCAACACTACAACAACCATAATGTCCAACCAAATAAAGCATAAATGTCAGATTCTGGAAAATCAGGAAACCCCACAATTCAGTGTCATCCTATCTGTCTTGCCTTATTTCATATTATTATCCCCTGTCATACTGTTACTAGCTGAAATTTATATATCATGTTAAGATTTATAAAGCATTATACGTACATTGCTAAATGCAAATTTACTATCCCTTGATCTTCATAGCAAACCCCTGGGATAAGTACCACTGACATTGTCACCCCAAATTTTGCAAATGAGGAAACTAAAGATGAAAGAGATGAAATGATTAATCATAGTTTCAAAGATAGTGAATAGCAGAGATGGGGATCTGAATCCAGTTTACTAAATGCTGCCTGTATTTTTCTGATCTTCTGTGAGGGACTTAAAAGTTTATAGAACATAGGCTCTGATGACTTGTTTCTCTTCTGTAATTATACAGCACAAATTGGTAGCACTTTCCTTTGAAAACATTGGATACAAATCTCATGTTTCATATAGTCATTTAGGTTCAGTCAAACCTGTTTTCTTTTTTATTAACTACGTCCTCCCCCTTGACCCAAATGTACAAAATTATCATGTAGAATTATCAAGGTTGTAGAGCAAAAAGCCTTGGATAGCATTGACTACTTCCAGGTACCGTGTGAGGTTTCAGTTACAGACTGATATAGTAGTTCTAACTTTAACCATTGTCTCAAGCATGAGGTGTCTTCTAGGGAATAAAATTTGAGTCTTCTAGGGCCACTCTTTCATCTCATAGCTTGTTTCCCTTCTCATAGCTTTCTGTCACAGAGAGCTACTTGTGAACCATCTCATTCCAGATTGCTAGGTTTTGATCACTAGAAACTTATCCTTTATATTAGCAAGCTGACAGCTCTTTATCCAGGCCACATTCAGCTAACATAAGCCAGACTGAGTGTCCCTGGACTAAAATTAAGGCATTACTTCTTGATCCCTATGTCTCAAATGGAGATTACAGTCCTCTGTTCCAGGTAATTCTGTTGTTTAGGGTTAAAAATTCTCAACATCTTTACTGTTTTAGCATTCAAGTGAATTTGAACCAGAAGAAAAGATAAACGAAAGTGGCAAGGTCATTATTTTCCATCTCTATAAGTCAAATCTTTCTCCTTTTCTTCTCTCTCTCTTTTCCCATACATTCACAATATACATGTAAACACACAAATAGACATATCTATGTATATAATTCACCAGAGAAATCACAAGTCATCAGTAGCAACAACAGAATGTCTCAACCACACAAAAATCAATCTCCAAGCACTGTTCTAGGGGTTGGAGGTAAGACTAAAAATGAAGCAATACTTGTTCTCAAATAGTTTAAAAGAAGGCTACTTTTCCCCAGATACAGGTCTGTTCCCAAAGAGGTTAAATTACTAGATCACCTTAGATTCAGAAGACCCTTACTTGATTCCTGATTTTCTTATACACATATAATATACATGTATAAATGAATATGTGTATATGTATGTATGTATGTGTATATATACACACACATATATGACAGATACAAAACCCAGTAAATTCAGTGTTGTATTTTACTTGGTGGGAAAAAAGTTCCTCCTTAAAGAATGAATTGTTGTGTGTTGTGTAGAATGAATGTATTGCAGCACTATAGAACCATGGGGCATGGAGGTGGAGCGAGGAAAGGGCCTGTCATATTTTCCCAACACCACCAAAGGAGTTGCTTAAATCTCAAAGAATAAGTAAATGAGGTCAAATTTCCTTTCCATTTGTGTTATGTCAATGCTGTCTCATGACAAAATGTGAGACACAAACTGATTATGAAGCAAAGATGTCAGGTGTCATTATGGATGAATCCTGTCCAAAGTCCTCATGTGCAGGAGAATGAAGATAGTAGCTCCATCCTGGAGTATAGTACAGAGGAAGGAAAGCTAAGGAGTCAATCTGGGCATTCCAGGTAAGATTCCATTGGTTTATCAGGAGAAGGGAAACATAGACTTTGACAAAATACTTAAATGGATCTCTGATTTAATCAGTTTTGGGGTGTTTTCTTCAGTGACGTAAATTACAATACCTTCATTCCTAGTCATCTTGTGTGTGTGTGTTGTCCATATCTACCTATAAGCGCCTCATTGGGTATATGTGTGGGTTGTCTACCCAATATGTTCAAGTCCTTCTTCACTTTCTCCTGACATCATGACTATATCAATGGAACACCGTGGGTGTTCAACTGTGAAATCTTGCCTTTGCTTCATGATTGGCCCATCTTCTTTTCCTATCACACATTTTCTAAAGTCATCCTTTATTCCTTTTATAGCTCCTTACTGGTGTATATGATGCAGCTTGTAGAACCATGCATTTCTCCATTGCTCACTGTGTAAATGTAATTTTTAGTTTTTTGGAGACTATTGTATTCTATAGTTTACTCTTTGTATATATACCAGGTCCAATCTTCCTATTTTTCCTGTCTTTGTTCTTTTCAATAACATTTCTATCTCCCTAATAAACAAATTCAGGATTTTGATATTAGAGTTCAAATATGGTGGTTCCTCTATTCTTGTTGGAAGAAAGTGTTTATCAGTAATCTTTATATATCAATTTCCATTTTTCTTTTATATGTTGTCTTCATTTCAGTTTTATTCTCACACAATCCTTCAGATGACCTTGATTAGCTGCATCTCTTGTCAAGATTTCTTTAAACTAGTTTTTCCCTCCACTGCCTTTCTTTGCTTTTTTGAGATGCTGCTGCTCGTGATCATCCATCATCCTGCTTTTTAAGATTTTATTCTTTTTCATATTTAAATCCATTCTTTAACGTTGGATGCTTAGTTTTAGTACATCAAATGATCTACACCAAGAAAAGTTAAAACAGCAAAAATTTTCTAAGCTTAGGAAGGAAATATCATCTGAAATGTCTTCATTTCTCAGTGGTATTTCTGTCTCCATTCAAGTAAGCCACACAATACTTGAACAGGAAATAAACAGTAAGTACCATAGGAGCTATTAATACCTCCTTTTTCATGTCACTGTATTCTTTCTGATACTTACCATAACTTTTACAAAAAGCTCCAATAGCCCCACTATTGGAAAAATACCCACTTCCTTATCATAACTGATAGCTTCTCTTTTTTTTTGATGTACAGATGTTTCTGTTATTTAAGAGGTATCAAAAATTGTGTATTAGATGTCATTATGCCTCCTTTGTAACATTTTATAAGCATGTTTACATTCTAACTTGGTATTGCCTCCGGAAACGAGCTCTCTCCATTTGGTGAGCAACTCAAACGATTGCTGACTAAGTCATTTTCTGGGCTCTTCCTGTTGTGGCAATAGATTTTCAACAGTTGAATTTTGGCATAAATCAGCATAATTGATGTAGATGATATTTTTGTTGTCCATTTTCCAGAATCCTTTTCAAGGTTAATTACTTGTCTTTTTTTTTTGGAAGGGGGAAGGCAAGGCAATTGGGGTTAAATGACTTGCCCAAGGTCACACAGATAGTAAGTGTGTCTAGATTTGAACTCAGGTCCTCCTGACTCCAGGGCCAGTGCTCTATTCACTGTACCACCTAGTTGCCCATAATTACTCATTTAAATAAATTAGGATTAGGTTATCTTAAGTATACATCATGTATTTTTCTCATTCTTCTCTCTTTTTTATTTTTACTTATTCTGATTTTTGCCCTGAAAAACCAGTGTTCTGATTGTACAGATTTGATCCAGAGACAACTCCCACAACAATACAAGTCTTTTCTCATCTGTTAAAATGTCATCTATTTCATTTTTTTTGTGATTATGCCATGGCCTTCAGAACTTACTGCCATCTTAAGATTTGTTATTTGGAGAGATAAGCATTCTCCTCTCAACTCTGAGGTCAGTTTGGGACTATTATTATCTTTGAGCCTGAAGATAGAATTCAGTCACACTCCAGAGTTCTTAAAGAGACATGAGTAGCTTTAGAAAGGCAGGTGAAACAAAAAAGGGAGGGACCTAAAGAATTGAGCTAGAAAGAATTGGAGGCACAGGGGCAATGGGAAAAATGAAAAAAGCCAAAGTGGGGGGTGAGCTGCAGTACAGAAAGAAAACTCAAAAGAGAGCCATCTTGGAGAAGAATATACATGAAGCTATTCATTATAACCACCTCTTTGGAGGCTGAGGGAAATGGTTTGCATTCCCTCCCATAACATATGCTGTAACTTATTCTCCTCATTTCTATTACTCCAAAGTTCTCAGGAAATCTGAATGTTTGCCTCAGCCACAAAGAAGACATGGTTAGGTAAAGGTAAACATAAATTCAAATCAGAGAGCTAGATTCTTCTAAATGTTAGGAATTTTTCTAACTGGGGGCTTCAAGCTACAGTGATTGTACTTCTAACTTTTAATTGAATATAAGCTCCAGAAAGAAGCAAAGAAAGGGACCACATGAACCTGGGGAGTCATTATATTGTTCTTATATTAAAACAGGAGGGGGGGGTTGGTAATTGTTCTAACAGGGTATGAGTGATTCTCCAGAGGCAAAGTGAGTAGGGAAGAAAGGATGGTGATAAATATCAGCTGCCTAATTGACTCTTTCACAGCGACACCCACAACCATCCATTGCTGCTATGTAATGTTATTTGGCACTCACCACATCTAGCACCTAGTAATGCCTTTCTCAGAAAAAAGTGTTAATGATATAAAAGCATGAGGCTTCTGCGTAGTATTGCAGAAACAGAATTTAGTGGATAGCTAGTAAGAATGATTCATCTAAAATTAATATTAATAATAATAACACTACCAGATATACTGGGGTGACTTCCTCCTCCCAAACCCTGCTTCCCACTTTCTACCATATCTTATCTAGCAACAGCCTCAAGCCAGTATCTTGGGGACCCTGTCTGTTTCCCCATAGAGTGTCTGGGGAAGCCCCTTTTCACTGAGGGACCTTTTTGTTCTGTTTGCCCCAGGTATGATTTGTGGTCCTTGTCCTAAATGTAAAAGCTCTTATTTATGGCTTTGGTTGAAGACTTAGTAGGATCATAACTGCAGATCTGGAAAGCACCTTTGAGTTCATCTGGTTCAACCCCCATTGATGAACAGAGACCCTGAAGCCAAGAGTTACATGACTTGCCCAAGGTAACGCAGGTATTAGGTAGCAGAGCCAGAATTTAGGCCCAGGTTCTTTGACTATAGAACAGATTAACTGAAAAGAGCTTGCTGATCGTAGTAGTTGCTAGCGGGGTTGAAGGTGTGTATATATGCCTGTGCGTGTAGCTAGAAGTAAATTAATAGTAACTGAGGAAAAAAAAAGAAAGACCTCTTTACTTGAATGTTCCACTGTAATGGGTGGAATAGTTTGGGTGCCCTACTGTTGTTGGATGGTCGTGAGATAGTGTCCAGAAGATTTTGGCAGAATGTGTTATAGATTTGTAGGCTCTAGAGCTGGAAGGGGCCTTGTTGTTGGTTATTAAACACACTTCTAGTGTTTTTAAACACTCTTCTAGGCTTATCTAGTCTGAACCTATCATTTTACAGATGAGGAAACTGAGGCAAAAGAGGTAAATAACTTGTCTAAGATCAGATAGCTATTAAGTGGCAGAACCAGGAATTTTTATCCTGACCCTTTGGTTTTAAATTAAAACCTCTTTCTGCTACACTTTATTCCTCCTCTTTCAGAGTTTGCTGTATATTCAGAGATTTTTCTCTTTGGGCCTCTTACTGACCCTGTAACCCATTATCTTATTCAAGACCCAAGAGTACAAAATACTTAAGTTTTATTCAAGCACCTTCAAAGCGAAGTTCTAAAGATGGTCTGTTGTTATAAAAGTGGCATTTTAAATCCACACACTTAGAGGAGAGGTGGCTTTCAGGCTTCACAGATTTCCCATCACAAATCCTTCACATTTTTGTTATAGCTACTTTAAAAAACACTTGAAATAAAAATAGATTTAATAACCAACAAGATAATTAATCAAATAAACATATAGAATCAGACATAAAGTCTTGTAGAAATATTTGACATTTAATAAGGTAGAGCTTAAATGCATTAATAGATAACAAATACATTTAAAAATCTGTCTTGTCAAGTTCAACCATCTTTAGTCCTACTAATCTTATTTGACATTACTTAATATAGATCTTTGCATATTTCATTGTATGCTTAATCTTTATTATTTTTGTATGTTTTATACATAACATCCTGTTACATAACAGTACAATTTATTCAGTCATCCTCTGATTATTCACATAAAGGTTTTTTTAGTTTTTTTTTTTTAATAAAGAAAGCACCTTGATTATTTTTCCTTTTATGGTTTTTCAAAATAAAATCCTGGCAATGGAATCACTGGGTCAAAATAATAGATTTGCGGTTTCATGTGTAATCATCATTTTATTATTCCTTGTTATGGAAATGCTTGCTTTTGTTCCATAAATTAAAAATAAAATAAATAGAAATTTTAAAAAGTATGATTACTTGTGTGACTTATTTTATTTTGCAACATTGCTCTCCAAAATAATTGTACTAGTTTACAGGTCTATCAACAATGTGTTTGAGTACCTATTTCCTGCAGCTCTGCCAACATTGACTTTTACCTTTATGCTTTTTCACTCACCATTTAAATGAGTATAACGTAGTTTCTTGAGGTAGTCTTGACTTGCATTTGTATGATTATTAGGAGATTTAATTACCTTTCATGCAGTTATTAGCAGTTTTCATTCCTTCTTCAAAAACTGCTTATATCCTTTAACTATTGTTTCATTGGAAAGTGTTTATTAATCTCGTATGTGTAATCAGTTTCATACAGATTATGGATGTCAGGCTTGACCAGACATATTTGTAGGTATCGCCAATATTGTTTCCCTCAACATGATTCTTTTAGCTTTTAAGAAAGGTATTGCTTCTTGTTATGTTTTTGTCTTTGTATAAAGGGGCAATCACCTTTGCCATGGAAGCAGTAAAGTAGAACAAGATTTGCACTTTGCTTCCAGCATTGCTTAGTGTCTTCCTGAGACTTATTGAAATTTCAAGGTATTTTGCATGACTATGGTTTTGATGTCGAGGGTATGATGGGAGTTGAAAGAAATTCACTTGACCCAACTCAGTTAAGTGTGAAGCTTTGGGGACTTTATATTGAGGAGGAATCAGTGAAATTGAAAAAAATAATGTCTGGACAAGCTGCCTGAGAGGCCCATTTCTATCCTGGCCAGGTGTATGTGTATTTGATTTAAGAAAGTGGTGAAAATGTGTTGACTAGTCCCTGGGCACTTTGGCTTTGGCCCGGACAAGTCTCACAAAAAAATGACAGCACTCATTTAGAGGGGATGGCAACTCCAACAGATGGCAGCAGAAACTGTGAGGAAGGAAAAAAGCTACAACAGTAGCTGAAGGTGCCAATGGGCAGTAGTAGCATCTTGACAAAAAGCTATTAATGGGGGTTATGGAGCGAGAAAGAAGTGGCACCTTTGGAGGCGAAGTGGAGCAGTAGAGAGGCATGGCTGGTTGCCAGGAGGCAGAATCACGAGCAATCTTCCAACAGCTATATAATGAATTACCTGGGAAAGTCTTTGGGAACTTCCACCCAGTTGTGGATGGGGAGTGGTAGAGTGGAGAATGATTCTACTACTTGATCTCCCCTTATTTTATTTACTATTCAGTCCTAGTCAAATGTTTTCCTTTTTGATTTATGATCCTTGATTCATTTGTAGTTAAAGAAGCTATTAGATAGAGGCTCAAGTCATCTTTGTACCGTTATGACTATCTTTGCCCTATGAACTTAAGGTAACAAATGTCACCAGAATCAAATTGTTATATTTGCATATTAAAACCCATTAATTTGGTCTCCAATAATTTATTCTAATTTGGGGGTTGGTTAACTTTTTCTTACTCTTTTGTGGCTTAGATCAATAATTTCATCAGAGTGGGTAACTTGTGGTGTGGAAATTCCTTTCAAGGATGCAGATCAGCAATATGTCAGAAGTCTTTGAGGATTGTTTAGGAGCTAAGAGTGTTAAGTACTCTTGGTCACACAGACAGTATGTGACAGAGGCTGCACTTCTAGAC
The DNA here is from genome assembly GCA_028627135.1 of Pseudochirops cupreus. Taxonomy (NCBI): domain Eukaryota; kingdom Metazoa; phylum Chordata; class Mammalia; order Diprotodontia; family Pseudocheiridae; genus Pseudochirops; species Pseudochirops cupreus. The sequence continues at coordinate 172,992,076 of CM053581.1, read as the reverse complement.
TCCAAGGCTTTCCCTGTAACCACTATTTTATGCTGCTTCCTTTTCATAGTTGAGATAAATATACTAACCCATTTCTTCTAGTTCATTATGTTTTTTTTTAGTTTATTGATTCAGAATTATTGTATGTGGTTTGAGGTAAGAATGAAAATTCTTCTCTACTCCCTGTCCCATGCATCTATTCAGTTGTCCTAACAATTTTTTTCGAGTAATGATTGTATTTCTCAGTGTTTTTAAATTGCAAGATTATAAAATACTAACATTTAGTATACATTGGGTTTTATTTTTGGTTTCTTTATTCTGTTTCTGCAATAGGTTTCTCTATTCTTTTTCAGTAGCAGGCAGTTTTTATAGTTATTGCTGTAGGGTATATTTTGAAGTCATATAGAGAGAGTTCCCCTTTGCCAGTTTTTTCCTTAGAGTTCTTGATATTCTTGCTCATGAACTTTTCCATATGAATTTTGTTGTCACTTTAATTCTATGTGATAACTTGTTGGCATTTTGACTGGCATTATATTAAATGTGTTAATTAGTTTGGTGAGGTGTTGGTCTTTTTACTATATTGCTCAACCTAACCATGAGCAGTTAATTCCTCTTTGTCTTCTACCAGAATAATTTTGAACTTGCCTTTTTTACAACCGTCTTCTATCTTAACAAGTTAATGCCCAAACACTTTATATATTTTGTTTTTATTTTAAAGAATATTTTCCTATCAGTTTCCTTGATATTTGAGCATAGAATATAGGAATGTATATTGTTTTTATGAGTCTAGCTTATATCCTGTTACTTTACTAAAGTTACTGTATTAATTTTGTTGTCATTGACTGTCTTAGATTTTCTAGCTATTGTGTCATCTGCAAATTAAGATTCTTTAACATCTTCATTGCCAAATCTCATTTCTTTAATTTCTTTTTCATTGTTTATTGCTATTTCTGAGGTTTCTAAAACTGTTTCAAAGAGGACAGGTAAGACTGAGCATCCCTGTTTCATACCTTTTTCTAAATGGCATTACTTTGAATGTTTCTCCTTTTCATGGTATATAATATTAACTTGTGATTTATAATAGAAACTTTTTTGGATCATTTTAAGGGAACAGCCTGTTCTTATATATGTGCATTATTTTTTGTAAATGAATGTTGGATTTGACAAACGACTTTTCGATTTATTTAATGATATGATACGGGCTGTTAGTTGGTGAAGTGGAGAGAATGCCAGGCACAGAAGTCAGAAAGACTCATTTTCCTAAGTTCAAATCTGGCCTCAGATACTTACTAGCTGTGTGACTCAGGGCAAGTCACTTAATCCTCTTTGCCTCAGTTTCCCCATTTGTAAAATGAGATGGAGAAGGAAATGGTAAACCACTCCAATATCTTTGCTAAGAAAACCCTTAAAAGGGCCATGGCTGAACAATAAAAGCAACAAAAGATATACTGTGTTCTAGTTTTTCCTTGTTGATAGGATTATATATGTACATGCATTTATTTTTTCCTGTTATTAAGTGATCCTTATACTGCAGTTGTGTATCCTACTTGGTCATGATGAATGTTTCTTGATGTAGTTTTGTATTCTGTTTTCAAGTGTTTTATTTAAAATTTCTGCATCGATATTCCATTAGTGATAATGCAATGTTGTTTCTTGCTGCCTTTTGATGCGTGATAAAACCAATTCTGCCAACTCCTTTATTTGCATCTCCAAGGAAATACTGTGAACCATCTTTCCATTCATCTTCAACTGCCTTTTCTGTTTTAGTGAGATGTCTGACCTGAAAAAAAAGATAAGTTATTCACATAGTAAGAATGAGGGATAACTTAGGGACAATTAGTATGTTCCATTGGCATCCATGAATGTCATGATATATAGAAAAAGCCCCAGTATTTTGAATATACTCTGGATCAAGTCAACAAGCATTTTAAAAATAATTTTACAGTAAATTATTATTAGTAAAAAATTTATTAACAAATGCTTGTTGACTTGACACTTCCCCTTTCCCCAGGGAAGGATTTAAGGGAGAACATGGACAAGAATGGCAAAGGATGGGCAGGCATGGGTAAGTTGCAGTCTATGAAATTGAAATTGGTATCTGCATCCATGAGATCACACATTCATCAAAGCAGTAATTATTCTCATCATTCTATATTTTTCTTTCTTAGCTTCATCTTTGATATGGATCAAAATCTATATTTGCCTTATAGAAGGACCTGGGAAGCCAACCAACTGCTTTTCTATTTTGAAACTGTCCATATATAATAATATTATTATTATTAGCAATAGCTAGCATTTATATGTCACATTAAGCTTTGCATAGCCCATGGAATTGATTATATCATCCGATTATCACCACACCTCTGTGAAGTAGGTGCTCTGACTATCATAGTTTTACAGCTGAGGAAACTGAGGGTAAGAAAGGCTAAAAATTTTTCCAGAATCATACATTCTGAGATAAGATTCACACTGAGGTCTTCCTGCCTCCCAGTTCAATGATCTCTCCATGAAGCTAAGCTGCCTGTCAGAATATATAATATGAGTTCAGTGCTCTTTAAAAGTTTACTAGAAATCACTAGTGAACCTAGGCCCACTTTCTTTTTGTAGGCAGATCTTTAGTGACCTTTATGATTTCTATTTTTGAAATTATACTATTTAGGTAATCCACTTCTTATTTTTTAATATTAGCATTTTATATTTCAGTAGGCAATCAGACTTTTAAAAATCTTTATTAGGGCAGAGCTATGTCTGGTAATGTATGATAATTTTTTTGGTCTTTATTGAGATCTCATTTCTAATTTTGATGATTCAGATTTGTCCTCTTTTTTATTAGACTTGCTGATTATCTGTTGATTTTGCTAGTATTTTAAAAAATTAAATCTTTTAGATTTATTTATCATTTAAGTTGCTTTCTTATTTTAATTTCATTCTTGTGCAGTGAACATGTCTCGGGGTGCCAAAGGGATAAGAGACCCTCTGGTTCTGGGTACTCAGAATATGAACTGAAGACTTGTTCTAACTCCAAATATCTTCTGAGTAGGCATCATCTTCTGTCATTGTGGGATGTGGCTATTGAGTTGACAGTGAGTGTGAACTTAGGCGAGGGAACCTAGATATTATTTTAAATACGGAGCCAGATGCTAAGATAGAATTCTTTGCTGCTTCCACCAACTTGTCTTCACCCATACCTCTATGCTCAGCCCAGTACTATGGCTTCCTATCCCTGCCCTGTGATCAGTCACTACAGGACTGTGGAGGGTAGGGATCTTGACTGATTAGCTTTTCTCCCATCCTATGGAAGTCAAACTCTCAGCTCTTGTTCCCTTTATCATTCTGACTGAGAGTCCTGGGTTTATGTCTCTAGAGTACAAAGGTTCCATCAGAGACCATCCAGGCTAAGAGTATTAACTATTCTTGGTATTTGCCCATTGTCATATAGATAGTAAGTGTCAGAGGTAAGAATTGAACCCAGGTCTTCAGTCTCCATTGCCAGTGTTCTTTCTACTATTTGTTGTTGTTCAATTGTGTCCCATTCTTCATGACCCCATTTGGGTCAGGGTTTTGTTGGCAAAGATACTAGAGTGGTTTGCCATTTCCTTCTCCAGCTCATTTTATAGATGAAGAAACTGAGGCAAACAGGAGTAAGTGACTTGCTCAGGGTTATACAGCTAGTAAGTACCTGACACCAGATTTGAACTCAGGTCTTTCTGACTCCATGCCCAGTGCTCTATACACTGTGCCACCTAGCTGCCCCTTCTCTCTGCTATACCATGATGCTAATAATTTCTGAGGCAAAAATCCCATCCCCTTCTATTTCTTCCAATACTCTCTCTCCTTCTTCAGACAGTATGTTTCTCTTTTCTCTGATTCCATTGTGTCTTCTGGAATACCTGCTCCATTTTAAACCATCTCTTTTCTATCTTCTCCCATACTCTGCATCTTCTGGTATTAAAAGAAAGCTGGCTCCTTGTGAAAGACATTGCATCCTTGGCCAACTTTTTTTAGGGGCAATTTCTCTTACGTTTGTATACATTGACAGGGTTATGAGTTAGGATGGCATACTATTTGAGCTTTAGACCATTTCCAGACCCTCCTCTTCATCAAGTACTCATCAACCTCTCCTTTAAGGTTCACTTCATCAACCTATAACAGACCTAGCAGCACACCTGAAGTGCTGGCATATATTTCTCTTGCCTTGTTTTTTGATCTGGCACAGGAAAGGAGGAATGGAGCTATTATAATGGAGAGTAGAAAAAAGGGATTTTTTGAAAAGTGAATCAGGAGACAGGCAAAAATGATTACCAATCCAGTTGCTTATCTTTGCTAAGAATTTGATAGTGAGACTGCACACCCTTTCAGGCATGCGCCAGATCTAGGCGTGGGCAGTGAATGTAGAGAAATGAGTGAGAAGCTACCAGTGCTTGGGAGCCATGGCAACCAGTGCAGTAGAGACCAGATTAAAGAGGAGTTGGGCTGATGGCCCAGACTCCCAGAGGAATATGTTGTATATTCTGTGGTAAGGGAACACATGGCTCTCCTAGGGCTAGCTTGGCATCAGATTATCTAGTCCATGTTTGAGAGATTGATCAGACAGATAGATTTGGGAGATCAATCTATCTTTATAGATTGGGTTGGGAGATCAAACTTTGTAGTTGTATAAACTGATGAATGAAAATTGATGCTGACTCTCATTGATCTTTATGTTTTACTGTAGCTTTTATCGCTTTGATTAAATGTTTGTTCTAACTATGCATGGAATCTTGAGTAATTAGAAAACATAATAAGGATTGATACTAGAGAGTACATGATCTTTGGGTTGCTGATAGTCAAACTGGGCCATTCACAAATTTAGGAGTTTACGGTGGAAGTGTGAGGCCTATAATAATGGTCAGTGGCTGTGTGATGCTGTGGGAGAAACAGAAGTGGTTATCCATCTAGTGAGATGAGGCCTATTGTTGGAGTGCATATAGTGATCATAGGATCATAGAAAATTAGATAGACCTGCAAAGGACCTAGAAGCCAGCTGGTCCAATCCTTTCAGTTCACAGATAAGACAATTGTGGCCCAGGATGGTTAAGCTTGGATTATGTCCAAGACCATCAAGGTAGTAAGTAGCAGAAGCTCTAGTTGAACCAGGTTCCTGTGACTCTGAATCTGCTGCTCTTTTCCACTGTACCTTGTACAACATAGCATATGTAGCTTCTTTTGTTATGTTCTACTTGCATTCTATTTATAACATGAATGTGCTATTGCTATATGTGTAATATGCTTCTACATGGGGCAGCTAGATGGTGCAATGAATAGAGTGCCAGGCCTGGAGTTAGGAAGACCTGAGTTCAAATACGACCTCAGATACTTTTTAGCTGTGTGATCCTGGGCAACACACTAAACCATGTTTGCCTCAGTTTCCTCATTTGTAGAATGAGCTGGAGTGGAAATGGAAAATGAATCGAGTATCTTTGCCAAGGAAACCCCAAATAGGGTCATGAGGAGTCAAATACGACTGAGATGATTGAACAAATTGTCTGTATAAATATATATAATAGCACAAACATAAAAACAATAAACACAAATATATACAAAGTAATTAAATGCAAGATAGTTGGGGAAAATGGCTGAACAACAAACAGCAACAAAACTCTTTTACACAATGCTCCAAGGTGTGTGTCACATGACAGTTATGTCCCTAGTCTTGTTGTATGTTCTGTTGATGATATAAAAATATCATCTTTGTTGCATGCCCAAATGCCAACTGTACACCCTTATAATGTGAATACCGTGTATTAGGGACCTGAATGTATCTAATGAGCTGGCGTAATTTCCTGTGACTGTGTTCTACATTGATTTGTATTATTTACGACAGATATTCAAGCATATCCCTTGTTATTTACCAGGATGGCAAATTCTTCGGCAGGGATGAATGTAACAACCATGTCAGAGCTCAGAGGTGTTGGTGTAAACTTCATTTGCATTGAATAAAGCAGGTACAGACTGGGAGAGCACAAACACAGAGTGAACTACAGATATTTTTGAAGGTAAAAGGAAGAGAGATGGAAAATGCAGATCAGAGAAGAGCCAGTTGTTCTATGCTCCAGCTGCTTACCTGTACTGAGACTTTAAAGGTGAAGCGGAACACCCTTTGGAAATGGACCAGATCTAGATGTGGGGAGTGAGCTCACTAAGATGGATAAGGAATAGGCTCAGATGAGGAGTTGCAGCAGCAAATAGATTGGGGGAACAGAATGATCAATCAATAAACATTTATTAAGCACCTACCATGTGCCAGGTGCTGTGCTAAGCACTGGGGATACCAAGAAAGGCAAAAGACAGTCCCTGTTCTTGAGCTCTAATGGTGGAGACAACATGCGAAGAACTATGACAAACAAATTACATAAGAGATAAACTGGAAATTATCAGCAGAGGAGAAGCATTAGAAGGAAGAGGGATTGGGAAAAATTCCTTTAGAGGATGGGATCTTAACTGGAATATGAAGGAGTCTAGAGAGTCCAGAAGATGAAGCTGAGGAGGAAAAGCATTCCAGGAAAGGAAAACAGCCAGTAGAAATGCTGAGTCTGGAGATGGAATGTTTTGTCTGTTTTTAGGACACTATTGTTTCTGAGTTCTGCCTGACAATTCCTTCTCAGTCTCCTTTGCTGGATTTTCATCCAGCTCATGCCCACTAATCCTGGGTGTACCATAGAACTCTGTTCAGGTCCTTCTTCTCTTCTCCCCCTGCTCTATTTCACTTGGCAATCTCATCTGCTCTTACATATTCAATTATCATCTCTATGCTGGTCATTCTCAAGTCTACTTATCTAGACCTAATATCTATGCTGACCTACAGTCTTCCATCTCCAATCAACTCTTAGGCATTGTAAACTAGATGATCTGTGGACATCTTGAATTCAACATTTCTAAAACCAAACTCATTATTTTCACACCTTCCTCCAAACTCCCCCTCAATCCACACTTTCCTGTTGTTGTCAAAGGCACCACCATTCTCTTAGTTCCCTGGGCTTGCAAACTTGATGTCATACTTGACTACTTGCTATCTTTCACCCTCCATATCCAATTTGTCATCATGGTCCATGATTTTATATTTGCAACATCTTATGAAAATACTCCCTTCTCTCATCTGATACTGCCATCATCCCGGTACAGGCTTTCATCTCCTCAAGCCTAGACTATTGCAATAGCCTGCTAATTGGTCTGCCTGCCATGAGTCTCTCCCCACTTTATTTCATCCTTTACTCAGCTATAAGAGTGATTTTCCTAAAGTACAGATCTGACTATCATCTACTCAGTAAACCTACAGGATCAAATATAAAATCCTCTGCTTGGCATTCAAAAGCCTCCATAAACTAGGTTCATCCTCTCACCTACCCACTTTCTAGTCTCCCTATATGATCTACCTCTCCACTAAACCTACGATCCAGTGACACAGTACTCCTTGCTGTTTCTTTAATAGGATACTTCATCTTTCCTGATTTTGAGAATTTTCACTGGCCGTCTCTCATTCCTGGAATTCTCTCCTTCCTTGTCTCTCATTTCATGGCTCCCTGGCTTCCTCTAAGACACAGTTAAAATACCACCTTCTACAGGAAGCCTCTTCTAAGCCTTCTTATTTCTAGTGTCTTCTCTCTGTTGACTATTTCCTGTCTATCCTGGATATGTCTTGTTTGTACATAGTTGTTTGCATGTAGTCCCTCCCATGATAGTGTAAGCTCCTTGAGAACAAGAACTGTCTTTTGCCTTTCTTTGTAACCTCAATGCTTAACACAGTGCCTGGCAGATAGTAGGTGCTTAATGCTTATTAACTCATTATTACTGGATTGCGGAGTATTTGGTGACATGGGACAGTTGTAAGGCATAAGAGGACTAGAGGGACGGCTAGGACACAGTGAATAGAGCATCGGCCCTGAAGTCAGGAGGACCTGAGTTCAAATCTGACCTCAGACACTTAACACTTACTAGCTGTGTGACCTTAGGCAAGTCACTTAACCCCAATTGCCCTGCCCTCCCCCCTCCAAAAAAAAAAGGAAAAAAAAAGACTAGAAAGGTAGGCTATAAGAGAGATGAACTGGAGCTACCAGTTGAGCTTCTGTGATTAGATGAAGTAACTCCCAGACTATTCGAATGCTATATTTCCTTGGGCAAGAGGACAAATTGATTTCAGAAGTCCTAGATTCACTCAGACCTTCTAATTTTAGGTATCATGGTGGATAGAATGTTGGCTCTGAAGTAAGAAAGACCTGAATTCAAATCTAGCCTCAGATGATAAGTAGTTTTTTGGTCATGTCCTAGTCACTTAACTGTCTGCTTCAGTTTCTTCATCTGTAAAATGGGGGCAATAATAGTCTCTGACTTCCAGTGTTATTGTGAGGATAAACTGAGGTAATATTCGAAAAGCAAATTGCAAATCTTAAAACACTATGTAGACATTAAGCCGCTTTAATCCACTTGTTGCTGTTCAGCAGTTTTAGTCGTGTTCAATTCAAACCCAGTTGGGGTTTTCTTGGGAAGGACAATGGAGTGGTTTGCCATTTCCTTCTCCAGCTCATTGTACATATTGAGTTACAGAGGCAGACAGAGTTAAGTGGCTTGCCCAGGGTCACACAGTTAGTAAGTATCTGAGGCTGGATTTGAACTCAGGAAGATGAATCTTCCTGACATCAGGTCTGGCACTCTGCTACCTGTTATGATTCCCAGTGAGGTAGATCGAGGTAGTTTGGGCCATGAGATTGAAGTTTGTGGTTTTGTAAATTGGTAAATGGGACAAGGTTGACCCTCAATGATACTATTGGTTTACTATGATTGTTACTACCTTGATTAAATCTTTATTTTAATTGTGTATGGAGGCTTGAATAATTAGAAAAACCCCAAAGGGATCATGACAAAGGGTAGTAGGTTCCTTTGATGGGTGTGGTTTTACTCACCAGTAATTGACTTAAATGAAACAAAAGGTAGCCAGCTCTCTGAAAGACAGATTTTTCTGAAACACAAGTCTGTCACATCTCACTCCTTTATTCCTTAAACTCCAATGACTTCCTGTTGCCTCTAGGTTAAAAAAAAAGATCTACTCTTTTGGTGTATCAGCAATACAGTATTCACAATGCCTACAGTAACTATAAATATGCTGATATAGTTATTAATCACAAAATGTAACAGGCTCTCTACATAAGAAATATAGATAGCACATTCATTTAAATACCAGAAAACTGAGTCCC
>CM053581.1:172951491-172982770 GCA_028627135.1 Pseudochirops cupreus | reverse complement strand
TGCTCCCGGCAGTTCCGGCCCCGGCAGTTCCTGCCCCAGGCAGTCCTCAGCAGGAGTCCTTAGCAGAGATTCTGGCCTGCTCAAAGCAAAAGGAGTTCGCAACCGCAGCCACTGCCTCTGACACCGCTTCCAGTCAGCACTGCACGGAGACTAGCTTGGTTCCAGTATTCTCTTGCTCCACCCCTTCCTGCTACATCAGCAAGCTCAAGGGGCATGAAAGATCTTCAAATCCCAGTATCGTTACATTTGGTAATTTCACATTCCTCATAACTTGGCTCTAATAACCTAATAAAGCTGCCCCCAGTCTCAAAATCCTAATTTCATTCATTATAGGCTCTCCTTAAAAGCAGGCCCACTGTACCTACCTAGCCCCTCCCACCCCAATGTCCTAACTTCTTCAAATATGCCTCATTGCTCACTAGAGCAACAGGTGTGTCCATGAACTCAGTTCCCACAGAAACAGCAGGTGTGTCCCTGTTATGGGAACCCAGATACTGCCTCTACCTAGTCACTGCCCCCAGAAACAGGTGTGTTCTTGTATTCAATCACAATCACATCATCCATGCAGCCCAAGACAGGACCACAATATCTAACTATCTATCTTGACCAGACAAGACTACAATAGCTAGCCAATTTGAGGGCAGCACAACCAGAATTTTTAACCATAGATGGGACCCTTCCTCTATTACCTAATCCCTTAACAAACTTTTCCTGCCTTTTAAATATTAATCATATTCCTATATTCTATGTAAATTTCTGTTATGTAATTGCATCTTTACCCTATAAAAATCTATCTGGCTTTCTCTGAAGTGGCTGGTTCCCCTTGGAACTTGACCGACTTCATGAGAGGCATCAATTTCAATAAATGCCTATACTTGGCTTAGAGGTGGTCTGACCCTGAATTCTTTGAGATGGTTCCACCACAACATATCATGAAACCCCAACAGTTTCTGGTGTTCCTGGGTTTAAACCACAACAGCTCCAACCTACTTTTCTAATTATATATACTAATAGTATTCCTGTATTTTACTATCCAACCAAACTGCCTTTCTTGATATTCCTGACAAATGACACTCTACCTGCCTCTTGGTCTTTGTACTACTGATTGTCCCCGGTACCTCTACTTCCACCTCTGCCTTCTTGAAACCTTTGGTTCCTTCAAAATTCGACTCAAGCACTGCTTCTGCATGGAGCCATTCATGGTTCCCCAAGCTCCCAGTGTCATCTCTTCTCAAATTACTTTGTATTAATTTTGTGTGTACCCTTTCTGTACTTAGTATGTCCAGGTTGTCCCTTCCTTTAGAACGTAAACCCCTTGAAGGAAGGTCATGTTTCATTTTTTTCCCCTTTGTGTCCTTCCTATCCCTACAATAGTTCTTGGCACATGGTAAGTGCTAGTAAATAGTTAAGTACTTACAGATCAGTTGATTGATTAATCTCCAAACCCACCCTCCCTCCAAAATTACCTGTTTCTCTTTAGAGTACCACCATCTTTATCTCTTTTTTCCTCTCCTTCCCCCTCCCCCATATCTAATAAGTTACTTATTCTTGTCAGTTCTGCCTCTTTTGCATGTGTCCCCTCATCTTCTCTCAATGGCCACCACCCTAAATTAATGTTACCTAACTTGTAAAAAGCTCTTTAAGGTTTGCCCAGCACTTTACATATATTAACTCATTTTATTCCCACTCGGATAGGCGCCATTATTATCCCTGTTCTAGTGATGAGGAAACTGAGGCTCAGACCAGGATCACACAGCATGTAAGCATCGATATCAGGATTTGCACTTGAGTCTTCCTGACTGCCTGTCTGGCCTCCTGGATCCTATTCCAGGCCTTTATTATCTTTTACTTGTATCATTGCAATAGTCTCTTAACTAACCTTCCTCCTTTCAGTTTCTCTCTCTCTTTATCCCACTGCCTAATTAATATTCCTAAAGCACAGATGTTGCTCAGAAATGTATAGCAGTTCCTTATTGCCTCTGGGCTAAAATACAAACGACACATGTCAATATAGCCTTGAGAGCTCTCTTTAATCTTGCTCTCATCTACCTTTCCAGAATATTTCCTATTATTTCCCTTTATATGTCCTGTTCCAATCAAAGTGGACTAACTGTTCCCTGAACTCAACATTTCTTCTCCTGTCTCCATGCCTTTATATGTGATGTCCCTTATTCGTGCAATGTACTCCCAGCTCATCTCAGCTGATATTTAAAATTCATCACAAGCGCCATTTCTTGTGTAATTTTTTTCCCTTGATCCTCTCATTTGTTAGTTTTCTTTAACTTCCCTAAATTATCTTGTATTCAGTTATTGGAAGACAACTTAGGTTTAAATAGTGTGACACTATGTGTATATACATAGATACATACATACATACATACATACATATATATATATATATATATATATATATATATATATATATATATATATATATATATATATATATATATATATATATGGGATTTGCACACATAGATTGGAATGGTGATCAGAAAGGTATTTTATACATATTTGTATGTACATATATAATATACCTACTCACACACACACACACACACACATATATATATAGTGTAGTGGTGATCAGGAAGAGGTTTTTGGGTTTGGAAAGTCACAATGATGGTGAGAAAATCCATAGGTGAGTAGATTGAAACAACCTTTCTAGTAGTAATGGCAGTATTGATTTGATTATTGTTCTAGTGTGGTAGCAAATGGCTGGAGTGTAAAATGATTGATAACTGTGGATGGCTAGATAGAATAATAGGCCTTGTGAGGCATTTCCAAAGCAGGACAATGTAAGCCCCTGGGTGGGAGTTCCAGAAGTGAAAGGGTAAATTCTTAGATTCTTAAATCAAATTAAATTGAATTATTTTTAATTGTTTCTGCTCTAAACTTGTATATTTCTTTAGTCTGGTGTTTTATTCCTTTTCTGAGTTTTTAATCTTTTTTTCTCACTGATATGAACATTCATTGATATAAATTTGTCTTAGAATATTGCTTTGACTGAATCTCACAGATTGTGATATATAGTATCTATGTTATCATTATCTTTGATATAATCTTCTATTGTTTTTGTAATTTCCTCTTTCATTCAGTCACTAACAAATCATTTTTAGTGAAATTGTGGGTCTGTGCTTTTATGCATTGTATCATTATTTACTACAAATTTTATTGCATTATGATCTGGAGATGTAAGGACTAAAATCTATATTTTTCCGTATTTACCCATGTCTTCTTTATGACCCAGAACATGATCAATTTTTGTGTCAGCATGTATAAAATTGTAAAGTATATATTTTATCTTTTCTGTAGCCACTTTGAAATGAAGTATCCTTAAACCTGTTCACTTGGAAGCAATTCCATTGGTCATCCTTCCTGTGTCCTAATGCCGGCTCCCATGTTCTACTCTTCATTTTTACTTATTCCCTTTTGTATGGTCTTATCATTTACTCTCTCTGACTCCCATTTAAACCCTGATTGGACTATTGTTGTTGGTTATACTAACCTGGGGCTTTTAGACCATCTAGCCTTGCCAAAAGTCATCTTGTCAAACCCCTTTCCTGATCCTGGTGTTTCTCTTTCACAAATTATTTCAGTAAAGTCTTTGGTTGTTTGATACTTATCCCTAGTCTAGCATATACCATCAGTCATACTTCTATTAAGGAATCAGCCTAAAAGTTATTAGAACCTAAGTGAAGCTTACTTCCTACAGTAGTGGTGGTGGTAATGGTAGTAGTAGTAGCAGTAGCAGTAGTAGTAGTAGTAGTAGTAGTAGTAGTAGTAGTAGTAGTAGTAGTAGTAGTAATTTATGACATTTAAAAATATATAAACTGTTTAAAAGCAGTATCTTATTTGATCCCCTTAATAGCTCTGTTAAGTACTGTATGAGAAAACTGAAGCTTAAAGAATAAATGACTTGCTTTTGATCACAGAGGTAGTGTCAAAGATGGGATTTGAACCCATGTCTTCCTGACTTCTGGTCTAATCTTGTTGCTTGTCCTTCATTTTTGAAGAAGGCCAGTAACATCATAGGGTGATATCTTGACTTGTGTGTGAATTGGATTTAAGTGAGGAAGAGCTGCACAAAGTCATCAGTATTACTCTTTCTTCCAGAGTCAAAAGAGTCCAGAGGCAAGACATAAGTCAGGATGACTGGCCATAGCCCAGGATGCAGTGGGTGACCTTGGTGTCTTTGATGTCTGATCAAGCTTAAAGTGCTTCAGCTGCCTTCATGACCATTGTAACAAATTATTCTCATTCACCCATTCCACCAGGGAAAGTCTTCACATGCTTGGAGTGGGCATTCCCCTAACTCATTGACAGGTTTAAGACCTGTTGGTTACTCTCAACCTGGTTTAGCCTGCCTACCAAAATGATTTTACCTGGTCTGGCCACTTACTACATATTCTACAGCTTCTTAGTCACAGGTGAGAATTGAGTGCCAGGTGGACACTAAAGGCAGATGAACAGCTTCGCAAGCTGTCACACCAGAAGTGCTATTCTTCCCTGAACACCCACATACCTCAGTGCAGTCTAAAGAAGAACTGAAAGAGCATTAAATAAAGGGGAGTGTTTTACAGAGAAAGTGGGCAATCATAAGAAGCATTTTATATCAGGAACAAATATGCATGGGTTTATCTATTCACAAAAATCTCTAGAACACATTGCCTGGTAATGGTGAAGATTTTCTATACATTGGCTCTAATTTTATTAGACAAGCACAGAGATTAGCCCAAATCTTAACTCCTAACACTTGGGATAGGGCGAGTTGGCTCATCAATATGATTAGGCATAAAAAAGACTGAGATTAAGCCTTTCTTCATTGTGGTATGGGGGATAGGGTAGTAAAGTTGGAGTCAGGAACACTTTGATTCAAATCAAAGCTCACATATTTATTACCTGTGTGATCCTAGGCAAATCGCTTAATCTCTTTTGATTTTCAGGTTTGTTGTGAAGATCTTTGTATCCCCCTGTTTCAGCTACACAGTAGGCATTTAATAAATGTTTGTTCCTTGATTAAATGATATGTCATACAAAGCATTTTGCAATCCTCAGCATGCTATTAACATCAGCTTTTATTTCTAACATTATGATGATTATCTTCTACATCAGAAGATCCCAAAGATGGGGAAAAGCCATCACAAGTAATATCCTTCTTCATTTACCTTGAACATGTCACTGATATACTTCATTAAGATGTCAGCTATTTGAATTTGCCTGAAGTGGAGTTTCTTTTCTGGTTATGTCCAATGAGGTGAAATAGTTTGAAGTTCATTTCAGAAGAAATAGGGAGCTATTCAAACATTTTCAGCAAGGAGGTGACGTGTAAAAAGAACCATTTTAGGACCGTTAAACTAATAGTAGTACATAGGATGCAATGGAGCCAGTAGAGTTTAGAAAAATTGGTAAAGGGATTATTATGATCCAAGCTATAGGTTAGCATGGTCTAAACAAGGATAATGGCAATATGAGTGGAGAAGAAGAAGCAGTAGGGTTCTCCACAAAATAGGTGATACATTCTTGCTCTATTTTATATATCAGGATTTGAAAGGAGAGGACTATGTCAAGGACTCTGAGGTTTTCATCTGAGAGACTTGGAAGAATAGTGGTATCTTTGGTAGAAATAGAGAAGAGAGGCAAGAAAGCAAATTATTGGGGAAAGCTAATGAATTCAGAGTTACAAACCTTACATTTAAAAGATATCCGTATTGGAACTGCAGGGCTAGAGGTGAGGAGAAAAGTCAGGGCTGAAAATAGAAATTTGAGAGTTACCCTTATAGAGGCAATAGTTAAAATTATAGGAGTAGATTAACTCTGAGATAATGCAAGGCAATAAGAATAGAGGGGTAAGGATTGAGTTTTAGGGCATATCCTGATTTGAGAGCAGATAGAAAAAGAGAACCCATTGTAAGAAATAGAGAAAAAATAACAAGCATTATGAGAAGAATTGAGATAGTATAGTCTAATGGAGCCTATGTGAAAAGAGGGTTTCAAGAAGTAAGAGAATGGTTAGTGGGATCAGATACTGCACAGAAGTCAAGAAGAAAGACTTTGAGAAAAGGTTATTGGATTTGATATTTAGGGAGTCACTCAAAGGGAGCAGGTTTGTAAAATGATGGGAGCAAAAGGAAGGTCATAGTATATTCTTACAACAAGGGCACATTTGTGAACCAATGGAAGAATGTAGTGTAGACCACTTGAGAAGTTCCCTGGTGGTGGTGTAGCAGGTAGAGCACTGGGATGGGAATCAGAAAGACTCATCTTCCCGAGTTTAAAATCTGATCTCAGACACTCAGCCATGTGATCCTGGGCAATTCAATTAATCCTGCTTGTTTCAGTTTCCTCATCTGTAAAATTTAGCTGGAAAAGAAAATGGCAAGCCACTCCATTATCTTTGCCAAGAAGACCCCAAATGGGGTCACAAAGAGTTGGACATGACTGAAATGATTAAACAAGTCTAGTAGTGGTATAGCCTGGTCAAACAGTATACCAAGGTGAAAAGTCAAAGCATAGATTAGAGCTTAATATGCTTGTAGTTGGAGGAGAAGAAACTAATGAAGAGAAAGAAAATGAAGATAAGGTGTGATGGATGGAGCAAGGCCTCCTGGAGAAAGGGAGAGAGTGGTATTAAAAGCATTCATGCAAGGGTTACTCTTAACATGGAGGGGGAATGTCTTCATGCTCTGAAACAGGTAGGAAGGAGAGGATAGATGAAAACAGATTAATTTTGAGATGGAAATGAGGTAAGTGAGGGAGCTCATAGCAGATGACCTCTCTTCTCATCTGCTGAAAACTAGGGGAATGGAGTAGCACTGGGAGTAGAGAAGAGAGGAGAAACTGCTGGAGAGAATGAAAGTGGGAGTCAACAACAGGTGAATAAAGGCATAGCTGGGCATCACTGAACACCAGACAAGGTTAGAAAGTATGTATTGGTAGTGGTACTATTCAGTAGGGTTTTCTAACTTCCTCCAGTAATGTTGGTATGGGAATAGACAATGTGGACATGAGGACCACCAAGTCTAGGGGAATGAAAAAGTGGGTTCAGTGGAAGACCAAAGAGATAGAGAAGTTAAAGGTGCTGCATAAGAAAGAAAAAAAAGTGAGGAGGATATCCGGAAATGACTGTATAATGTAAAAACCAAAGACATTAATAAAACATATCTTAAAAAATTCTACCTGTTTTAGCAGGGAGCAGAATAATAAAAGGTAGTACAATAAAGGTAAAAATGCAGCGTTAAATAATAAAATAGAAAATCATAAAATACCTAGTTATCTTGCAAGTAGAATATACGAATGAAAATGAATGCTCATATGATTTACTAAATCTGGACCACAAGAAGATATTTGAGTAGTCTACCTGGAAATTAGAGCAAACAAAGGATGTTCATATAATATTTTGCTCCCAAGAAATTAATGATCTTTGCTGATAGGGTTGGGGAGAGGAGATAGATGACTTATAAAAATCTTCAAAGGGTTAATCCAGCAAAAGATAACAATCCTGTTATTCAGATGGGCTATTTAGGAAAATGAGTGAATCTAAAAAGGAAATAATGGATTGACAGAAGACTAAAGACTCAAAAGATCAAAGGTTCTTATAAAGTAGAGAAATGGATTTAGAAAGAATGATAGAAGTAAAAATTAAGGAGATTTTGGCCAAAGAAGGAAATTTTGAGTGTGAGATCTAAGAATTGGAGCCATTCTAAAGATACAGTTTCAGTGGTTTTCAGTGGGTGGAGATGGCTATCTTTGGCAGTGAGAAGGCCTACTAATTGTGAAGTCAGAGTGTCAGAGAAATAATTAGTGCGGATAATAAAGGCTCTGAGGACATGAGAGATTGTGTCTCCTGTCTGTGTGTTAGGTAGGCAAGGGTGACCTGGACTCTGCAGGGGAGGTCGAAGCCTCAGGGTAGACTATTAGAGTCACTAATATGAAGGGGGAAAACACCAGTATTGTGAAGAACTCTGGATAATTTAACGTGATCTGATTTTGAATTCTATACCTGCTACCTGATCCCTGGCAAGTCATATAACCTCAGTCTCTTTGCTATAAAAAGAGGGGTTTAGATTAAATGACTTCCAAGATTCTTTCCAGATCTGTATTCTTGATCTCTCTAATGGAATAAACCAGGCCTCCCTGGCTTCTTTTAGGTTTGGCTAAAATTCCACTGACAGCAAAAAAGCCTTTTCTAGTTCTCCTTAATGTCAGTGCCTTCTCTCTGAGATGATCTCTAAGTTATCCTGGTTATATCTTGTTTTTACATAGGTGTTTGCACATTGTCTTCCCGTTAGATTGTGAACTCCTTGAGAATAGGGACTGGTTTTTTGCCTTTAAAAAAAAAATCTCCATTGCTTGTCATGGTGCCTGGCGTATAGTAGGTACTTGATAAATGCTTAATGACTGACTATTTTGTATGTTTTGTATATATTCATGTATGTTCATGTTGTCTGCTCCATTATGATGTAAGTTCCTTGAGGCCTATTGTTTGCTTTTCTTTGAATCCTCATTGTTTAGCACAGTGCCTCACACATAGTAGGCAGCTAATAAATGCTTGTTGATTTAACCACAGAATTCCGGTATTGGAAGAGACCTCAGTAGTTATCTAGTCCAGTCTATACCTGAAAAAATAATCAACTTTTACAGTATACTTGGCAGCTAGCCATCCAATCTTTTTTTTTAAGTCTTTGAATGAGGGGGAACCTATTATCTCCCCAAGTAATCCATTCTGCTTTTGGACAGGTTTAACCATTAGGTAGCTCTTCCCTGTATCTAGCCTGAATC
Source organism: Pseudochirops cupreus (assembly GCA_028627135.1). Lineage (NCBI taxonomy): Eukaryota > Metazoa > Chordata > Mammalia > Diprotodontia > Pseudocheiridae > Pseudochirops > Pseudochirops cupreus. The sequence continues at coordinate 172,973,989 of CM053581.1, read as the reverse complement.
TTCCTCTCTGCAAATTTCATGCTTCCTAATTCTGCCCTTTGGGGAGTGGAGGAGAGAAGTTATAGCCATGGAGGGTGGCCCTTTAGGAATGGTTATTTTGCGGCTTAGTGTGCTCCTCACAGGTGACCACAGGAACTGGGGTCAACTGACCCTTTCCAAAGAAAATCCAGTGTTTCAGCTCTCCTCCTCCCCCTTAGAACATCTCCCTTTCCTTAGAAGGTAGAGACTAGCTTTTTTGCCGAAAGGGTAGTGACTGCCCCACACCCATAATTGGACATAATAGCTAGAGCACACTGAAATTAAAATGCTTTTAGGTGCTTCCTTCCATCAAATGTAGCACTCTGCATGGGCAGGGCTTTTCAGTCATGAGATCTTGCAGGAATAGAAGAAATCAGGCAGCTTTGTTTCTTGCTGCTGGGGAAGTAACACAATCTCCCCATTTGTCAACTGAAGGCAAGAAAATGAAATAAAATCAAAACCAATTTGAGGGCTAATTATCCTTTTCAAAAGGATTTCATACTGCAGAGTCGCCTGCCTCATAAGGAGAAGGCAGCATTTTCCTGGGGGTTTGTGAGTCCATGGAGACTTAGAGGTCACATTGACATTCCAGAGGTGGGATGTTGCAATGGCTAGAGCAGAGCACTAATGAAACCAGGGTCACTCTTTTGATCCACAGACACAGAGAAAAAGCCAAACTATCTTGCCACAAATGGCACTACTAATCCTGGTGCAGGATGTGCCTAACCCACTGTCAGAAATGAAACTCCACAATTCTGCTGTTTGGATACTAAAGGGCACTGTGTTTTAATATTCGCTAGGGCAGTATATAGTTTGCTAGGGCAGAAATGGTACTTTACTGTATGTCAGGAGTGCAATTTCTAGTCCCAAATCTGCTACTCGCTTGCTTGTGTAGGCTGAATCAAGTAACACAGTTTCTGAGTTTTAAGTTTCCTTGTCTGCTAGTATGGTTTGGATTGAATAACCTCTGTGATACCTTCTGAATCTAATGTTGTAGCATTCTTTTGATATGAATCCCTGTGTTACCTAACTCAGAGGATTGTTATAGGACTCAAATGAAATAATGGATAAGAATGTAGTTTAAAAATCATTCACTGAAATGCAGATGACAGATGAGGCATTTACCATTATTCTTTTTTTTTTCCACAGATTTCCCCATTTGCCCACTGGAGGGCACCATGTATGTGGTTTTACAAAGCCATAATCCAGTTGTCTGGGCCTCAGGATGGGCTTTGTATATCTGCTGATGGGGTAAATGCATGTCTTAACCTTGAGATTCACCTTGTGTGCCCTTGACTGGCTCATTACCACTCATCAACTGGTTTCCAGCATCTGGGATTCTAGATCTGTGAGTGCTCTGGATCCTAAATGGAGTGAAGTATAGGTGGAGGCAGGTAAGGAAGCCATTTTTCCTATACTTCCTTCCATTTGGAGTACCACAGGAATGACAAAGGCTTTTCTGAAAAACTCTCTTTCCCTTCTGTGGGAAATAAATAGACTCAATTTAATTCAACAAAAATTTATTGACTGCTTACTACATGCAAGACAGTCTGGAACCATTTAATAAAGAAGTTATAAAAACAGAAAAGACATTAACCTTGGGAAGTGGTAACCAAGTCATCTAGATCAGAGTTTGTGATGGGGGAGAAGAGTTAGTCAGAGTCTATCATGCACCCTAGACTTTGAGAGAAGAGATTTCAAAGAATTCAGAGAAAGAATAGAATCTTGTGGCCTGAAATTATGAAGTGGAAGTGGACCCACAAGGATGGGATGTTCCTAAGAACTAAATTCTGCCAACAAAAATGCAATATATTTCAATGAGAAGGAAACAGGAAGCTAAAGAATCTTGAATCAACTTTAATTTCAAGAGAGGGCAAATAGCTAAGCATGAAGACAAAAGAATGACATGGACCTGTGAGAAGTGGCAGTAAAGCTAAAGTTCAGAAGTAACTGAGATGTTAAATAAATGCTAAAGATAACAAACAGCTCCAAAATACTTTAAAAAATACATGACGGGCAAAAGGAAAGTGGGAGAAGTGAACCACTGTTCAGGGTGGGTTGGATGATGATCACAGACAATGGAAGGAAGGCACAATTACTCAATCTCTGTTTTGCTTCTGCTTTCTCTACTAAAGGAGTATGATCTTGAGCTTGGAAAAGATAGAGCAAAAGTGGTTAAAAGATAATTTAAAATGTGAAGAAGAGAAGACTTGAAGGAGGGAAAAGGATAGCTGTTGTAAAGTATTTGAAGGGTTGCCATATGGAAGAAGAATTTAATTCCTTCTGCTTGACCCCAAAGGGCAAAACTAGAAGTAATGGGTAGAAGTTGGAGGGAGGAAAACCAGACGTTATATTGGGATAAATTTCCTAACATTAAATTTGCTCAGAAGTAGAAAGGACTGCCTTAGGAGGTAGAAGGTTTCCCCTCATTGGCAGTCCTCAAACAAAGATTGAATAATCCCTTGTCATATATGTTACAGAGTGGGATGGTGATCAGGTAAAGGGATGATCAGGACTCAACGGATAATGAGGTCTTTTCCCACTGTTGGTATCTTAGGCTACACACCTCTGATGTGAAAAGAACTGAAATGCAATCACAAATCAATATGCAAGTGGAAAGTAATGTGTCATTGTTTTAAGTTTTAATAAAAATACTATTTTTAAACCGGATTTCTTCATGAACTTATAGAATCCCAAGTTAGATTTTAGCCATCAAGGCTAGTCACTTAGTTGTCTCCAATTTTGAAAATAAAACAAACACCTTAATTTAAAATAAAAATATTTAGGCCCAATTATCATTAATTAATTAATAATTGGTGCCAATAATAAAAGTGCCAAATACTTGGTAAACAAAATACCTAGTTGTTGAATAATAATTACTTTTGAAAACATATTTGGATTTTAGAGAGATTCTTTTGTCCAAAGATGACAACAATCCCTCATCTAATAGTTGCAATTTTTGCTTCTATTTTTTGAGAATGTCAACCTACAGACCAGAAATGATCCAAGAGCTTCATGGAGTGCCAATGGCAAGAGAGATTCCAGAAGAGAAAGCAGCTCAACAGGAATATAGGCCCACCTCCAAGTGATGAATAAGACTATAAGGGAAAAGGTCCCAGAGTAACCTGAGCACCATACCTCTTCAAATGTCTGCCCAGGGACAGGAAACTCTGATCTTGAGAAGGAGGCAAAGAATCATCATCTGCCATCATATGTGGTTTATTTCAGAATGAATTGTCCAAGTTTGCTTTGGGGCTTAGATTAAAAATACCTCTAAGTCATTTTGGTTTGTACTTTTCCCCGGAGCTTATATAGCAGGTTGGAATGGTCCAGGTTGGAATGTGACTAGGAAACTCCCTGAGGGCATCTCCCAATATCAGAATGTTTGTGTGAATAAAAGGAATGGTTTTATGTTCTTTCAAATGCACATGTAAATGAGGTATGCATGGGCTGATAGGTAGGTGGGAGGGGTTATCAATATACATACACAAAAAGAACATAAGCACAAGTATACACATTTGTTGGGATAAGCAATAATTTTGGTATAGTTTCATTTTGTGACAGTGTTGGTTATAATGCCTGTGTTTCTCCTGACACTTGACTGACTTAGAAGCCCTACTTTGATTCGAGGAAACCAGATGGAACTGTTTTTTCCCCAAATTTATTTAGTTCTTGGTTAGTTGAGTGCTGGGTTTGCAGAAGTAGACCCATTTTTATTGCTTATTTTGGTTTTCTTTTTAAATCTATGGTTTTAAAGAATTACTTCAGAGAAACTTGTAACAGTTGTAGTTCTTAAAGGGTACATTTCAATGACTCTTAGAGATATTGCTGTGACTGTTGGCATTGGGAAGTAAAGTATTTCAAGAGTCATTCAAGCCCATAAGAAAACAGGATCAGTCACACCAAAATGCAAATGAAAATGGCATGAAAACAAAAAACAATGTTAAGAAATGATACATTATTGCTGCAAAATAGCTGAATAAATCATCAGAAAATCAGCAAAGACATCCAGAGTGACTTGGCAGCTAGAAAGGTTATTTGTTGCTCAATCATTTCAGTCATATTGCACTCTTCATGACCCCATTTGGGGTTTTCTTGGCAAAGATTCTGCAGTGGTTTTCCACTTCCTTCTCCAGTTCATTTTGACACACAAGAAGTGACTTGCCCAGGGTCATATAGCTAGTAAATGTCTGAGGCCAGATTTGAGCACAGATCTTCCTGAGTCCAGGCCAGGCCCATGATTTACTGTTATTGGTTCCTCTACAGAGAGGTATAGACTTCCTGAAGTTGGAGAAATGGCAAGAACAGTTTTAAAAAAGCTGTTAATATAGTTATGAAGAAAAAACACACTAGTTATGGATAAGACTATATAGGGTGTCCCAAAAGTCAGATTTTGGGGCTATCCTATATAAAGACTATAGGACAAAGATTAGAAAAAAAGATAATTTTTATTGATGAAACATACTGTTTCCATGCAAAGATAGAGCAAAACTGTTGTCAGGAGAAATATGGGTAGACCTATACAATCTGGGCATCATCCTCAGATGATCATGCAACTGTTGTGTAATGCCAGTGATGCTACTGTGGTGAAGTCAAACATTTAAAGGATCATTCAAGCTCACAATGAAACAGAGTTAATAATACCAACATGCAAAGGAAATTGTCATTGAAAATAAGAAATGCCAAGAAATGACATGTTATTGCTGCAAAGCTTATGAATCCTTAGAAACTAAAGACCAAAGAGGATGAGATGGTAAAACATCCCTCTCCACCTCTCCCCCTTTTTTCCCTTCCAGTGGGCTTGGAAATTTTTTTCCCATCAAGGGAATGATGAACTCTGATCAGTTAAATGAGAAAGTTATAGATGAGAAAGAATTTTCTCAAAATTACAGAAATTCCCAAGGGGGATGGAACTTTGCAACAAGACCTTGCACAGTATTGCAAGGTCAAGAAATTTATTCAGGGTGTAGAGCTTAAACATGCTTCAGGGCCCGAGAACTCACCTGATTTAAGTCCTATTGAAAAGCTATGGGCTATACTCAAGGCTAGACTTGGAAACACAGGCTATTTGTCAAAGGTATGCTTAATGTCAATAGGATAAAGAGTGTGGTTTCATGCTGAAGAATGAAAGAATATGGGCAAAAATTGGGTGAGCTCAATACTAAATCATGAAAAGCAAGTGATTATAGCAAAAGAAAGAAATTGCCTGTCAATGTTTTTTAAGATGTAAAAAATCATAAGGAGAACTATATGTCAATTTTAGGTATTTAACTTTGTCCCAATAATTGGGACACCTCTGTACCTGTATCTCTGTTCATTTATAAACTCCTTGAGGGAAGAGGACTGGTTTTTTTCTTCTTTTTTAACCCTTAGATGAAGCCTAAAACCTTTTATTTGGAGATGAAAATTTCATTTCCTGCCCTCTTCCTGCCTTTCTAGCCTCATTATACCTTATTCTCCCCTTCACACTACATTGGCTTACTTGCAGTTCCCAAAACACAACACCGCATTTCTGGTCTGTGCCTTTGTACTGTGTGTTTCCAGTATTTGTAACATCTTACTGCCTCATCTCTGACTTTTAGTTTTCTTTGTCTTTGTGACTTAATTTAAATCCCACCTTCTGCAGGAGCCTTTCCTAGTTCTCCCAGATGTGAATATCTTTCACACACACACACACACACACACACACACACACACACTTATATATGCATATATGGATATGTATACAGGTATGTATATGTATGTGTATAGTAATTATTACATGTCATTGCTGCAAAGCTAGTTCTTAGAAAGTAAGCAAAGACCTGTAGCAGCAAGCACCCTAGTATACCCAGGATGGCTGCTAGCACAGGTTCTTAGATCTGCTTTTCTAAAGGAAAGCAACTCAAAATGGATTAACAATCTTACTTTAATCAATCAAACATATATCATTTACCTAGTTCAGGGGAAAAAATCAGCACCCTGAGCTTCAGAGAATGCAAACAGAATACAAACACAAGTTACAAGCAGCAGTTACAAACAGACAAAGAAACAGATCAGCAGATGGGCTTCCAACCGTCTGACCATTACATCCATACCTAGTTAGTTACCAGAGAGGGAAGCACCAACATCTGGGTTTTCAAAGCCAGGGGGCTCAACGGCTTCCCAGAGTCTCATCTGGCCAAATCACACAACTCTTTCCAAAGTGAGCCCCAAAACAAAACCTCACATCAGGGTATGTATAGCCTTTGCCTGGATCAGAGAGTGTCACAGCCCTCTTGACCCACTGCCCATTCACAAAGTAATAAGGGGTGGGCATTCCTGAAGAACAAGTCTCCCACCACAGGCTTCATGTGACCACATTCAGCCTATTAGGGGGCACAGTATACTTTCAAATCAGGGAAGGTTCTCAGAGCCCTATCAAGGGGCCTAGGGGTAGGGAAGATCTTGAGATTCCTATAACAAGACCAAAGATGATGTTAAGACTATGAAACATCCCTCTCATGATTTTTTTCCCCTTCCTTCCAGTGGGTCTCAAAATCTTCCCATAGAGTCTCTTGTCAATACAGTAATATTATTATCTATCTATTTTTATATAGAGTGATACATTAATACACACACATATATCTTGTATATATTTAGTAGTGTGGTGGCCAGAACACTGGATGTGGAGTCAAGAAGTCTTGAATTTGAATCCTGACTCAGGTACTTACTAGCTGTGTGACCCTGGTCAAGTCACTTAAACCTGCTTTAGTTTTTTTAACATGTAAAGCAAGGATAAAAATAGCTCCTACCTTCCAGGTTTTTCGGGAGGATCAAATGTGATAATAATTATAAAACACTTAGCATAGTGCCTAGTACATGGTATATGAATATATGCTATATAATTATTATTATTATACATTGTGTATTATTATTAGCACTACACTTTGTAATTCTTAAAATGTTATGCAAAAGGTAACTATTGTTATTATTATTATCAATTAATGCTTATGACTGACTGGGAGATACTTTCATGACTGGCAGCCAGAGGTTGAAAAAATGCCTCTGAGATAAAACGGGTTTGCTAGTCCCTGAAAACAAGGCCTCGACATCTTCTACCCCAAACTCCTTTAGAGTTTGGCAAGGGGGCATATTTACTAGCAGACATCAATGTCTCATCAGATATATTTTTTTTTTTGTTAGCTGGATGTACAGGGTTCTCCTGCCAGTTCTTGTGAGCATTGTGTCAGGATGTTAAGGGAAAAGCACCATTGACAGGAATTGTCGATGGGCTCCAAAGTCAGTGGATGCTAGGAACAGAGAGGCTGAACAGCATTACTGACAATCTTTCTATATCACCAGGCTTTTATGAGAACTTTTCTTCCTATTGCTTCCCTCCCCAAACCCCAGGAATTCAAGATGGTGAAATTACATCAAGAATGCAGGGCCGCATGGCCACAAATAATCATTCTGTGGAGAAATTGTGCCATACCCGGCTGTGGGCCTGCTGACTCAATTGGAATAGGCTCACAAAGCATTCGACTGTTCTCCAAATCTGCAAAGTACAGCTCATGGTCCCCCAAATCTGTAGTCTGGGTCTGTTGACAGCTTATTTGTCAAATGCCTAGCTCCTCAAAGCACTAAGAATTTAATAGTAATTTAAAGGCTTTTTTAAAAAAATGAATTGATTTACTTTTTCTATCTGGTCCTATAAAAATCATCTCCTCTGAACTTTCAGAGGCAACTAAATGGTGCAAAAGAGCATGCTGGCCTGGAGTCAGGTAGACCTGAATTAAAATCTGACTTCAGAAACATCTTAGATGTATGACTCTGGGCAAGTCACTTGACCTCCGTCTGTTTCAGTTCCTTGACTATAAAATGGGGGTAATAAGAGTATCCATCTCTCTGGGTTGTTGTGAGGATTAAATGAAATGATATTTATAAAATGCCTAGCACAGTTCTTGGCACATTGTTGTTCATTTGTTTCAGATGTGTTTGACTCTTTGTGACTCCACTTGGGGTTTTCTAGGCAAAGATACTAGAGTAATTTTCCATTTCCTTTTCCAGCTCATTTTATAGATCAGAAAACTGAGGCAAACAGGGTTAAATGAGTTGCCCAGGGTTACCCAGCTAGTAACTGTGTGAGGCCAGATTTGAACTCCGATTTTTCTGACTCCAGGCCCAAGTTCTATCCATTACACCACCTGCCCCTCTGGTGTTTTTGCCCTGGCACATAGTAAGTACTTAATAAATTTTTTTTTAAGTCAGTTGTTCAACAAGCATTTATTAAGCACTTCTTACATATGTGCCTACTACTGGGATAAATGCTGAGGATGCAAAGAAAGTGTAAAGCACAAGCCATGCTCACATGGAGCTCATATTCTAAAGGGGTAGACAATATACAAACACTGTAAAGGGGGATTATACATTACTTTCTTCAGCTGATGCAAATTCCTGTCTTGGCAGAGGCTGGGAAGCCCACTTCCAGGAGAGTTGTGCTGCTGTGGAATAGAAATGCCTTGGAAAGACTGCAGAGTGAGTGTAGACATTCTGTACTGGGTTCTGATCTACTAATTCCAGGGTAGATTGCAGAATCTTTGATTGACTACAGCTTCAGAATTAGAGCTGGGGGCATCTTCTTGTTAGATCTATCTGTTCATGGTTTAAGTTTTTCACTTTTAGTATCTAGTGAGAGAAAGTGATGTAAAGTGGGGGGGCCTGAGGGCCCTCATTCTCCAAGATCAACAGGTGGCCCCATGAAAATAGGTCTCAGTCCTTTGTCTCACTATTTTTTTGTTTTAGGACAAGATTAATCTGGAGGCACTGACCTCATGAGTTTTGAAAGGTCAGAAAAGGGAGGATCTTGGAGTCTGGGCCTCCAGAATTCCAAGGATTTGAGTTTGTCCAAGTTTTGCAACCATCCTGTTGTCATTGCCCCAATGAGCAAGGAGTGACAGTTGGGAATGACCTTTGGGATCCACTCCAGTGGTAACTGAGATGAGCTCATCCATCATTGATGCCACTGTGGACTTTAACTTGGTGCTACCTATGGGGAAACTGTACCAAGTCTGAACCCACTCTCTACAGAGATGAGACCAAGATGGTGCTAGTGTCCCAAACATATTGGGAAAAATATTTATACTTACATTATTGCTATATATTCAAGGTCAATATTCCTTTGTAAAAGCTGAATGATGTTAGATGATAAAAGGAAACTGGGGCACTAGTCACTGAGGCATAACAGTGAGGGGAATAAAACCAGTTGGGATTTGAACCTATGGCAGTAGAAAGGAGACACCTCAAGTGCCTTAGGAGTGTCCCTAAAGCCTTGAGGGGGAAGATGTGATAGGTGTGGCTCTGGGATATTGAACCAGAGCATATTCAATATAGTAGTGGGAGGAACTGGGAAAGGCCTCTTGAAGAAGTGCAATTTAAGCTGATTCTTGAAGGAAGTCAGAGAAGTTGGAAGCCAGAGGTGAAGAGGGAGAAAATTCTAGTCAAGGGGGACTATCAATGAATCAGGAGATGGAGTGCTGAGTGTAAGGAACTACATGTAAGAAAGCTTATTTCTATGAATTTTATAATTATGAAGCGGAGTTAAGCAAAAGAAGACTGGGAAGTTTAGAAGAGGCCATGTTTGAAGGGCTTTAAGAAACAGTCATGATCTTACATGTGATCTAGGAGGTAATAAGGAGTCACTGGAATTTATTGAGTAGGAGTGTGACAGGTCAGGTTTGCACCTTAGAAAGATCACTTTGAACTGAGTAGCAGATGGATCGGAGCAGGGAGAGAACTGAGGCAGGGAAATCAACCAGAGGGCTGTTGCAATAGTTGAGGCATGAGATGAAGAAGGATTGTTCCAGAAGGGTGGCTATGTGAGTGGAGAGCAGAAAAAATATACAAGAAATCTTGTGGAATTAGAAATGATGAGACTTTGGCAACAAATTAGATATATGGGTGAGTATAAGTGAGGGGTCAAGGTTAACACTAAGGTTGTGAGCCTGAGTGCCTAGTAGGATGATGGTGCTTTCATCAGCAATAGAGAGGTTTGGAAGAGGAGAGGGTTTGGGAAGAAGGATAATGAGTTTAGGTTTGTACATGTTGACTTTGAGATGTCTATAGGACAGCTAGTCCAAGATGTCCAATAGATAATTGGTGATATGAGACTGGAGGTCAGAAGAGAAGTTAGATAGGGATAAATAGATCTGAGAATCATCTGCACAGATATGGTCATCGAATCCATAGGTACTAATGAGATGACCAAAGAAAATATATAAAATATATATGACTAAAGAAAAAAATATAGCAGGAGTTCCTAACCTGGAATCTGTGAACTTGCTTTTGAAAATATTTTGATAGCTCCAACTCAATATAATTTGTTTTCTTTTTATAAAAAAGGTTTCATTTTTAATCCTATGTATTTTATTTTATGCATTTAAAAACATTATTCTGAAAAGGGATCCATAAGCTTCACCAGACTAACAAAGGATCCATGATACAAAAAGGTTAAGAGCCCCTTATATACAAAGAGGGCCCAGGACAGAGCTTTGGGTGGCACCCACATTTAGTGGGCTTGGTCTGGAGGAAGAGTTAGCAAATGAGACTAAGAAGGAGTGGTCAGACAGGCGGTAGGAAAACTAGGAAAGAGCAGTCACAAAAACCTAGAAAGGAAAAAGAATCAAGAAGAGGGTAATTGACAGTGTCAAATATTGCAGAGAGATGAAGGATGAGGATTTAGGAAAGGCCATTAGATTGGTAAAAGCAGAGAACATCAGTAACTTTGAAGAGAGCAGTCTGAGTTGAATGATGAGACAGGAGCTTTCATAGCACTTTGTACGTCTTTTATAATACTTTACCTTATGTTATTGTTAGACCCATTTCTAAGCATGATAGCAATGACATTTATATAATTCTTTATATGTTTAAAAAAATTGGATCATCACAACAACCCTATGTGGTAGAAGGTACTTCAGTTTTATCAATCCCATTTTATAGATAAAGAGATTGAGGCTTAGAGCCCTGAAATCATTTGCCTATGGCCACACAACTAAGAAGTGTGAGAGGGAGAATTTGAACTTGGAATTCTCATGACTCCAAGGCCAGCATTCTTTCTATTCCTACAGTGCCAAGCTTAGGTCTCTGACCCTTGCACAAAATCTTGGAATCTGAGTTAGAAGAGATCTCACAGACCGTCTAATCTAACTTGTCCCTGAGCAAGTATTCCCTCTACAATGCTCTTAACGAGTTTTAATCCAATCTCTGCTTGGCAACCTCCAGTGGTTCCCTGGGTGTGCTGCCCATTTTACTTTTAGAATGCTCTGATTGCTAAGAAGTTTTTCTTTTGGTAAACCTAAATCTGCAACCATATTAAGCCTAAATCTGTAACTTTCACTGTTTTTACCGCTGAGGCAAAACAGAACACATCCAATCTCTCTTCTAATGATGCCTCTTTATGTACTTGAAGATAGATATTGTGTCCCCGCAAAATCTTCTCTCACCAAGATGAATATCCTCCAGTTCCTTCAACTAATCCTCAGAGTAGTTGCTCAGTGAATTTATTGGGGATGAAAGAATGAATGAGTAAATTAATCCATTAATCAATAAAGAATGAAAGACTATTGAAGGTGCCTCTTTTTTTAAAGATTATTTTATTTTTAATTTATGGAATAAAACAAATATTTCCATAACATAGTTTATAATAAAAAGATGATTGCATGCAAAACTACAAATCTATTATATATAATTTGCTATTCCTTTTAGATATAGAGAAGGTGCTTCTTAAAGTGACCTTTTGTTGAAAACAGCCTGTGCTTTCTTCCTTTCAGTCTTTTGTAATGACTGAATAAATTGTGGTATGCAAATGTGATGGAATACTATTGTTCTGTAAGAAATAAGGAAATAGTTGATTTTAAAAATACATGTAAAGACTTGTATGAACAGATACAGAGTGAAGATACAGCAGAAGCTGAATAATAATTTATACTAAACATCAATAATATAAAAAAATGATCCACTTGAAAACTTCTATAAAGTAGTGAAAAAAAAATGAGCAGAACCAGGACAACAATTTATACTATCATGACAACACTATAAAGATAAACAGCTTGAAAAGTGTAAGAGCTATAATCAGCTCAATAACTGTCCCTGATTCCCAATGGCCACAGATGATTCACTTCCTGAAAGAGAGGATGGAGTTAGGGTGCAGAATGAGACATATATATTCTTGTACACAGCTCATGAGGAAATTGGTTTTGCTTGACTGTGTATATTTGTTAAGAGGAATTTGTTTTCCTTTTTCTTTATTTTTTCATTGGAGTAGAGGAATGGGGTAGATGGAATGGGAATGGATGAGAGAGAATAGATTTGTTAGTGCAAAAAAGAGACAAAAAAGCATTCCCTTAGTTCACCAGCAATAGTTGAGCCCATAGTTTAAAAATGAGCACAGTACAGCCATGGGGTTCTCAGGGAGTTGAGTCTAAACCAGGGCTCTCCTCGCACCAAGAGAACAATTTCTACTCCTCTAGTCAGGCAATTTACCATCTGTAGTCACTTGCTCTCCCTGGGGCCTACCCATGGTTAATGTACTCAGACCTCAAGTCTAGAGAGTATCATGAAAATGCAAAACTTCTTGTGTTTAGGAATGAATGAGAAGAGCAGGGCCAGGCAAGCACAGGAGATGGACCCAGGCTTGCTTACAAGCCCGTTTGACCAAATAAGCTGAGCTTGAAATTGCTTGGGGCTGGATTCTGTTTTCTTTTTCTCTTTGGAAGGAATAAACTTTATTCTTCAGAGTTATAGTTCTTTCATATGCAATTTCTCCTTTATTTAATGAGGCCCATAAAATAATCCAATGCACACAGTATGTGGGAAAAAGCTTTCCTGGAGGAGGTGGGATTGGAGATAGGCCTTGGAAGACAGAGCACTAGAAGAGGCAGTGGGCAAGCCTTCTTAAAAGGAGAACATCATGAGAAAGGCAGATGAGAAAGGAACATTTCATGTTCAATGTATAGTGACTGGATGAATACACTTAGGGGGAGAAATCAGTTTGGGAAACAGAGTAGAGTGGCAATATTTTCCCAAGTTAGAGAAGACATTGAATGTTAGTGTAACACAGGTTTAAAGTTTCTGAGAAATCTGACTCAAGTCCTCTGCTATAAGGTTCAATATGGCTTTTTGGGGGGGTAATTAATTGTGCAAATCATCATCCGAGGCCATGCCCAGTGTGGTATTTTACTAGGCCATCTCTGAATCATCAATCTTATAAAGAAAGTATACTTAATTAAGATACTAAACAGTGTAAATAACAAGAGAGAATTAAGTAATTGAGTGAATTAGGGGTGGTGGTAAGGAGTGTTCCCAAAAGGTACTCAGGAACCTCATCTTTCCTTTCTCTTATTGATTAGTTCTCTAGGGTCCTATCAGTATCTCTGTGTCTCTGTTCTAGGGGTTCTTTATTTTTTGTATGTCATGGACCCATCTTGCACCCATATACTAATGGGTGTAACCCTATATATCTCAAGGTAATGGATGAGATAGAAAACTGCAGGGAAAAACTTGTGAGATTGCAAGGAAAACTATCAATCACTCCCCTCTCTTCCCCCATGCACTCACTGACAGCATGCCAATCTGTTAGACTTCTGGGGCAGGCTTCAGTCTCTTCAAACCTCTTGGCTTGATACTGGAGTAAGCTAGGTTCTACTTGGACTCCTGGGTTTAGGGAATGCTAGTGAAGTACCATTCTGTGAACTCCCCTTTCCATCTTCTCAATGTGCCCATAGCCCCTAACTTACTTACTTGCTTTCCTCAGCCATTCTAGAATAACCTAGAATTCCTCAGAGGCTGACTCCAGTCACATCTCCATCTCTGCTTTAGTAAACCTGCTTTTCTTCACTTTTATTCCCTTCATACATATAGCACTTCCATTTCTTCTTTTTCCTTTTTTTCTTCAAGTCTGCACTAACTGACATAATCCTTCATATAAGTATAGGCTCCATGGACATTTAACATCCTGCACATTTCACCAAAGAACAGCTTTTCATTGTTGTGGGTTGTTAAAGAAGCTGGAATCAGAGGTAATGAAGCCAGGAGGGGAATGTTCAAGGCCATGGGAGGCAGAGGTACTGCAGAGAAATGGCTCTGGTTCTCTGGATAGGAGGGGCTTGACGGGGAGTAGTCAGGTGTCCTAGGGAAGGTTGATGGGGACTCACAAGCAATGAGGTGGACTCTTCCCTTCTTGCTCTAACACTGAATCTATGGATCTAAGTTGCAGATCTATTCCCTCGGTTCTCACCCTCTAGATGGAGCTAGCAGGTTAGAAAAGGGATGTTCTTGTGGCCTTAGTCCCAGCCCATGGCTGGTTGGACATCCATCCTTCCTGATTCCCCTAGTGCTTTTAGAATCAGTTAGATAGGGGGTTGGGAATGAGGAGTGGTCTCAAAAGGTGCTCGGGAACTTCATCTTTCCTTTTTCTTGTTGGTTAACTCTCTAGGGTCCTGTTAGTAGCTCTAATTTTGTCTCTATTATGGGAGTTTTTCATCTTTTGTGTGTCAGGAACCCCTTTGGCAGTCTGGTGAAATTTATGGACTTCCCAGAAGAGATATCTTTAAATGCATATAATGAAATATATAGGATTATAAGGGAAACCAATTATACTAAAATACAGTTACTAAAATATAAAAACAAAATTCATGTACCACAGATCAAATTCTCCTGCTTCTAGACAGTGCGTGGGTGACAACTTTTTCCTCCATTCAGACCACTGTATTTTCTGAATATTTAGAGTACGTTAGCTCCTTTTTTGGCCCTTATTCCATTTTATCCACAAAAATAAACACCAAGTAAATAGCAGGTTAAGGCTCTTGTCCCTTACAAGGGACCTGCTGGTATAGAGTCAATGGCAGGCCTGGGTTCCCCAAAGCACATCTTGGTATTGCTTGAGTCTGAGGGAGACATGTAGAAACATATGTATGCCTCCCCCTTCCCCTTGTAGTTGGCAGGCTCTCTACTAACCCTTTGTGAAGAGGTCATGGTGTCCCAAACCAATGAACTAAACTGGTTTATGAAAACTCCAGGGCCTGCCAACCAGAGAACATTTCTATAAATACCACTGTTTCTCACTCTAATAAACACACGGTTTATCAACCCAAAACAAGAACACAGACTTTAAATTGCTATTTAATTGAGAAATTGCACATCACTAGTTTGTCTTTCTTTAGTTAGGAAACACTGTCTGATGCTCAAAGGCTTGAAGAGAAGACATTTTTAGGCAAGAAGTACTCTAATGGTCAGCCCCAGGACTTAGTCCCTGCTGGCCTTGACTGAGTTTCACTTATCTCTCCCAAAACAGATATTTGAAGACCTGAAGGAATCTTCATAGCCTTATGTCCTTATGCACAGGGAGTTTGTTGTATATTAGCCCTTGAGCTCCATGTTCTATGCTCAGGGACAGAAATCAGTTTGGGAAGCAGATTAGAATGGCAATATCTTCCCAGATTAGAGAACACATTGAATGTTAACATAACATAGGTTTAAAGTTTCTGAGAAGGCAGACTCAAGTCCCCTGCTATTTTTCTAAGGTTCTACCATAGCTAATAGAGGGGCCAGTTCATAGGATTGTTAGGGTTATAGATTTAGAGCTGGAAAGAGCATTACAGGTCCCAAGTTAACTTAGAGATTGAAACTTTTCATTTTGTTGCTCAAAAAGTTTTATTGTTCTTATTGGTCCAGCAAAGATGAGGAAAGCAAATTGCATAGTACTACATAGTCCACTCTATCTATCTATCTATCTATCTATCTATCTATCTATCTATCTACCTATCTACCTGCCATTAACTGGGGCTCCCTACGTCACCCAGGCTAGAATTGCAACGGCCAATAATGGGTCAGTTCCACTGCTGATCCTCATGGAAGGTTTGACCTGTTCAATTTCTCCCCTGGCCAGTTTGTGCCTTGAGGCAATCTAGTGATCCCTTTACTCCTGGGAACTCATCATACCAACATTAGACTTAATGGCCCAATCACTTTAGCCCAAATGCAGTTTAAGTGATCCACCAGCCTCCGCCTCTCCAGTAGCATGCACTTAATCTACTTTTTAAAACAAAGGTCTTGCCAGATATTCTATGATAATATTAGTCCTCCCATTATGATGCAGTCCTTACAGATACCACTTGCAAAACTCTTCTCTATGATAAAAATCACTAGCTTATGAGAATGAAAAAATAAAACAAAAATATTTGTCCCTTTCTCTATATGTGTAAATGCTCCCATTACTTTTCATAACTTCTTCCAGGAAGGGTTGCTTGGGAGACATTAGGAATGAGTCTGTGGATAGTATTAGCTCACAAGACTTTTGTAAAAATATGTAGCCAGTTGTGGTTGGACCAGGCTCTGTAATCCTCTTCTATCTTTCTGACTGACCTTGATCATTTGTATAAGAGATGATCCATCCTGTCAGTCTAAAATTGGCCACAATTCTTTCATAGTAAATACAAGCAACATCTTTACAAATAATGCCACTGTTTTGAGCCCTTTCACAGCACACCCCCTTAAAGTTTTTGAATCTCAGTGCTGGTCTTTTTTTGGGCACCTTCCTTTGCCTTACTGATGTCCGTATCAGCTTGATTCAAAAACACGGGCAAGGAGCTAGCCTTTTTTTGCTACTGTCTAGCTAGAAAATGAGGCTTGACAAAGTTTGGGGACTTACTCAAAGTGCCACAGCTAACGAGTGTAAAATCTGAGACTAGAGTTCAGGTTTTCTGATTTTCCAGTCCAGAACCCTTCCCACTCTGTCATCTGGTCCCCAAACCCCAGAAGATAAGCTCTTTGAAAAAATGGAATTTGTCTTTTGCCTTCTTTTTGACTTTTTAATTCTTAGGTCCTGGATTGGGCTTGGCAGACTCTTTATCCTGATTGAAACTAAAAGTAAAGACTAGTTACATCTCATCCACATGCTTAGGGGAAGAGCTTTCCCAGACTAGAACTATTCTTACAGTGCCAAGACTTGGTCACTGATGGCCTTGGCTGCATTTCACTTATCTCTCCAAATGAAAAAAAAAATTGAAGGCCTTAAGGAGCTGGTTGTGATGTACTAGGCTTTAGGAAAGTCATCATCCTAAAGATCATGTTGAAAGCACAGAAAATGTTTGAACTGGAAGGTGTCTGACAGGTAGATCATCTAGTTCAACTTGCTGCCAGCCTAGGGCTCTTTCCTCTCTCCTACAGTTAAGTGCTTTAAAAAGAAGACAACCTCAGCATTCCATTTCCTATCTCTTTTCTTTTGCATGTCTGGAATTCACTTCCTTTTTACTTCCACTTTTTAGAAGTCTTAGCTGCCTCCAAAGCTCACCTTAGGCATCCCTCAAGATGCCTGTAGCTATTAGTGATTTCTCCTTTATCATATTGTCTTGCATTTACTTACATGCTTTAAATGTTGTCTCTTCTGATTGTGAGTGGAATATTAGAATCTTGGAGGTAAGGATGATTTTTTTGGGGGGGTTGTCTTTGTACCCTTTGTGTCTCACCCAGCATTCTAAAAAGTGTTTATTGAATGGGAATCTAGTCCCTTTAGGGTTAGTTCACCCTGTGGGGTCCCCAGAGCATCTGTGCTAGGTATGAGCTACTCTGGATCCGCATCCACTCAATGTTATCCCTTATGTATCTCCATTGATGTTTACTTTTTCTCTAGTCCATCACAGGAAAAAAATAGTTCAAAGAAAAGAACATTCAATGGTGTAGCAGAGCAAGAAGATTTTCAATAGAACATCCCATTCCCTTTTGCTCCATGAGCCTATGGTATAGTCTCTGACAAATATAAAATATAAAAACTACCAGTGAAAAGAATGAGCACCCATAGTGATCACACATATGGTCCATGTGTCGGGAAAATATTTGGTGGGGGCAGCTCACACCTCTGCCACTGTAACACCCCCTGCCTCCCACTCTGTCTTTTGGTTATGTCATTTGTGCTGCTCTAAATGGGTCTGCTCCTCACTGGGTATGGCATCTCTGTTGGATATGGCACCCTACTGGGCTTGGTTGGTCTCTTCATTTAGTGTCTGCTAGTCTCATGGTGACTGTGGCATAGGTAGTCTCCACTGGAGTGTTACTCTGCTTGTCATGTGCCATCCTCAGTTTCCCTAAAAATTGAATTGGATTCGTTGAATTGTTAGTAGGCTATAAACCTCTCGAGATATTTTTCATCTTTTTATCCATAGCACTAGGCATAAGATCTTATATAGAATAGGTACTAAATAAATGGGTATTGAATTGCATCTGCAGAGAATAACAGCATACTAGTGACTTGAATTTTATATGATTGTTTAAGCTTTGTATAGCAATCTTCAACAGCCATGAGAGGTGGGTTGTGTCAATATTATCACCCTTGTTTTACATTTGAGGCTCAGAGAGGAGGAGAGACTGAAGATACAGTATTTAGAGCAGGAAAAGACCCTCAAGATCATTGTCCAATTCTCATTTTATAGAGTAGGAAACTGATGTGCAGCGAGAGGAAGTGAAATACCCATGATCACATAGAAAGTAAATACAAGAGCAGAGATCTGGAGCCACGTCTTCTGATTCCAAATCCAGAAGTATTTTTTAGTCCATCATGGTGCCTCTCACTGCCCACAGTGGGGCAAACAGTAAATATGGGAGCAGAGATTTGAATTCTTTTCTCCTGACTCTTTCTATTACACATTAGAGAGAAGATAAATGACGGATACTTCAATGCTTTAAAACTGGAGGAATGAAAAATATGATAAAAGAATTCAGACTGTTCTTTCCTAATGGTAGATCAGAGGCAATGTAATAAATTGGAGGAGGCAGTCATAAATTATCTGGTAACAGGATGTTTCAGGGCAATGTGACCCTGTTCAGTTGTTTCAGTCGTCATCATCTTCATATCCCATTTGGGGTTTTCTTGGCAAATATACTTGGAGTAGTTTGCCATTTCCTCCTCCAGATCATTCTACAGATGAGGTAACTGAGGCAAAGAGCGTTAAGTGACTTACCCAGGATCATACAACTAGTAAGTAGCTGAGGTCAGATTTGAATTTAGTTTTCCTGAATCTAGGCCCAGTGCTTTATCTATTGCACCACCTAGATGCCATTTTGGATTTAAGCTGTCATAAAAGATCTGGTGACAGAATGTTGCAAGGTAGTAAGACCCCCTACCTACTTACTTGACCCCTGTGCCCTTGTGCAAATATAAAGAGGCCCCTTGGTGTGGTAGATGGAATGCTAGATCTAGATTCAAATCCTGTTTCACTTACTCCCCAGATGTGTGACTCTGGTCAAGTCACTCTAACTCTCTGAGCCTTAATTTCTTTACCTATCCAATGAGAATAATAATAACACAGCAAGATTTTTATGAAGACCAAACAGCATAATATACATAAAGGACTTTGGTAAGCTTAAACCCTTATAAATATGTGAACATTGATTATCTTACAAACCACACTATTGTGTAAACACCCCTACCATCTTTTTGTGTCTATCTATAAGAAATGGTTCACTATTTATAAAATCAGACATTTTTTTGGCTCTGGATGATTCCTGTAACTGTGATGCCTAAAGGGAGGAGAGGAACTAGGCTTGTTTTTCCAACTCTGTGCAAAGCTATGGCCATCAAGAAGAGATAAACTTCACTGTTGTGAAGGAAAGCAAGACCCAGGTATCTCAAAACATTGAGGAGGTAGGGACAGAGACCTCGGATGCTATGTGCCAGGTCCCAGTGCAGCCTTTCTAAGGTGTCACAGCTGATCCTATCATTCCTCCTATAGTAGTAATTCAGTAAGTACAATCAAGGCTCAGGTGAGAGATCTCTCCAGTGACTAAGACCTGGTTGCATTTACTCCATCTGGCAACTTAGACCTTTGCTCATAAGCATCTGTTTCTGTGTTGCCCCTGTTTCTTCATATCCATGCATCTGGGCATTTCATTTTAGGTTCAAGACCTCTTCCTGGGTGAGTTAAATGCAATATAATAAAAATTGTTTTATGTTTTTAACTTGTCTATTGTGACTTTACTAATCATCAACCAACTAGAACATTCAATAGTATTTCCTTCTTTCTCTTTTAATTTTCTTAAGATATAACTTTGAAGAAAATTAGATCATGTATTCATTTGGAACCTATTGTGGTATATGGATCTATTGCTTTATATATTACTGGTCTGTTTAAAAAAAAAAACAACACCTGTTTTAATTCCCAGCTGTTATGTATTGGGGCAGTTGGTTTCTCCAGGTTTGTCCTATGAAGAATCAGAAGACATAGGGGCCTGTTACTTCTAATGTTGTGTCTTCCCCCATTAGAATATAAGTTCCTTGAGGGCAGGTGCTATCTTTCTGCTTGTATGTGCATGCTTAGTGCTTAGAACAGCTTAAGTTGCTGTTGACTTGATAATGATGAATGACTCTCAAATATTTTATCAGTTGGAAAAGCTGGACACTGATGACTCTTTTAGTTCTCAAATTCTGTGATTCTATGACATGGACCATTTTTCCTTCCAGTGAAGATCCCCATCACCAACCTTCTAACCTTCTCTTGTTCAGACCCCTGGCTCAAGAGGGCCTTCCAATTGTTACCAGATCACACCCATCACTAAGTGTTTACATCACCCTGTGGGATGTATCCAGGAGCAATACTCAAATGGTCCATATACAGGGGGCCTAGTCCATTCTGGATTCTCTTTCCTTACTTGTTTTTAATCAAATTCTACTCTCGCTCTTTTCCTCTAGCTTTCCCATACTGCCTCGTCAGAAGTAATGAATAATATTTAGAGCTGCAAACCAGAAAGCATTTAGTGGTCATGAAGGCTTGATAAAATGTATACAAGGTTTTAAATATTCTGTTGTAATGCATGGTAAACCTCAGTTAAAAATGAGACAAGTTAAAAGCCTTGTGCAAGTGATTGATGGTCCCCCATCAATATCAATGGTTGATCGCATTTGGGGAAGTTGGGATGCAGTGTTCCTGCTCTGTGCTGCTCACATTGAAGTTTGTAGAGATGATATATCTTATATAAAGCCTTGGTCTCCTGCTGGCATTACACTGACATTAAGTAATGATAATGGGACTGAGCCTCACTTTCAAGTAAAACAAGTTTCTGAGTGAAACATGGGCCAACTTGGCAGATAGAAACCCTTCTAATTGTTCTTGGGGCTGTTTGATCCCAAGGGAGGGTGTTGAGGGAGAGAGGCTTGTGCCCAATGTTAAACCAAAAGTATATAACAAACTTTCTGTAAAAAAAGGACAAAAGGATACATTTACTCTATTTTCTCTGCTAGTTCTAGACTCTTATGGAGCAGACTTGACTTGAAGCAGAAAATATGGGTTCTAGTCCCATCTCTGCCACTCAGCCTCTCCAAGTCTCACTTTCTTCATTTGTAAAATGAATAAAAATACTTGTGCTATTTACCTTGCAAGAACGGTTGTAAAAATCCTTTCTTAACCTTAAGATGCTCTTGTTATGGTTTTAAATCTACTTGAACCTATACCTGACTAGGAATCTTCACTATACCATTCGCAGTAAGTGATCTTCCAATCTCTACTTAAAGACTTCCTGTGATGAGGAGCTCATGATGCAGCCCATTCTACTCTTGGATAATTCTAATTGTTAGAATCCTTATCTTTTTATTGAATCCAAATGACAGAATGGAGATCCTAAAGGATCATGACAGACTAGAATGATGGGTCAGATCTAATAAAATGACATTTCACATGAACAAATGTAACGTTTTATTTTGGGGTTAAAAAAACTAACAATTCAAGTAGATGATGGGACATTATGGTTTGTGCAACAAAGAATTTGGTGAGGTTTAATATGTTTCAATGTGAGTTAAAAAGGTAAGGCAATTTTTTTCTGACTGTGCTGTTTGAAATAATAAATCCAGACTTAGGTAGGTGATCATCCTGGTCCAGTCAGACTACATTTGGAGTGCTGGGTTCAGTTTTCAGTGCCACATTTTCAATGCCATAAGCTGAAACATCTACTGTATCTGAAACATCTACATGTATAGGATGGAAAAGGACCTTAGAAATCATTTAACTGAACCCTTATTCCCTCAATACCAAGTGTGATAACATTTTGTAAAAAGCACTAAGCACAGTCTAGGCACTTGATAAATGATCATTTCCTTCCCTCCCCCTATTCATTAAAGATGATAAAGAAGTTGAGTGACTTTCTCAACTTCACAAAGTAGTAAGTGGGAATCTTGAATTCAAAGCCAGTTCTCCTGGCTATTCATCCAGTCTTTCTTCTACTGTGCTATACAACAATGAGTAGCTTAAAAATAATGAACTGAGAATGTTTATCTTTTTTTTAAAATTTATTTTATTAAATTTTTTTTGAGTTACATATTTTCTCCCCGTCTTTCCCCCGCCCACCACCCCAAAACAGCCATCCCAGTGTTTCCCCCCTCCCCCAGTCTATTCTCTCCTATGTCACTTTGGTAGGGCAGAATGGATCTCCCAACTGCAGTGCCTGTGTATCTCAAGTTCCAGTTGGATGTAGTCAATAATAA
>CM053581.1:172934122-172950991 GCA_028627135.1 Pseudochirops cupreus | reverse complement strand
CGGTGATTGACTACATCCAACTGGAACTTGAGATACACAGGCACTGCAGTTGGGAGATCCATTCTGCCCTACCAAAAAGTGACATAGGAGAGAAAAGACTGGGGGAGGGGGGAAACACTGGGATGGCTGTTTTGGGGTGGTGGGGGGGGGAAGACGGGGAGAAAATATGTAACTCAAAAAAAATTTAATAAAATAAATTTTTAAAAAAAAAAAGAAGCATGAGAAGGTAAACATGGAAAATAAATCATAAGGAACTTATCAAAGTTGAACTATTTACATGCCAACATGGAAAACTGATAATTAGAACTTACGAAACTTTTCTCAGTATGAGGATAGTTGAAGGCAATATACCTTCTTCCTTGCCTATATATATATATATATACATACACATATGAATACATACATATAAATGTCTGTATAGGAAGGTATATGTGCTTATGAATAGATATGTGAGTATGTGTATATAAATATATATATATATGAATATGCATATATATATGTGTACAGGTATATATAGGCAGAGGACACAGGATCAATTGAATAGGAAGGGATGATATTTAAAAGGTGAAATTGAGAGGTGAGAGGAATATAATGAGAAGAAATGGGGAGAGACAGTATAGGGTAAATTATCTCATATGGAAGATGCAAGGGATAACTGTTACAACGGAGGGGAGGACAGGAAGGCAAAAGGGAATGGGTCAACCTTACTTTCATTGAATTTGGCTTAGGGAGGGAATGACATACACACTAAATTGGGTATCTTGCCCTACAGGAGAGTATGGGGGAAGGGGATGAGAGGGGGATGATGGAGGGAAGGGAAGGTTGGGAGGGAGGGTAGTTAGAAGCACACACTTTTGAAAACAGACAGGATCAACGTAGAGAATAGAACAAGTGGGGGGCGGGATAGGATGGAGGAAAATATAATCAATTTTTCACAATATATCCACTATGGAAATGTTCTGTGTTTAACTATACATGCACAACCTATATTGAATTGCTTATCTTCCCAGTATGGTTGGGTGATGAGGGAGGAAGGGAAAGTATCTGGAATTCAAAGTTGTAAAACCAAATGTTTAAAAAATTATTATTATTATTATTTTACATGCAACTGGAAAATAAAATATACAGACACTAGGGTATGGAGATCCATATTGCCCTACTGCAGAAGTTCTCAACCTGTGAGTTATGTTCAATTTGTAACAATGAAAATACATCCTGCATATCAGGTATTTACATTACAATTCATAATAGTAGCAAAATTACAGTTATGATGTAACAACAAAAATAATTTAATGGTTGGGGGTCACCACAACATGAGTAACTGTATTAAAGGGTCGCGGCATTACGAAGGTTGAGAACCACTGCCCTACCGGAAAGTGGGAGGAGGGATGGGGGAGCATATAGGAGAGAGCAGATTGGAGGAGGGGGTATACAGTGGGATTGCTGTTTTGGGGTGGTGGGTAGGGGAAAGAAGGGGAGAAAATTTGTAACTCAAAATCTTGTGGAAATGAATGATGTAAACTAAAAATATACATACAATTTAATCTTTAAAAAAAGAAAAGAAAAACAGATGGAGCAGATAGCTGGATCTATAAGCAGGTAAACAAAAGAGATGCCT
This sequence comes from Pseudochirops cupreus, assembly GCA_028627135.1. Classification (NCBI taxonomy): domain Eukaryota; kingdom Metazoa; phylum Chordata; class Mammalia; order Diprotodontia; family Pseudocheiridae; genus Pseudochirops; species Pseudochirops cupreus. The sequence continues at coordinate 172,949,373 of CM053581.1, read as the reverse complement.
GTGTGTACCAGAGGGCTTATTTCCTTTGTACTTTGGCCCTGCAAATGTAGTTCTTAAAGCATCTTTGGCTTTTAATAAATAATTATGCCTTGAAACTTTAAGAGATTTTATTTTAATATTTAAATCACGTCCAAAAGCATGTCCCCATGAAACAAAAGGAGTTCTAATAAAAACAAGAGCACTGAAACAAGAATGCAGACATCAGATCTGTTTTAGCTCAGTTATGTCACTGCGATTGCTCCCCAGCAGATACTTCTAAGTCAGAATCTTTGGTCATTCTACTATGATTGGTCTCTGTAGATAGGTGGTAAGGTAACTGAAATGCCAGCATATGTTCTGGGAACCAAGATCTCACGAGGAAAGGAAAGCAAGAGTAGAACCCAAAAAGACTAGGTGATCTCTCAAGCTACCTTCCCTCAGCAAGAGAAGCTAATTGTCAGATCACCCATTTCTCCTCCTCTCCTCTTGGTAGGAAGCAGTCAGTGAAAAGAGCAATGGATTAAATAAATATCAGAAGTCCTGGGGCTCAAATCTCAACTCTGCCACTTAGTACCTTTGGGACCTTCAGTAAGTCACATTCTCTCTGAGTCTTGGCTTCTTCATCTTTCAAATAAGGGAATTGGATTAGATGACCTCTAAGGTCTCTTTCAGCTCTAGATCTATGAACCAAGTGGGATATCTGCCACATCCCACAACAAGATTTTCTCAGCCAGCTAACAGCTACAGATATAAAGAACAACCTCCTATGATTGTGATAGCACAATCATGTACTTTATCTGACCCTTAATATATTTTTCACCCAACATGAGGACCCAGTCACCATCTCTATTAACCATTAGAGAGACTGAACTATAGACTTGGAGAGAAACTACATTCCTTACAGCCCCTGGTAACCACAAGTCCTTTCTATCGTGACCTGGCTAAATCAAGAGAGCTGGAACTCTTCTGGTAGGTCCATAGGAGCTAGAAAGGCTGTTGGGAACAGGGAAGTAGGAAAGAAAATGTAACACTTCCCCCCAAATCTTCCATTTTGATGGACCTCAGGTCATGAGTGATTTTTGTATTTTTTTAATTAAATTTTTTATTTTAGTTTAGTTTACATCATTCATTTCCACGAAATTTTGAGTTACAAATTTTCTCCCCATCTTTCCCCTACCCACTGCCCCAAAACTGCCATCCCAGTATATCTCCCCCTCCCCCAATCTATTCTCTCCTATGTCTTCCCCCCTCACCCCTCTGACTTTTCAGTAGGGCAGGATGGATCTCTCAACCACAGTGCCCATGTATCATGAGTGATTTTTGATTAAAGAAAGAGGTAGCTGCCTTCTTCCTTGCCCAAGCTTCCCACCAGCTGCAGTGAAGCCGAGAGACCAGACCAGAGATATTGAGGTGAATTTCACAAGTCCAACTTCTTCCTGTTGATTATATCCAAAAGTCCAAAAAGGACTATTCTTGGCACAACAGAATTATTCTCTAGTTGTTTTGCATGTGAGGAACCTACTGTACTTCTCTCTTCATCAGTGCCACATGCATGGCCTCCTTATTGGAGGAGAAAAGAAAGAGGCTTATAATTCTACTCCCAATATACATGAACTATGGCCCTTTGCACAGCACGTGGTAGTGACCTCCCTAGGTTCCTATAACTGAAGCCTTCTAATCTGCACACATGGTACCAATTAATAGCTAACTACAAATTCCATCATGCTGTAGGCCCTGGAAGGAAGCAGTAGTGTGATGTGATGCTAGGTTTAGAATCAAAGAACATAGGCTCAAATCCCTGTTCTCCCATCCGTAAGGAAGTAAATTAACCTCTCCAGGCCTCAGTTTCCTTGTCTGTCAAAATGAAGGGATTGGGCTCTGAACTCTCTTCCAAGCTCCAAATCTGATTCTATGATATGTGGCACTCCCTCTGGGCTGCCCCCACCTACCACTCACACTAGAAGACTGGTTGATTAGAAGCTGGTTGACTACTAATCTCTCAGAGTTCTATTGGGTAACCCTAAGGAGCCAGATATCCACAGCTACTACTTTCATTCAGGAACTCTAATTGTCATATTTGCCATTGACCATTACCCAAATGTAATTAGATTTTTAGAAAGGGCATTTACTCAAGTGGTATAATAAAACTAATCCATGCAAAACATTGTCCCCAAATCAATGATGAATTCTTTCCCATCCCCCACATACATAAGGTCCCTGGGGAGGGTGGGCTCAACTTAAAATGCCCCTTTATAGAGGCCTCAGGAAATTCCCCTCAGGTGTAGTTTTCTGCTGGATTTCAAGGGCCATTGCCTTTGTTGAAACCACAGTTGACCTGCCACTGGACTCAGTGATTCTGAACTAGTTTACTTTTTTATACACAGGTCCAAGAGTATTTCTGACCAGTTAATTGCAAAGTATTTCCTTCATATAATCATCTATCTTTATGCAATGATCAAAGTACTTTCCTCACAAATTCTTCATAAACTGATTAAGAACATGTTTGTATCTAGCTCATACTTTTCGATTAATTGATACAATGGAACAATAAGGGCCTTCTGTCATATTAATTGAAGTGAGGGTAGAAAAACTTGCTTTTACATAAGGAATCATTCTCTGGGGCACCAATGAGTCAGCTTGTCTATCTGCTCTTAATGACTCTGTTTCTATAATCTGCATGACTTAGGGCAAGTCATTTTCTCACTTCTCCATTTGGCATTTAAACCCTTTTACAACCTGGCTTTAGCCAGCAACCATTCATAACTCCCAAATGGCTAACCTGAGTCAGTCAAAATGTCCTTCTTGCTGTTCCTCATCCATGACCCCAACTACTACTACCTGCTCCCATCAAATTGCCTTTTATTTCCTTTGTTTACTGGACCACTGGGTCATAGACCTAGAGTTGGAAGATATCTTAGAAGTCAAAAATCCAACCTGTTTTACAGATGAAAAAAACTGAGATCGATAAAGAATAAGTAACTTGCCCAATGTCATGCAGGTAGTAAATTCTTATAGGCAAGATGTTAATCTGGGTCCTTTAAGTTCAGAACATTTGTTCTTTCCACTATATCATGTGTTTTTAGCATATACTATATGTTTCCCCAAATAGGATATAAGTTCTTTAGGCGGCTAGGTGGCACAGTGAATAGAGCACTGGCCCTAGAGTCAGGAGGACCTGCGTTCAAATCCAGCCTCAGACATTTGACACACTTACTAGCTGTGTGACTTTGGGCAAGTCACTTAACCCCAATTGCCCTCCAAAAAGCTAAAAAAAAAAAAAAAGGATATAAGTTCTTTGGTGACAGTAACTATATATAAATATTTGTTTTTGTATCACCAGTGCCTAGCCTAGTACCTAGCATATAGAAGGGGATTAATAAATGTTTGTTGTTTGGTTCCCTGGCCCAACTCAGCTATTTGTTTGTTTTTTCACCTGTAAGGGGTCTTCTAAAACCATGATCCCATCCTCCTCTAATAAATCTACTTATTGTCTTTTATACAGACCTTGGCTTTCTTACCTCTGATTTGCTAAATACACAATTCCCATAATACCTCATGCAATGCCTTGCAGGGAATGAGCTTTCCATATGTCAGTTGGCCTATCAATTGGAGAATGGATAAATCAGTTATAGTGAAGGGATATAAGTGATTTTGCCATAAGAAATAATCCATATGAAGTATATAGAGAAGTACTGGAAGACTTATGTGAACTGATTCAAAGTGAAGTAAGCAGAACCAGGAAAACAATATACATGATGACTACAACAACATAAGTAGGAAGAATGAAAAGAAAAAAATTAATGCTATAATTTTAATTCTCAAGCCTAAGCTCAAAGAGTATATGAGAAAAGGAGGACCTCCCTCTCTTCTTTGAAGTGGTGGCAGGCAGGTCATGGATGTAGAACAATGGATATATTCTAAGACTCAGTTGATATGTGGGTTAATTTTGTTCCATGGCATTTTTCTTCTCTTTTGTCATTTTTTTTTGTATAAGGGTTTGCTTTTTTGGAAGGGCAGAGAAAGAGATAACCTTTGGAAATGAAGGTAGCATAAAAAACAAAAGAAGCTAATAATTTTTAAAATCAGCTGACTAGTTTGACAGTGACAACTGACATCTAGAAACTAACCTCTAGTTTTACTCCCTCCCTAAAGTTCCCCATTAAATCTCTACATGACACCGAGGGTAATGAAACAATGCTACAGAAATGGGTATGTTTTCCTATGAATTTAATTATGCACAGAGTAAATCTTTGTGCAACTTTTATAACGTGTTCCACTGTAGTGTAGCAAATGTTTATGCACCAATAAATATAGGCTGGAGGGTAAGAATTCACCTATGCTCCAACAGTAAGTCATTTCCCCTCTTAGCCTCAGCTCCTTCATCTGTGAAATGATGTTCTCATCTGCCTAGGTGTTCTCTAAGATCCCTTCCAGCTCTGACATTCTATGGTTCATGAGTCTACCAGAAGGCTTAGAGGCTGACTGTGAGCCTAATCCATCTGTAATAAATGGAAATACATCTTAGTCATTCCAGAGAAAATGTATGCCAAGACCAGTGTCCTTTTAAAACCTTCCTTATCCTGAATCTATGTGGTTCTTATGCCCACCTCTGGTCATAACAATTGTCCTTTTGATTTATTCATTCATTGGCCATTTATTAAACAGCTAATGTGTGCAGTGCTCTAGATTGGCATTAGCAAATACACAACATTTAGCTAAGACAAAGTCCCTGAATTTATGGAGCTCACAATCTAGGGAGGGGATCTAAGCAAAGACAAATACAATACACAGTAACACATGATAAATACATTGCAATGGGAAAAGGAAAGTACTACCACAATCAAAGAACTCAGCAATAAGGGTTTTTTAAAGACTTCAAGTATGAGGAGATATTTAAGTTTGTCTTTAAAGGATGAGAAAAAAATTATTAGGGATTGAAAAGGGTCATTTTGAGCAGAGAAAAACAAGGAGACATCAAAGGTCAGGGCTTGTTTAGGTACTACAGTAGTGTGGTTTTGCTAGATCGTAAAGTATGTGGCAAAGAGTAAGACAAACTAAGGGAAAAAATGTAGAGTAACACCAAATTATTAAGGGCTTTTAGGCCAGGCAAAGGAGCACAAATATTATTTAATAGACAATAGGGAGCCATTGAAGATTTTTTGAACTGAAAAATGACATGACTACATCTGTAAATAAGAAAGAATAATCTCACAATTGTGTGCCAAATGATATAAATTAATGGTAGCCAAAAAATCCAGTAGGGAACTATTGTAATGGTCCAAGTGGTTGATGATGAGAACGTGCCCCGAAGAAGAAGCAATGGAAACAGGGAGGCAAGGAACAGATGTAAGAGACTTTCATTTTTGTCTTTGTATCTCAGTTTCTAGCACAGTGCCCGATACATAGTTTGCACTATGTGTATGTTGATGATCCGTAACATCAAGGGATGCCATGTGGATAGGAAGGCTATAAACTATGAAGTAAAGTAAGAGATCTTTGGGGGGAAATTGGGGGAGAATTCTTCTGAACTTAAATGTCTCCCAAAGCATAAATCTATGAATCTTCATTTTGTACTACTTGCTTTAAAAAAAACTATATAATAAATTTTACATGTCACTTTCAAAGGAGAGAGCTAAGTACAACAGTGAGTAGAGTACTGGACTCCGTGTCAAGAGGACCTGAGTTAAATCCTATTTCAGACACTTACTAACTGATGACCCAGGCAACTCACTTAAACTTTGTCTGCCTCAGTCTGCCACTGAACCTGAGAAATGGTGATAATAATAGCACCTACTTCCCAGAGCTATGAAAATCAAATAAGATAGTATTTATAAAGCACATTTAAAATGCTAGCTATTATTATTATAATTTCAAAATTGTCCTCCTTATCTTTGCTTCTTAGTAAAATTCCTTCTGCTTTCTTCTGCCCATATAAAATGTTCCCATAGACTCTTTTTTTTTTTTAACACTGCCATCACTAATACCCTTCTCTTCCCCCTCCCTGCAATTAAAACTGGGAGGAAGGGGAATGGTAGCCTCAGAATGATCTAGAATTGGCAGTGAGGAGGAAAGAATGTATCTTCTTCTGTTCCTGCATTTAGGGAGTGGTCTTGGATAGAAAGGGTTTAGATACATTTGGTTTGTTCAGGAGAGAAATTACTTTTCTGTTAATGCCAGGAAATGGAAGGAATGTTGGTTGAAAAGAACCATGTGTAAAGATGTCTGAAAATTTGATAACTGAGAATGGGTCAAAATGAATTACTTTTCTTGTTCTCAATCCACTAAACCATCTGTTTTGTCATCAGCTCCATCTCTCAAGGGTTCCTCTTGGGATCCATTCAGGGGCAGTAGAAGTACAGGACTTCAAGCAAAAATAAAAGTTAAGAAAAAAAAAGAATATTCTTTTAAAAATGAATTCTGCTGGGCACACTAATCCTTGTTAAAATTTAAAGTCGTATGAATATATGACCTTCATTTTCTACTCTTCCCTTTCTGCCCATTAAGTGCCTCAAAACTCCCTAAGGACTTTCTCTTCCATCCACTTTGGGCAGAGCAAGTGCCAGTGACGTGATGTTTACGTGGAAAATTAATTAGGGAGCCAAGCCAAATCCTATTGCATTACAGAGAAAGCCATTTTGATTTCAAATTCAAATGAGTTAATTAAAAAGTGAGTGTGGAGGCTAGATTAAATCAGGATGGTTCATTCAGTCTCCCCAGGGAAGTTAGGATGCTGCTGGACTCCAAGATGTCTAAGGTCTCTTCTCTCAGCTCTGAGTTAGGCATGAGGAGGCAATTGTTTGGGTATCAGAGAAGGAAGCATCATGTCAGCCCTAGGAAGGCACTACAAAGCCTCCATGCAAATGTCAGTTCTAATAGCCTTAGACTGGCTATACTTTTGCCCTAGTGCATAGGGTCTTAGAATTTAGGGCTGGCAGGAACTTCAGAGATTATCCCATCTAACCCCCTCATTTCACATAAAGGTAAATAGAGCCCAGCTAGGTATGCCTTTTCTAAAGTTACATGGACAACAAAACCAGGATTTTAACCCATGTCTTTTGACTTTAAATCTATTTTTTTCTACTATACCACGTTACTAATGCTTGGCTATTGCCCTAATCTTATCCCCTAATCCCATAGCTAGCCATGGGTAGTTCTCTGCTACTACTGCAGGGGAGTCCTAGGACCCCTGGTCTATTCAACAGTTTGGGGAATCCCCAAAATTATGGGGCCCCTGGTATTATAGCACCTTCCAGGACTTACATGCCATGACTCTATGACTTTTATCAGCTACTTAGAAACATGTGGAACCTCCATTCATAGGCTTAGTTCAGAAACCCAGGAGATCTTGACAGCCTTCCTGTGACTATTAATCTTTGGAACAACATGTAAACATACTATGAAAAGGAACATGGACCTATTAGAGTTTCATCTAGCCTGAAAGACATCAAACTGTGTGCCTGTAGAAATATTTCTAAAGTACAATCTATGGTGTTGGCCAGTTTCAGGTGACATTACTGCTGTGTATATTGAGACAGATTCCCTTTCTCACACCAACCATTACTCTACCCTTCAAGAGGCCACTTGAATAGAATTTGGGAGACAGAAAGGACCTCTGCCTCCATCTAGTTCAACCATACCCTGAAAATAATCTGTACTACAACTTTCTCAAAAAGTAGTCATTCAGTCTTGGCTTAAAGACATGCCATGAGACAGATCCATTCCTTCCCAAAGAAGCATAATGCACTTTTGGACTGTTCTGTTAGTAAACTTTTCCTTATACTTAACCTAAATTTGACCAAATGCTTGTTCAGCCAATCAATAAGTATCTTTTAATACTCATGGAATCAGAATTTTATCTGGGACTTGAAGGAAGTAGTACAAACATGGAGAATAGCCAGTGAAAGTGCCTGAAGTCTGGAGATGGAGTATCTTGTGAAAGGAACAGAAAGACTTCAGAAGGGGGAAGAATTTCGGGAAGCAGGTGGGGGGAATAGTTTGGAATATGTTGATTTTAACATGTCTATAGGACATTCAGTTTGAGATGTCTAATAGGCAATTGGAGATATGAATATGAAAAATAGGAGAGAGACTAGATCTGGAGAAGTATATTCCCCCCAAAAAGAAGAATCATTAGCAAGACATAAACTGAAACTATGGGAGTTGACCATCAAGTAAGATAGTACAGAGGAAGAAAAAAGAAAGGAAAAGAAAAGGGACCAGAACAGTGTCAGAGGGGACATCCACCTTTAGGGAGCTTGATCTAGACAAAGATCAAGGAGACTAAGAAGCAGTGGTCAGACAGGACTGACTGATTTATATAAGAAATTGAGTGAGAGGAGCTGTCACTCTTCCTATCCTTACCTTTGGAGGCTATTTAATCTTTTGCCATCCACAAGGTCAACCATAACATCAGTCATGCAGACCCCAAAATCAGATTTCTCATGTTAAACTCATCCCAAATATGGAATTTTGTAAAGAATCAGAAGGGATAGCCAAGAGCATTTTAAAATCAGCAACAGTGTCTTCAAAGACTCTTTAACCTAAGTATTTTCTAATTGTTCATACTTTGGCTTATTCTGCTTATCTCAGGTCAGATATAAGTTGACATCAATCAAACAATAAGCATTTATTAAATGCCTATTAGTGCCAAGCACTATGCTAAGCACTGAGGATACAAAGACAAATGTGAAACATTTGCATTACTATCAGTCTTCCTTTAAAGACCCTGAATCCTTCAGTTGTTTTCAAATGTTCCTAAATTGTGCATTGGAGAGAATCATTGCCATTAACAGAACCATCTGCCTGCCTATCTATATGAACTCCAACCAAAGAAGACTTATCTAATCAAGTTGGTAATGAATCCTGACCTTGCTACTTGTGTGATCTCAGCACCACACCCAGTACTTCCTAACTTCCAGTCTTGGTTTTCCCTTATTTCCTAGAACCAAAAGTGACTCTCTACCACCCCACAGCACATAAAGAAATATCTACCTCCAGACGTTCATAGGGACAGAATTTATCTATCTCCAAGGAAGCCCTATAATGGGAGCAGTTAGATACAATAGCCTTTCTTGAACAGTGGATTTAAGAACTAAAGGCCACGAACAATACACTGCAGCAAAAACCTAGACCCTATAACAAATGATTAAATTACTCTAGAGTGAATGACCACCTAGTAAAAAGAGAATGCCTGTCTGCATACCCACTAAACAACTTCATGGCATGGATGGGGGTGATCTGTCAGATCAATAGAACCCCCAGATATGTTTTCTTTTTGAAGTTCAATATCCCGGGGTTCACTAATCAATCAATCCTTGAGAGTTCTAGTCTTAGTTGTCCAAGTTTGCCTTCCAGTCTTCCAATGGCTGCCAAAACAGAATGACTTGGTTTTGAGTTCATCTTTAAAGAACTCAAAGATGCTTGCTTTCAGTTTCATGTAGAATCTGTCAAGAGATCTGCTAACATCAGCATGAAAGGAACTCCATACTGGAGACTTTCAGGACATGTCATGTTCTTGCTGACATCATCCAATGGAATCAAATAGTGTTGATGGATCAATGTATACAAAGTTTTATACATTTGGTCTACCATGAATCATTTAATCATTCATTAGAACTGCAAAAACCCTGTAGTTCCTGGTCTCATTATACAATTGACCTGGATCAGAATGCAGTTGACCCTGGCAACCAATTCACTCCCTAGCTGAGGACCACCAACCACCCAAACATGGAGGAGCCTAGCCAAGAACCTAAGCTAACTATCACTGTGCAAGCCTTACACCAGCACCAGAGGATTCACCTTCTTTGAAGACTTTTGGAACATTACTCAATCTACTGTCATGCAGAAGGCTTGGGCAGAGGGAGAGAACACAAAAGTTCTATGGTGTGGAGGTTACTGACATAATCAATCTCCTGTTATCAGAGCCCCCCATCAAGTCAGGCCTTCAGTCTAGACTCCAGACTTTCATGCCTATAGACTTAAAATTCTCCAGGTCTAGGTACTTTAGCTCAAAGCACTGGTAAACACTGGAAACTTCAACATAGCTTTTAGATACAGAGCCAAACAAGGAAAAACATGTACTTCTTTAGCCATTGACAATTCCATTAGTGATATATACTGTGGACAGTAAGCCCCTTTAGTAGGAGCCTATAGAACTCACAAAACTCAACAGTGAGGATTCAGGTGAGGAGTACATTGAGCCCTTGGGCTTAGACATCTACCATGACCCTTATTACCTTGGGTTTGAGTGATATACTTATTATGGTCTTGGTATGTCCCATTTCCCTGTGCTTCTGGTTGTCATTGCCTCCACCTGGAGCACTGGCATGAGTGATTAATTAGGTTTTCTGTGCTCCTGTTCACTCAAACCACATCTATTCACTGATGGAGCTGAGAAGTAAGTGTTCCAGGAAGTCTTTGAAAGAAAAGAAAAAGTGTGTATTTTGACTCTCCTTCCCCTTTCCCCCTGAAACTTTGAGTTATTTATAAAGAAATATAAAGAACTAAAACTGCATTATGATTGTATGAGAGATAAACTACCAACAGTGTTGAATTGGGCCCCTAATCCCTGATCCCTGCCTGGCTGGATGGGCCAGCTACAGCAAGCAGGTATTTTCATTAATCTGGATTGTGGGAAGTCTCCAAATTCATCCATGTCCACAAAGAATCTCAGGAAAGACCTCAGATGCCAACTAATCCAACCTCTACCTGAAAAGAATCAATCTACAACATACCTATAGAATGGTAACCCAAGTTTTATTTGAAGAAGTCCTACAAGGAGGAACCAACCGCCTCCTATGATAGTATGTTCCACTTTGGGATAGCACTAATTGTTAGAAAATTTTTCCTAAATGAAAACCTAAGTTGTCCTCTTGGAAATTTCTTTCCCATTACTCTAATTTCTGCCCCTGAAGCATGCAGAGCACATTTATTCCTTCTTCCATGTGACTGCCTACAAAACCTTAAACTGTTATCATATCCTGCCTGTCTTCTCTTTTCCATGCTAAAGATCCCTATCTCATTTAACTAATCCTTGTACAGTATAAGTTTGCTACCCTACACCAATTTGTTTGCCTTCTTTCTGGATGCTCAATTATTGCCATCCTTCCTAAATGTAGCTCTCAGAACCAAACATACTGCTGCAGATGTGGGCTGACTCAGATCTGAGAGGAAAAGTAGAAAATTAGTTTCAGAATAGTCAGTATGACAGTGGGAAGAGTATTAACTCTAAGTCCAAGGACCCAAATTCAGATTTCAGCTCTCCTACTTCTCTGTGACCTCAGACAAATCACTTCACCTCTCTATGAGTTTCCTCATCTATAAATTCAAGGGATGTGACTACAGATAACTTGTAAAATGCCTCCCAGCTCTAAAACTGTGATCTATAATTCTAGTCTAATTCAATTATGTAAAACCCCAGTGGTTAATGAACTCAGCTTCCCATGATCTGCTGAACATGATAGGAGAGAAAGAAGGAAGACAGAATACATCAACAATATTTTGATTTACTCTTGGCCAGCATATTGCCTTGTTTAAAATGGTTCTCCAGCTCCTGTTCTGGAACCATCTGTTCATGAAGCTGGAGAAAGGCCAGTTCAAGCAGGGAAAGTTGAATCCATCAAAGGTGGAGGTAGATAGAGAGCATCCATAAAACTCAAGGATCTAAAGCAATTGGCCACTGGCAGGGACATTAAGGGTCACTGATTATTACCCATGCTTTATTCCATATTTAATAACATTAATTGGGGTCCTGAACTTGTCCTTTTGAGTCGCTGCATTTCCTAGAACACTGGACCAAGAGTATACAAGAGGCCCTGAACATGTCAAAGATGAAGCACACCCTCTCCCTGAGTTGACATGGTTCTTGGTTGCTTGTTGTCCTTCGTTTTCAAAGAGAACCAAAATGACATCACAATGCTAGAGTCAAGTTTCAATGTGTCCAACTGTGGCTGATCAGACCAATAGAAACTCAGAATGCTCTACCACAGGTCAGGCACAAATAGTCCCTGTGGACATTTAGAGTGGATACTCTAAATTTCTGCATCCTGCATTTCCTTTGAGTTGTTTAAATTCTGTTTTGCTCATAGAGCACAGCACCTTCTCTAATGTGGACACACCATGCTAAGTGGTCCTGTGCCAGTGTCTCCCATGTCACACAATCAATTCCAAAGCTCTTAACAGAGACCTTGAGAGGGTCCTGTATCACTCTTTCTGACCACCATGTGAATGCTTGCCCTGTGTGAGTTCTCCATAAAATAGTCTTTTTGTAAAGCATACGTCTTGCATTCAAAGAACATGGTCAGCCCTTCAGAGTTGCACTCTGAAGCAGAGTTTGAATGCCTGAAAGTTTAATTCAAATAAGGACTTCAGTGGCTGGTACCTTTTCCTGACAGGTGATCTTCAGAATCTTCCTAAAACAATTCAAATGGAAGCAATTCAGTTTCCTGGCACAGCACTGGTAGACTGTCCAGGTTTTACAGGCATACAACAATGCACCCAGTGTATGCAAAAGGCCCTGAATGTGTCAAGAATGAAGCACACCCCTTCCCTGAGCTGACATAATTTGTTGTTTGAACCCCAGGTTGAACTCCTTGTGTGTCCTGGGGAATCAAGACAGGTGTCAGTCAGTCTGCACTAAATTGAGAAACTGCTTGTGCAGCTGGGACCTTTGTAGAAAAGCAAACCATCCTATCTTCATAGTCTAGCAGCTCCCAAGTGAAAATAATGTGCTTTTGCCATCTTAATTATTCATGATTTCTCCTCCCCTGCCACTCCCATTTAAGAGGAAAGTTTTGTTTCCTCCTCTTTCCTTTGTTGTAATCTCATAAATATGCAAACTTAAGTTTGGATTGTGAACTCTTTGCACTTGCTTAGGGTTCCACATACATTTTCTTTTCTTTTGTAATAAATCTAGTTACAACTTGGTGTCTCATGGATTTGTGATATTCTTTTTGGTTAACAATAGCTCTTCCTAAATCCCTCCCAGCTTTCCTCAAACTCACAGAGACTTTTCAGTGAGCCCCTGATATAGGATCTGCCTTTTGGGAACTGAAACAGTGGTTCACTTTGTCTCTCACAATAAGTATCCAAACTCATGTAAAGCCCTTGTGACAGATACAGATGTCCTTAATGTAGAAGTAGCAGCTCTTGATTATCAAGCCAGTGTTTTCCCTTTTTACTCTATAAAATGTTATGTATATTTTAATACACTGTTACTGGAGATGCATACTGTTCCAACTATTCTGGGGAAAAAATTTGAAATTATTTGAGAAAAAGTTATTGAATTTTTGACCCAGAGATTCCACTATTGAGAATACATGCCAAGGAAGGCAAGCAAAAAGAAAGGCACCATGAATATCAAAATACTAGCCAAAAAGGAGAAACCAAGTGGATGCCCATCAATCAGTGAACGATGGAACCAACTGTGATATATGAATGCGATGGAATAATATTGTGCTATATGAAACAAAGAACATGAAAAAATGTGTATGAGCTTATAGGAAACAAAGAAAGAGGAACCAGAAAAACAACACACATGAGGACCATTAAAATATAAATGAGAAAGACACCCAAAGGCAGCTGAATTCAGATTAAATGTAATTACCAATATTGATGCTAGAGGATAGATGCTGGAACACTCCTCCTCCAAGGAGCTTGAGAGGGAGGATAACAACAGATGCTGTTTATGTCAAGCTTAGACAGATGTAGTTGCTGTGCTGGTCAGTTTTGCTTGATGATACAACTTTATTACAAGAGGAGGTTCTTAAAGGTCCAGGAGATATAATGGGATTTGACTGTTAATTGTAATTAAAATGTAAATATATTTAAAAACTTACATTAAAACAGAATTAATGCACACATCATTCAAGGAAATTGTCACAGCAGAAAGAAATTGCTAATGGAAGAAAGAACTGATAGCATTAAAGGCATGGTATGATCACTTAGAGACACACCTCATCCAGTCTAGTCAGCTCTTTAGAACCAAGAACACCAACAACATGCCTAGAAATTAAACCGAGAAGGGGGAGGGGGGGGTTGGAAGGGGGCAGCTAAGTGGTGCAGTGAAGAGAGCACGGGCCCTGGAGTCAGGAGGACCTGAGTTCAAATCCGGCCTCTAACATTTGACACAATTACTAGCTGTGGGGCCTTGGGCAAGTCACTTAACCCTAATTGCCTTGCCTTCCCCCTCCAAAAGAAAGAAAGAAAGAGAGAGAGGAAGGAAGGAAGGAAGGAAGGGACAAATAAAGGGGTATCTTTTTATTTGGCCAGTTTGATCTTTCTGTCATCCATGGCCAGAGTTATTATGGATCTGAAGTTAAAACCAATCTCATTCAATGAGAGAGTGGACACCTTGTACTAGAAACTATAATATAGCAAAATTAGAGCAAGAAAATTTGGTGGCTACCAAGCCCTAACTAGACATTAAAAAAATTAATCCAACAGGAGCAGGCCTAGAAAATACAGAACTAAGTTCATCTGTCTGACATCTAGACAGGAAAAGCCCCTTAGAGAAAAGGGAGTATGGGAAGGCCACTACATAGGCCACTACATCTGAAAAATAGTATATTTTCCTTCCAACCACTAGTCCCACCATGAGGAGTACCTAATGGACACATCTGTGAATATGCCATGACAGGTCAATAGCAGGAAAAAGAAGAAACAGCACTTAGTCACTGGGAACTTCTGCTGATATTTTGTCTAGAATATGCATTACTCCCCCACATGTATTCTTTGATCCAATGACACTGGTCTCCTAGCTCTTCCACAAACAAGATATAGTAGGCACTTAATGTGTTATGGATGAATGAACTTTAGCATTAATCATCATTGAGTTTTTCCACCAATGTAATCACACATAATGTTATATCTAGACCCTCAAATTGCATCACAGTTTTACCCCATTATAGAGTATAAACCTTCATTTTTCCAATGAAGGAGCATCTCTCCACTGTCTACTCCCCCTGTCCCACAGTCAGTAAAAGAACAAATGTTAGTGTAAGACATGTACTGACCATTAGTCCACATGCACCACCACTCACGATGTAGTTTTGTTTTCTTTGTGTTTTTAATAATGCCACTCTTTCCTCCAAAATGAATATAAGTTGTAGTTTTCCAGGCACTCTTCACCCCAGGCTTCTTACTTCTTATCCTACCCGTGTGCCAGTGACTAATAACTACCAATGGGAATTGGAGGCAGCTTAGACCGGCCAACAATGGACACAATGTGGCTAATGATTACTCTAAATGACAAGTAGATAACTTCTGAGCCCTGG
>CM053581.1:172909946-172933622 GCA_028627135.1 Pseudochirops cupreus | reverse complement strand
GAGAGAGAGAGAGAGAGAGAGAGAGAGAGAGAGAGAGAGAGAGAGAGAGAGAGAGAGAGAGAGAGAGAGAGAGAGAGAGAGAGAGAGAGAGAGAGAGAGAGAGAAAGACTAACTCACCCAGTCTCTGTAGGATGGTCTCATATCAGAAAGAGGGAACTGGATACTAAACTGACCCACAAAGAGGTGTAAGCAGTGCATTGGACAGGCTTCAGAAATAGAAATAAGCAGAGATCCTGAAGAATGTCAGGAGGTTCATTGGCATGCATGGAGGGACACAGACAGAGAGACTAGGGTCTATGGAAAGCATTCTGATGTCTGAAAGAACTGGGGACTGTGTAGGGTAGTAGGGGTTCTAGTCCCAGAAGAATCAACCCAGAAGAATGGGAGCTGATGAGATCCTTAAGCAATATAAAGAGAAGAGGTACCAGAACAAAGCTGAGGGGAATATCTATATTTAGGGGGCAAGAGATGGATGAACTACCAAAGGAGTTTAAGAAGGAATAATCAGACAGATGAAAAAGAACCAGGAGGAAGGCAAAGTGATACCTAAATCATGTGGATGCCATATCTTTTGCCCCAAGGGTAAATGTCCTTCCAAGGGTTCTCTTGTCTGAGCTTGGGAGATTGGGCTGAACAAAATGGCTTAGTTTGAGGAGATTAAATCTTCTGCTGGGTAAATGGACATGTGAAGCAGAGTTGGTGCTGACCTCTTTTTTTTTAAATTAAACTTCTGTTACTTCAGTTCACTGTAACTTGTGGTGTGGTTGCGAGGGGATCATATGCTGTGTCACCTTATGAAACTAAAAGAACCTTTAAGTGTGCACTTGGGAGTAGACTGTGTATCTGTCATGTGAAGGGACAGAGAGGTACACTATTGGATTGATTTTAGGTTTCCGAATTCTTTGCCTAGAGACACTCTAAAAATTATTACTATCCCTTGTTTAAAAATTACCTAGATTTCTTCCTTTATTCCTACCTTTGTCCTCTTCTAGCAAGATATTCCTTAATAGCAAAGACATTTTTTAAAAGGAAGAGAAAAAAATTCAGCAAGAATAATGAACATATGGAAAAAAAAATCTAATATTAATTGCAATGTTCCACGCTCAGTCTTGACCGCTGCAAAGTTGTAGGGGGAGACCATTGATATTTTTGAAGGCCCATCTATTCCATTAGATAGCAGTTCCAGTCTACATTCATGAGTTAAACACCCACACTGGTAAAATAATGTCACTGGAGCTGTTCTGCTGTTCCATTCCTCGACTTGGTCTCTAGTCCTCTCACTATCAAGATTCCCAATTGCTGCTTCTTCCTGGCTTGTTTCACTGCATTCACCACTCACACCTGGATCTGGCTCATGGCCCGAAGCATTCATAGCTTTGCTATTAAAATCTTAGCAAAGGAAAGAAAGCAGCTGGAGTGCATGGGCAGGTTGAACCAATTCTGATTCTCCTTTTTCCCCTTCTCTTTCCTATTAACCTTCAAAAATCCCTGTGCTCCACACTGACACCTCACCCTCCTTTCTGCCTGTGCCCGCATCTAGCAATAAACCAGGCCAGTGACAATTATATTACTGCCTCAGGAAAACTGATGGGGCTGATACACAAGTGATGTTCTTCCTACTGCTAGGAGAATCCTTGTTCAGCTAGTGGGCTCTCAGCAGTTTTGCTCACTATTTTTCCAGCCCCATCCTCTCTCAATGGCAAGAGAATGCAATTTCAACATCTCTTTCTTCTCTTTCTTTTCTTCTTTATCTTCTCTCCCCATGGAGAAAAAAGTACACAATGTCCTCCCACTTGGGAAGTGTCAAACCCAGCATTCTCCTTGTTTCTAGTCAGAAGACAACTTCTGAGCCTCTGAAAAAGCCAGTCTGTCTTGCCAAATAGCTTTCTTATGCTAGGTGTCAGACTCCCTGGTAACCAAGCTTCTCATTACTTTATCAATCCCCTGCAGTTCACCCAGCAGTTGTTTAAAGCTGCCTCTGATTACTAAAGGGCCAGAGTCTCTTCTAGTAGAAAATACTTTAAAATATTTTCTTTTTAAAAAAATAAATTTTTATTGATTTTTTTTGTTATTACATTGCCTAAATTTCTCCCTATATTTCTCCCCCACCTTCGAGCCACTTCTTATAACAAAGATGTTTTAAAAGGAAAATGAAAAAGATGAAGAAGAAAAAAACCAGCAACTGATCAACAATCAAACAAATTTTACAATATATGTAATGTTCCACATTTATGGACCCCTCTCCCTCATGCCGCCACATACAACTGCTGCAAAGGAATGATGCGTGGTGTCTTCTCATATCTTCTTTGGGATCAAGCTTGCTCTTTGCAGTTTTGCAGCATGCAATTTAGATTGTTTTGTGGTTATTCTTTCTCAGTATGTTGCTTTAGTCATTGTGAATTTTGTTTTCCTGGCTTTGTGTACTTCTCTTTGCATCAGTTCTTATAAGTCTTTTCACAGTTTTCTGTGTTCATCATTTCTTAATTGCATACCACAATATGGTACACATCTCCACTTGATGGGCATCTATTCTGTTTCCAGTTCTCTGCAATCACAAGAAGTGTGACTAGAAATTGTTTGCTGTTTATGATAAAGACTTTCTTTTTATTAATGCCTTTCTTGAGGTCTAAGCCTAACAGTAATTAATTATATATTGCATATATATGTGTATATATTTATATATATATGTATGTATATATATATATATATATATATATATAAATTCAGATAGAAACTGTGAAAATAGTTTCTGAACATCCTTTTAAAATAAATTTTCTCAGTGTTACTAGTTCTTACTTCTATCAGGTACAACACCCATCACTTATTCTCCTGACCAAGGCATAGGGATCACCATGGAGACAAGATCTGAAAATGACAGAGGTGAAAAGGACCTTAGAAAGCACCTAGTTCAACCCATGCCTGATCAAAAATCCCTTTTTTATATTATATCAGATCTAGTTTCAGCTCTGCCAGAAGGTTCTTTCAGTATCTGTATCTCTACCCATCCTCTTTCCCTTTGTTTTTTGGTTTGTTTAGTTTGGTCAGGAATAGTGTGTTTACTGACCTTACAGTAAGGACAAGAGAGGCAGGGTGAGGAAGGGTAAAGAGGTTTTAGGGTGAGAGAAATATGGGGAAAGTGGTTGTTTGCATTGTATGACAAAGAGGCCAGTTATTAAAATGAGATTTCATTTGTCAAGATGGAATCAAGGCATTAGGCTCTTTTCTTTCAGCCACTACTCTTGGAAATACCTGAATGTAAATGGAAGGATATAGAGGTAAGTGCATTCTTTACATTCTGTATGCATAACTTGGAAACTGGGATTGGGTTTTCCAGTAGGGATTGCATATAGGATTTAGATCTGAAAGAGACCTTATAGATTTAGGCAATTAGGTGATGTAGTGGACTGGACGTGTGATCAGGAAGATCAGAGCTCAAATCCTATCTTAGACACTTAGGAGCCATGTGACCTTAATCTTTCCAAACTTCAGTTTCCTCATCTGTATAACAGGGATAGTAAGAGCATATACCTTAGAGAGTTTTTGTGAAAATCAAAAGAAATACATATCATATGTAAAGTGCTTTACAAACCTTTAAGCATAATGTTTTATATAGGTCAATCTCCCATTTTTATAGGTGAGACCCAGGTAAAGTGACTTCGTCTAAGTCCCATTTGTAGAAAGGGGAAGATATTGACTTCAAACCCAGGCTCTATGTTCTAAAATGAGAATTTTTGCCCTATGTCACATTCTACATTTAGGTTCAAAAGGTCAACTTCATGAGATAGGAAGACAGTTTGAGCTAAATAAACATATGAGCAAATTGGAACTTTCAGGGGACAGAAAATTCAATGCGAGTCACTATTGTCACATGTCAGTGAAAGAACCTAATTTGATCTTAAACTCCATTAAGAGAAGCCTCAATGAGACCTTTTGTACCTAGCCCCATCTGGGTCATAGCTGGAGCATTTTTCTCAGTTTTGGGAACCAGAATTTAGGAAGAATATGGGCAAACTAATATGTAGTGGTGGCCTGGCATAGTGGGGGGTTGGAGTAAAGAAAGTATGTAAAGAAAGTATGGATTCAAATCCTGTCTTTGACACTTACTAGCTGTGCAACACTGGGCAAGTCATTTAACTTCTCAAGCAACTGCCTAGAGAAATCATCTATTGAGTCACAGGACAAGGATAGGAATGTTTGATACCTGTGTTTTATTTGGCATAGGAAAGTTAGGTGAGGAACACTGTCCTCCCAATGCAGGTCAGTTTTAGAGGGCTTCCTAAAGCATTGCTTGGTTAATGACTTAATATGTGTCAGAGGCAGGATGGTTCCCAGGTTTTCCTGGTTTTGAAGGCTCTTTATGCCCTACTCTCTGCTGCTTCTGTATCTTACGGATGGAGTTCCTACTCTACCGACAAGTTTGGTGCATAGTATATCACAGATCCTTTGAATATTTGCATATTGACAAATGAGGTGTCCAGAGAGAGCCTACCAGGATAGTGAGGGTCAGAAGACAATTCCATTTGAGGATTGGTTTAAGGAACTGGGAATATTTAGGCTGCAGAAGAAGAAACTTAGAAGAAGGTCTATTGTAGTGAAGAGAGACTAAACTTACAGTTGGCTCTAGACATCAGAACTAGCAGAAGCAGTGGGACTTTGTGGAGAGACAGACTTTGGCTCCATGTAAGGCAAAATTCCTCACAATTAGATCTATCAAGATCTGTAACTAGTGAACTCCCCATCAATGGAGGTTTTCACAGGAAGCTGGATGATCGCTTGTTGGGGATCTTGCTGAGGTGCTTTTTGAGGTAGAGAGTGGAATAGGTGGTATCCAGGGTCCTTTCCAGCTAAATCTCATGGAATCCTGGATACTACCTATTCCACTCTACCTCAAAAAGCATCCCAGCAAGACCCCTAACCAGCAGTCATCCAGCTTCCTGTTCAATTCAACAAAGTGAACAAATGTTTTCATTTTGCACTTTCTATGTGCAAGTGATGGGCTAGTCTCTGGGGATATGGAGATAAAAAGTGACATTGTCTCAACTAGCAAGGAGCTGACTTTTATTAGATTCTGTTCAATTTAATTCAACTTAATAAACATTTGTTAAGGGCCTGCTATGTTCCAGGTACTATGCTAAGAGCTGGGAAAAGAGACAGTTCAAGAAAAAGGAATAATTCCTGCCCTCAGGGAGCTTACACTCTAATGGGGGAAGACAACATGAAAGAGGCTGCAAAGTTGGGGGAGAACTCCAGGAATGACCTAACATGGGGACATGTCGTTCCATAAAGTGGAAGCCAAGCAGAGCTGCTGATCGAGAATGGAATTATCAGGACAGTTGGGAGCCCTCTATAGAAAAAGCATAAGCCTGATTATCAATATGTGTTAGGCTTCAGAAACATGTCATCTTATACCCAGAGGAGAGAGGCACCTTCATCTTTCCTTACTCATTCTCTCCTGTCTCAAGTGGTCACTGGATTATGAACTCATTCATCTCATTGGCTAGGTGGGATATCTGTTCAGCCTTCAGTCATAGCCAGAAGATGACTTTTGGGAATGTCTTTTATCTGGAAGCCTTTAAAAATCCCATGGGAAAATGACCCATGAAAGATGGGCTCCTTCTTGGGCTAGTTCCAGATTGGAGTCAGGCAGCAGAATTACTAATGCACAGGGGCTCCTGCTCAGGGTCTCCTCCAACCTTTAGGAGTATTCCATGGGAGTAGCTCTCCAGCTGAAGCTCAAGATCCTCCTCCAAACCCACATTAGGGTCCTGGAATGACAGTCATGGACTTCTTTCAGTGCCACATCTATGATAGATGTGGGGGTGGGAACAGGGAATAGGGTTCACCTTTTCCTCTATATTGGCTTTTTCCACACTCAGAACTTCATACATACTTCCTTGGGGTTCCCATCAGGCTCACCATCTGCCCTACCGACACAGTCTGGATCAGGCTCCCAACAAATCATGGTGGCTAATCTGTTATGGCCCAGATGGACTGTTAACAACCTGAAGTGCTTACCTCCTGCTGGCACAACAATGCCAGCCCATTGAGTTGGGGATGTCTGATAGCCAGGCTGGCTCCTTTGGTCTTGGACTGGTCTAGAACAATCTGGTCTCTTCTGAAATTACCATACCTCATTTCCATAAATAAATTATTTTTCCTTCTCTACTAGGATATTCTAAGTGGGGTATACTTTTCAAACTAGCACCCTAATAAACATTAGCTAATGCACTCAGACAGCTCATTAATATGCAGTGCATTCTGGGAAATAACAAATATTGGTAAACACATTTTATAGATGGGCATAGTGAATGAATGTGTGAATGAAAAGGCATTTACAGTGCCCAAACACTGTGCTAAGTGCTGGGGATATAAATACAAAAGTGAAAAGACATCTCTTTCTTCAAGAAACATATGTTCCAATGGAGAGGGAAAGTATATAAGGAAATGGTGAGCAGGGGAGGGGGTCTTTCAGTTTGGAAAGTGGAGCCACAGGGAAATAGAATGACATATCCTTTCCAGTAGCAACAATAGTATCGACTCAATTATGATTGAAGAACTGGAAAGGGAAGGAGGCAGAGGGCCTGTGGCAAGGTGGCTGGTAAGATGACCAGGATGTAAAGTGACTGGAGTTACCAGAAGGTTAAGTACTCCAGGGCATAGTCTCTGCTCTGGGGGGCAAAGTAGTTGTCAGGAAGTTGACTGGGGATAAATGGAAATCAGAATTGTTCAGAATGATATAACAAATGTGGAGTGGGGTCAGGCAAGAGTCTAAGCATTTTGCATCAACCAGGTAAGAACTCTCCTATGGGCTTTTTTGTCCTCTAATTGTAGAAGATGATTACTTAATGAAACAGATTCTAGGTACCATTCAACAAGTTGGGGCTTGTGTGAGGGAGTGTAATGAAGGGAAGACACTGTATTAATTAATAATAAAATAATAATAACAGCTAATATTGATATAGTGCTTACTTTGTGCCAGACATTGTGCTACATGCTTTGTAATTGTTATCTCATTCGACCCTCACAACAACCCTGGGAGGTAGGTTTTATAGATGAGGAAAGTGAGTCAAACAGAGGCTAAGTGATTTGCTCAATGTCACATAGCTAGTAAGTGTCTGAGGCTAGGTTTGGTCTCAGGTGTTCCTGACCCCAGGCCCTGCCCTAATCAGAGGGCGTGATGCTGTTCTGGGCATAACAACAGAGATCTGCCTCAGGAGTTTTAGATGAGTGGATGTAAGAGATGTGCTGAGACACATGGTCTTCCTACTCCAAACACAGCTGAATGGCTTCGTGAAGAATGGGAAGTCAGATGCCAACTTGTGTCCCTCTTTTTAGGAGGGACAGCATCATGTCTTTGTCATCAGTCAATCAGCCAATCTCCCAGGGTTTGAATTTGAGACTTTCAGCTATATAGAACTGTACAACTGTCAAAATCTGACTAAGATCATTCTGAGAATCAGAAGGGACAGGTTGGGCCAAAGTCAGGAAGATCCGAGTTCAAATACAGCCACAGGCACTGTGGTTATAGCTGTATCACTCTGGGCAAATCATTTAACCTTTTTACCTCACTTTCTTCAACTGTAAAATGGGATAATAATAGCACTTTCTGAGAGTATTAAATGAGATGATGATTATAAAGGGCTTAGCACAGTGCCTAGAACATAGTAGATGATAAAATAAATTCTTATTCCCTTCCTTTTTCCATTGTACCTGAGGCCATCACTCTTGGCCACTTCTGTTTTGCTCTCGGGTCCTTTCCCTCCAGCCTGATCTGGCCAGCTTTTCATGTGCTGACCTAGACTTTTCTTCCTGATACATCTCAGCTTCTCATGATTTAATCCTCAGTTCACCAAGATTGGTTTTGATTCATGCCTAGAGGACCAAGCAGGGTGTCTATTTTCCTCCCCAAATCCAGGAAGGCTTGAATTATGAATGAGGATGTCTGAAGAGCTATAACTAGGGCGAGGTGATTGGGTCATTGCTCTTAGGTGCCAAGATAGGGAGGTGTGCCCTTTCCTTAGATTTCCTCTGCAATCTGCTATGCACTTGTCACTTCTATTGGACCCTACTCTTCTGCCATACAACTACCAGGTTTTCTACCAGCTTTTCCCCCTCCCCACCTCTTTCTACCTTCTCTTGGATGTTTTCCAATATGACTGTCCAACACAGTTAGGTGGTACAATGAGCAGGAGTCAGGAAGACCTGAGTTCAAATGTAGACTGTGTGACATTGGCCAAATCAGTTAACTTCTGTCTGCTGACTTAGTTTCCTCATCTATAAAATGGAGATAATAGTAACACCTACCTCCTGGGGTTATTGTGAAAATAAAATGAGATAATATTTGTAAAACACTTTACAAACCTTAAAGTTTTACATAAATGTTAGCTCTATAACTGTAGCTAGGTAGCACAGGGGATAGCACGACAGGCCTGGAATTAAGGAGACTCCTCTTTCTGAGTTCAAATCTGGCTTCAGACACTTACTAACTGGGTGACCCTGAGCAAGCCACTTAACCCTGTTTGCCTCAATTTCCTCATCTGTAAAATAAATTGGAGAAGGAAAGGGCAAACCATTCCCATATCTTTGCCAAGAAAGACCCAAAAGAGGTCATGAGAGTAAGACATGACTAAAGAACGACAAAACAACAAAAAGATTCAACTAGAGCCTTTTAATGCTAAGTGAAGGATGTTAAACTTTATTCTGGAGACAATAGGTATCCACTGAAGGTTTTTGGGCAGTGCAGGCACAAACAAGGGGACTGGAGCCCTCAACTTTCCCTTTTCTTGAATTGGGGTTAGGACATTGTGTGACTGGGGAACCCTCCAAATTCAGGAGTTGTCAGTTATTAATGTGACAAGATAAGGCTGATAGTGGACTCACCTGTTGAAGGTTGGGGTAGAATATAGCGCAATTCAACAGAACTGTTTTTTTAAACCAGGAAATAGTGTATTAGTTGCTTTCTTTCAACAGATGTAATATCAGAGTCTTCAATTCTAGGCAAGGAGAGTCAAGAGAACTGTGGGATGATATATTTCAGGATCATCAGGGTAAAGGTAAGAATTGAGCTTGGAGTTAGACTATGAGAGGAAACAAAACAAGACTCAGAGCTAGGGCACGGCTTTGGCCCAGGGTGCCAAATATAGAGGGTGCTGACGGCACTTGTCTCTCAGCAGCTTTGCAAGAATAATTAGTTAAACTAGGAAGCTACCAGATGGCAGGCTGAGATGAGCTTCTCTGGTGTCTATTCTCCCATCTGGTGGCCTCGACAGTATTGGCCAGTGTTCCAGGGTCCCTGTCCCTTGCTTTCCCACAACGCCCTCAACTGAGGCTATGCTTCTTACCATTTGGATTTGTCATGACTTATGAGTGCCATAGGTGCCAAAATTCCTAGTGACGACTCTGGGGAAGAAGGCTAAAAAGCTCTGTGAATCAATCAAAAAACTGACAGGTATTATTTATTAAGCATCCACCACATGCTAGGTACTGTGCTGGAGATGCAAATATCAAAAATGAAACAGGCCTTTACCTCAGGAAATTTACGTTCCATTGGGAGAGACATATGCATATATACACACATTATATATGTACATGGGGACACGGATAGATACATATATGTATATATGTTTTGTAGATATTATATAAAAGTATTTACAAAATAAATAGGGGGCTTTTTTGGGGAGGAAGACACTGGCAGCTGGGGAGAGTGATAAGAAAAGGGGTTACACTTTTGCTGGTCCTTGGGCTAAATTTTGAAAGAAACAAGAGATTCTAAGGGGCAGAGGTGAAAAGGGATCCCATTTTAGGTTTGGCAGACAGGTAGGACAATGGGAGATGGAGTGCTATTTGAAAGAAACAGTAAGATGATCAGTTTTGCTAGAGTGTATGAATATGTAATAAGGCTAGAATATTAGCCTAGGTTCATAGGATGCAAGGATTTAAGTGCTAAAAGGAGAAAATTATATTTGATCCTAGAAGCAATAGAGAGCCATTGGAGTTTATTAAATAAAGGAGTGACTGAGTCTGTTCTGTGCTTTAGCAAAATCATTTTGGCAACTATATGAAGGACAGATTGGAGAGGGGAGAGATTTGAGGAAGATATATCAATTAGGCTATTGAACTAGTTTAACTGAGAGGTAATAAGGGACTAAGATGGTGGTTCTGTGAGCAGAGAGAATAATGCAAGTGGTATTGTAGAAATGACAACATCTGTCAAATGAATGGGTATATGGGGTGAGGAGTCAAGGAAAACACTGAGGTTGTGAAGTTGGGTGACTGTAGGGATAGTGGTACCACTGAGAGAAGTAGGAAAGTTCAGAAGAAGGGTGGATTTTGGGGGAAAGATAATGAGTTCTACTTTGGACATGTCAATGTTGAGATGCTCATGGAACATCTACTTTGAAATATTCAGTAGGCAGTGGGTGTTAGAAGACTGAAGCTGAGGGGAGAGACTGGGGTTAGATATATCTAGTGCTAGAATCCCTCTGCTTAGATTCATTAAGCCCAGGAGAACTGAGAAGAATACCAAGCAAGAGAAGTTACAGATTTTGGGGCATTGTCACTATGAGGATTTCCTAAGAATCCCTTATGTTTCTTAAGAAAATCAGACCAATGGTCATTTACAAAAGGGCACTCAAGAGAAAGGTGTGACAATGTGGAGGTTCAGAAGAATAATACAGGTAGGGGGAGTGACTGGAATTAGAAAGATCATTTACTTTGCCACAAGATAAAGATACTTGCTCAGATAGAAACCCTCTGTAGTAGGTTAGAATCACAGAATCTTGGACTCAGAAGATAGCTTAGAGGTCATCTAATTCAATGATCCCTAGTCTATGTACTATAGATATCTGGGGATGAGTAGGTAGATATTACATGGAGGTATTGCACAGGGTCCACCTTATTAAGTGATTTGGTAAAATAAATAAGCAAACATACTTCTATATATTGAATTACTGCTATGTCTCACATGTACATGTATAACTATATTCATATCCATATAGATGTTGTTATGATTAATAAAAATGAAATTCATTTAAAAGTTTTACTGAATTCATTATAGCTTTTTGTCATTCATCATAAATTTTTTGTCGTGTGTGTGTGTGTGTGTGTGTGTGTGTGTATTTTAATTCAGTAGGATATTGCTAGTGTGACTGGGGGTGTGTGGAACAGTAGAGAGAACATGGGTTCTGGAGATGGTTCAAATCCTACCTCTGATACATATTATCTTAATGATGAAGTCACTTAAAGTCTTTGGGCTTCAGTTCCTTCAACTGTAAAACGAAGAGGTTGTACTGGAGGGCCTCTGAGGTCTGCTCCAGGTCTATGATCCTAATATAATGTGGAGGCATCTGTAGATTTTTTAATATGAAGTAAGGATAATCATCCTGGAAAAGTTTGGAAACCACTTACCTAATCCCAATTCTTTATTTTTCAGCAGAAGGAAAAAGGCTGGGAATGACTGTTTATTTGATTTGAATGGCTATAGTGGCTGTAGAACGACTATTCTAGAAACCAGTTTTTAGGGAAATTGGGTGCAGCAAATTCTCCAGGAAGCCTCAGGGATAAGTGAATGATTTCCCATTTCTAGGGAGTCACTCAGTGCCTTCATTGAGCTGTGAGTGTGTCTGATTGGGGAGGACACATTTTTCAGAGTTTGAAAAGCTAAAACAGAGAGATGAGATCCAAGTCAGTGTGGGGAAGGGGTGAGTATGGGGGATGGGAATGGGGATGAGGTGAATAACAAACCAAGAGAAATCAGATGAGGGAGAGGAAGAAGATGGAATGATTTGCAATGTTTGGTTCTCAACTGGCATTGACCCTGAGTTGCAGATCTCCTTGCTACTTTTTAGCAGAGGAATGTTTTCTCTAGGTAGTTAGTGCATTTTAACTAGAAACAATAACGATAGCCAGCATTGAAGTAGCATATTAAGGTTTGTTACACATATATAATGTACAGTATATATACATTATACCCAGCGCTTGGCACAGTGTAGTTGGTGCTTAATAAATGTTTATTGACTATCTCATTTAATTATCAGAAAACCCCTTTGAAATAGGTGGTATTATGCTTTATGATCTAGAAATGACAAAATTTAACAATTGATTGGCTATGGGGGAGTGAGAGAGAATGAGGAGTGAAGGACAATGCCAAGTGTTGGGAAACAGTGACTTGCAAGATTGTGGTGCCCTTGGCAAAAATAAGGAAGTCACAATCTCTCTGGACCTCAGTTTTCTGTAGAATGAAGGTATTGACTGTGTCCTTTCTAGACTGATC
Organism: Pseudochirops cupreus; assembly: GCA_028627135.1. Taxonomy (NCBI): domain Eukaryota; kingdom Metazoa; phylum Chordata; class Mammalia; order Diprotodontia; family Pseudocheiridae; genus Pseudochirops; species Pseudochirops cupreus. Next base: position 172,921,351 of record CM053581.1, on the reverse strand, counting down.
TGAATGATCTATCACCCCAAAGGTCAGAGATGGGATTTGAATCCAGGGCTGGTCTGACTCCACTTCCAATGTCCCTGACCATGTAGGTCAGTAATGTTTCACTGTCTAGCATTTCTGGCTCTCTGGACAATGTTTGGATCTCTCAGTATCTGTGAAAGTACATTTCTCTTTCATGAAATTGCTGAAATCAAAGCTGAGACATCATTAGTATTGGGAACCTGGGGACACAATTGAGATGTGTCCTAGCTGAATATAGACCCTGCAGTGCAGAAGAATAGTTCAGTCTGCTAAATTACCAGCATTCTCATTAACTTGATGAAAATCAGTCAATGACTACAGCCAGGTCTGTAATAGGGCACTTTTGTCTGAAAAGAGTTGCTCAGAAGTTGTGGACTGCTTTTGTATGGCTGTCATTTTTGAATTGCTAACAGGCTAAACTTCACCATTGTAATATCATGCTTCACACTTCAGGGAACAGTTATTTTGTCAGTGTAGTCACTCTTTCCTTTCTTGCATATTGCGGTCTCTCCGTGGCTGTCTTCAAGAATTCCTGTAGCTGAAACATTCATCCCCCTGCAAAGATAACCTGATAAAAAGCCTCCCCAATCTTAGCTAATCTAGTTTTCAAATAAGAGACATATAGTCTGTCACTTAGGGATCATAGCACCATCAAATCTAATCTCCTGATTTTATACATGAGGAAACTGAGGCCCAACGAGATTGAGTCACTAGTCCAAGGTGACATAGGTAGTTGGCATCAAAGGTGGTACTGGAACTGAGACCCTCTCTCTCTAGAGCCAGGGCTCTTTCCACTGTGACATTCTGTGTACTTACTTGAAAAGCCTTTACTCCTTGGTAGGACCTACAACACATTTCAGTGTTAGGCTGGAATAAACTTTGAAAATCAAGGGCCAACTCTATGCCACACTGATTCATTCAGCGGGGCTATAATGAGAATCCTCACACCAGTGGCAATTTTCTTTCTGTGAGGATTTTGTGGATGGTGTTTTCTATGGGATGACCACTCCTATGCATGGTTGAGGTAGACCTTACTCCCCAATATGTACTCTTAGATCTAGTTCTTGTCTGTTCTATGAATAAGACACTCTATCTTTTGGCTCTGGGCATTTTCTCTGGCTGGCCCCCATGCCAAGAATGCTCTCCCTCCTCCATGTCTACCTGCTGACCTTGTTGGCTTCCTTTAAGTGCCAACTAAAATCACATCTTTTCCTGGAAGTTTTCCTCAACCCTTCTCAATTCTGGTGCTTTCTCTTTTTTATTATTTCCTATATATCCTGCATATAGATTGTACACAGCTTGCTTTGGATGTGATTGTTTGCATGCTATGTCATCCATTAGATTGTAAACTCCTTGAGAGTAGAGATTGTCTTTTGCCTCTTTTTTGTATCATCAGCACTTAGGGCAGTTCTTGACACATAATGGGTACTTAATAAATTTTTATTGAATGATTAATTTTAGATAGGGGTCATGGGACTTGAGGAGGCCAGGAGACTATAAGCTAGATATTCAACTTATTAAGGAAGAGAGATTGTGAGCAGGAGGTTCATAGCTAATAACCACGAGGATCCACCAAGATGGAGTATTTTTTGAAGGTGGAGTAGGGAGGTTGCTGAATGATGTTAGTCAATGGAGGGTCTAAGAATAGGAATGTGAAACGCAGATGATGACAACTCTTCCTCTTGGTCTTATGTGTCAGAAGATATGATAGCCACCCTTGGAGAGGGTGACAAGTTATGATTCCCTTGGGGTAGTCCAATGTATTGGGTTAGGGAGCAGCCCAGTTGGCTACTTGGACAGTGCTCTGCTAGAAGGGAGAGTGATTAAGGAAGCGCATCTCCCAGTCCTCATGTTGGTTCCTGGGGCAAAGCCTGAGGTGTGCTATTCTAGCCTTTGTATACTAAGGATTTAATGGGAATTCACTATTATCATCAATACAAAATTTATGTAGGGATTTTTGATCATTAGATATGTTGGTTGAAAATATTGGACGCCTTTAGATATGGTTCAAATCAAAGTCCTGCCACTTGTCATTTGTGTGACCTTGGACAAGTTACTTAGGGTGACCTTTAAGGTAACTTTCAGCACTACAACTATGATCATGTGTTTTTCTTAACTAGTAGAAAATAAACATACTAGAGCCTTCCTGAAGAAAGCAACTCATGATGCTGGTCTTGATTTATTTAGAACTTGCTTTTAGAGCTTCAATTGTTCATTCATTCAACAAGCATTTATTAAGTGTAGCATTTCTGATACTTCAAAATTAGCCACCCCACCCAATTCCCCTTTCAGATACCTTAGGAACAAAGTCTTGATTTCTGCTCTGTAACAGATATTATTATACATGTAGGTATATAGGTAGTTAGCCTGCAATAATATATTACATATTGTTATGTAATCCTCTATATTATATTATATAACCTTCTAGCTCCTGGTATTTTTACTTATTGTCAAGTGAAAGTCTGGGAGGAGGTAGGCACTGGAAGAAGGAAGAAAAGAGAATATTGGCCATTAAGTCTATAAAGAAGCAAGGTCTGATCCCTGTCTGGGAGCCATGGATCCTGGGTCTGGCTCTGATCCTGATCCCTTCTGGAGTTAAGAACTCCATTTTCTGTTCTTGTGAAAATACAGTTAGGGAGACCTGGTGGGATGTTGAGGTTAATTCTTCCAGCACACTCTGGGAATATCAGCCTGCAACTGCTAATTCTAGTTTTGTAGCACCCCAGGGTGACTCCAGTCATCTCAAGAGGAACTGTGAAATTTTACAGAACTATTCATAACACAATGAATGCTAATTTGCATTTTAAAAATAAATACGTAGTCTACAGCACTTCTGGGTGCAGGGGTGTCAAGAAATCAAACCAAACACCATTAAGTGGCACCAACCCCAAACTATTGGAATCAAGACATGAGACATTCAGGGGGTGACTAGACATTAGGGTACCTGGATTGCAGTCCTAACTCTGCTGCTGAGTCACTGTATAAACTTGGACATTTTCCTTCCTCTCTTTGAGTCTTAGTTTCCCCTAGTGTTTAGTGAAGAAGCTGGACTAGATCTTTAAACTCCCTTCTGGCTCAAACTTTGTATGATTCTGAGAAACTTGGGGAGAGGTCTCAGGCTCCAGGGCCAAGTGTCCTTTCCTTAAATAAGCAAAGTACTAAGAGCTTGTAGCATTCTAGATTTAGAGATGGGTGGGCTTGCAGAGATCACCTAGCCTCACCTCTTCCTTTTATAGATGAGAAGCCAGAGGTTCAAAGAGTTCACAAGGAGATGAGGTGTGATTTGAACCCAGGTTTTCCTGACTCCGCCTCCTGCCTTCTGTCCACTACAGACTGTAAAATGAAGTCAAAGACTTCATGGTCTGTTTCTCCCACAGAAGATTCTGGTAAAGTGCTAGTTTTCACAGCCTAAGGGTGCCTTCCTTCTGTCCCCCAGGGGAGGAACCACTGCAGTGGCCCAGGGAATGTGACAGAAGATGGAAAGCAGCAGATGTGTGGAAACGGGATGAAGAAAACAAGGAAAAACCAATGTCTGGTGTTTCCCATAGCCCTCTTTTTGTGCCAGGGCTCCTTGGATGACAGACAAAAGGCAGAGCTGGACCCTCTCCCTCCAGCACTAAATGAACAAGACAACTAACATAACAGATGGCCCCACTCAGAATATAGCTCCTCAAAGAAAGCAAATTCTATTTTCCTGCTACTTTTAATAAACTTGGTTTCCTGCCAAGTGCAAGAGGGTGTCCTTTTTGCCGCATGCAGGATAGACACAGAATCTTTCCTGTTCCTACTTTGATGGAGTGGCCATTTTATAAATGAGGATAAAGCTTCAATAACTTTCTCCATTCTTACTCCGTGGTTGCTGAAATTTGACAGAGGATGTTATGAAAGCAAGCTGATTTGATCCCCTTTAATTTATTGGTGAATAGAGTGTTGAACCTGGAATTAGGAAAACTCATCTTGCTGAGTTCAAATCTGATCTCAGACACTTACTAGCTGTATGACCCTGGGCAAGTCACTTAACCCTATTTCCCTCATTTTCCTCACCTATAAAATGAGCTGGAGAAGGAAATGGCAAACCACTCCAGCATCTCTGCCAAGGAAACTCCAAATGGGGTCACAAAGAGTGGATATGTCTGGAAAATGATCGAACCACAACAGTGCTGATACAGTTGTACTGATGTTTCAAAATCTTCTATTTGACTTTTTGACCTGATTTGTGGATTACTTTCTTCTATCCACTGAAGCTGATGATAAGCATTAGCTCCACAACTTATATATAGCATTTTGCTTGGGGCACCTGAACTATTAAGTCATGCAGCCAGAAAATGTCAGAATTAGAACTTGAACCCAGGTTTGTTCTCTCTGTCTCTGTCTCTGTCTCTGTCTCTGTCTCTGTCTCTCTCTCTCTCTCTCCCTCCCTCTCTCTCCCATGGCTGCCTCTCTGCCTTTCTTGACTCCATGTTACATGCAGTTGAGTGGAGCAGGTTGGACAGAGATCTTTTTGGAGTCAGAGAACCAATGTCCAAATCCTGCTTCTGTTACTTGTTAAGTTATTTCAGTCATGTCTGATTATTCATTTCCCCATTTGGGTTTTCTTGGCAAAGATACTGGAATGGCTTGCCATTTACTTCTTCAGTTCATTTTACAAATGAGGAAACTGAGGCAAACAGGGTTAAGTGACTTGCCCATGGTCACACAGCTAGTAAGTGTCAAAGGCTGGATTTGAACTCAGGTCTCCCTGACTTAAGGCCCAGTGCTTTATACACTGTGCCATCCTACTTCTTTTACCTGTGGGACTGTATGCAAATTACTTAAGTTCTGTGGGCCTTAGTTTCCTTAGATGGCAAATCAAAGTCTTCAGCAAGATGATGCCTAAGATTCTTTCTACTTCTGAATGCTGTGAACCTAAGCTATTTTCTCCAAGCCTCACCCCCCTTACCCTCATATACATTTATAGCAGATGACTCAGCTTTCTACTTCACTTAAAAAATGGAAGCTCTTCTAGGTGAGTTCTGCCAGGTCCCCTCTTACACTCCAGAACTTCTCCCATCATTGCTCATTTTTTCTTGTTTCTGTATTTTTTTCCTGAGAAAAAGTATTCTTACTGTTTGATAAGGTTAACAGTTTCTCTACTTGTACCCTCAGTCCCATTCCCTCTTGCCTCTTTTAGCACCTTTTTCTAGTAATTGTCTTCTCTCTCATGCATATTTCAAGCTCTTTCTTTCCACTGGCTTTTTCCCATCTACTTAAGAACATGCTCAGGTCATCTTAATCCTAAAAATATCTTCTCCCTAGCCTCCTACACTTCTAGAAAAAAGTTTTTATATGCAAAACTTTCCCTCACCCCAAAACTCATTTCTTCTTCACCCACTCCCCTCAATATCTAGCAATCTGGCTTTTCCCCCGTTCCCACTATTCTATGAAAACCACTTTCTCATGATTAGATCCTATGGTTATTTTTTTTTCTGTTCCTATAGTCCTTGACTTCTTTGTCACTGTTGATCATTTCTTCCTCGATAATCTCTCCTGTCTTGATTTTGGAGATACCATACTCTTCTGACTTGTCTCCTATTTCTCTAACTGCTCTTTTCTTGGCTTATTATATTTCTTAGCCACTAATATGGACTGTTCTCGAGAATATGGTTGTCTCAAGAGTATCTCCTTGGCCCTCTTGTTTTTATCGTCTAGTTATTCTTTCTTGGTGGTTTAATTTGCTACCATGACTTCAACTAGGAATTCTTTGGAGATGAATCTCAAACTTAGATCTCCAATACTGACTGACCTGATCCTCTCTACTTGGAATGTCAAATAACAAATGTCCCAGACTAAGTTTATTATTGTAGCAGCTTCTCCAAGGTACCTCCCCAACTAGGCGTTTAGAGGTTTATAGGTTGGCGCTCCCCAGGTGGATAGCTACCCTCGCAGATTTCAAGTTACTCTGTGAATCTACATTCCTAAAAGTATAGCTCAGAAGGAGCTACAGGTGAGCTTACCTTTAATAGTCAACTAGGAGACACATTTAATTCAAAGCAAAGACATTTACTAAAATGGCATAGCAAAAGCAGTAGCTATAAAGCAATCATCTCCCAAATTGAGAACATAATCACCCACAAATAAATGCAGAGTCAGTGGGCATGAACCCCAAGTACAATGGTAGTGAGGTACATACACAGGAAACACATGTGACCAGGCAGCTCATGCCGCAGTAAACCAGGACCCCCACATCTTCTTTCTCTTCATGGCTTCTTCACGATAATCCCCATCCCCTAGTCCCCATCCAGGTGCCAGTATCTCTGCTGGGCAAGTGAGCTACTTAGCTAACCTCCCTGGGTCTGCTCTTTCCTGCAGCTTAACTCGTGACCACCAAGATTTGTTCTCTCTTGAATCCCTAGTTTATTTCTTTGCTGCCAGAGAATCCTCCAATTGTCTATTTGCCCTGCTTGCTGCCTTCTATGCTCATGACTGTCAGTAGAACATATATCTGCTAATTGTCTCAAATGGCACAACTCCTAGATCTGTTCACGACTGTCTCCTGCTGGATGTGCTGGATGTGTTGGCTGCTGCTGGGTAAGTCAGTCACCCAGCCTGGTGCAAAGTGCCATACATGGTGAGTTGGGAGTGAGAAGGAGAGGGGAAGGCTCTTCTTTTTTCCTCTCCCACCCCATGGATGAATAATGATTCCCTTCCTGGAGTTGGTTTCTTCTTCAACCACTGGCTCCTTGCCAGACTAAACTGTGGATTTGATATGTTGGTTTTTTTAAAAAATTAATTAATTTATTTTTAGTTTTCAACACCCAGTTCTACAATACGTTAGCTTTTTATAGGCAGGCAGAAGCTTGACCACTTTTCTATTAGCCAGTGTCAATTGTCTGTTCCAATCAAATTAAAAGACATATTTTAAGGTTTGTTCAGGGATTCATGTGTATAGAAGTCTTTTTGCTTCAACTTTCCACTAAAATTCCACCTTTTACACTGTCTTTCAGAATTCCTTTTAGTTCTAGCTCCCTCCTTCCATTACTTATTTCCAATTTATCCTGTATATACCTTGTTTATGCACTGCATATTGTCTTTCTCACTGGATCATGAGCTCCTCCAAGGAAAGAACTGTCTTTTGCTTTTCTCTGTATCCTCAGTGCTTTAGTGGCCTAACACATCTGTCATTGTTCAGGCATTCAGTCATGTCAGGCTTTATGTGACCCCTATGGACTTTTGTCCATGGGGTTTTCTTGGCAAAGATATTGAAGTGGTTTGCTATTTCCTTCTCCAGTGTGACCCCACTTTACATGTGAGGAACTGAGGCAAATAGGGGTTAAGTGACTTGCCCAAGGTCACACAGCTAGTAAATATCTAAAACTGTATTTTAACTCAGATCTTCCTGATTTTAAGCCCAGTGCTCTCTTTATTGTACCACCTCACTGCTCTGCCTAATCCAGAGCGATGCTTAATAAATGTTCATTGACTGACATTCTCTAAGACTATATGTTGCATAGAAGGGGCTGACCTGCTGTAGTAAGAGGGACTTTCCTTTTTGGGGAATTCTGTGTACAATGAAATCAAGGTCTAGTACCTATGCCCCTGAAAAGAATGCTGAGATATATATATATATATATATATATATATATATATATATATATATATATACAGTATATTGTTTCAAAGTCCTAGGCCACTATCTAAAATTGAGTTCCAAAGCAGCTACAGTCTATGTTGGTAAAGAAAGTGGGAGTTTCCTACATCAATGAAATATGCAAAATATACAAAAACAACAAAAAAAACCCAACATCTGATCAATCAGTTTTCCTTTCCATCTACAAGTCTCACTTTTTGAATCAGTATGATAAGGGGTAATGAACATTAGAGGTTCATCTTTGAAGAAGAGGAGGTTTTGTGTCGTGATAAGGAAAGTGAATTTGAAGTCAGAACGATTAGGTTTCATCCTGGCTTTGTCAATTACTACCTGTGTGGCCTTGGACAAGCACTTCCCACTGCAAACCTGTTTCTTTATCTGTAAAATAAGGGGATTGGACTAAATGATCTTTTTAGGGCAGGTGGGTTGGCTAAATATGGCTCATAGCCTGCTTTTGTGTGGCTCATGAACAGGGAATGATTCTTAAATTGTTTAAATAAAATTTTACTCTATTAAAAATGATAAAAATACTCTTGGCTTGCACCCATACAAAGATAGGCAGTGGGCTGGATTTGGCCCTTGTACCAAAAGCTTGCTGATCCTTGTTCTAGAGTCTTCCAGCTCTAGAATCTATGAACTCAGTGCCATTTCATAGGTATTCTTGCCATGGTGACATCACTGATGGTAACTTTCTCATGCCTCATTTTAGATCCACTTTTTAGTGTACATTCTTGTTATTACATCACCTTTATATTTGTATATCCTTTTCCTTTTCCTTTCTTCTATCCCATATAACAAAGACAACGAAATAGAGTGGGAAAAATGCAGTTTAGCAAAACCATCCAACCTGTTAGTGTAATTTTTCCTTGGTTGACCACATGTCTTTATTATTATTAATTTTTTTGCTTTTTGGAGGGCAGTTGGGATTAAGTGACTTGCCCAAGGTCACACGGCTAGTTTTTGTGTTAAGTGTCTGAGGTCGGATTTGAACTCAGCTCCTCCTGACTCCAGGGCGGGTGCTCTATTCACTGTGCCACCTAGCCACCCCAGAACACATGTCTTTAAATAGAAACAGTGTGAAGAAGTGTTTAATATCCTACCTGGCTGCTCATGTTTCCACCTTAGAGAAAATCATGTCCTTTACCAGACTGTGGACCTATCCAAGGACATAAAGACAAGAACTCATTTGGCCAGACCAGAAGAGCTGACCCTTCTATGTGACATGGAAATGAGAAGATCTTGGGACTTCTTGAAGGAGACTCTTCCACTTTTGAGTGATCTAGTTGCTCGGAAGTTTTTCTTTATGTCCAGCCAAAATATGACTCTCTGTAACTTCTACCCTTGGGCTCTCAATTTCTTCAACTAATTCTAACATAGCATGACTTAGAAACCCTTAGCCATCATGGGCCAGCCTGGGATAGTGGGTAGGGTGCCTTGAAGTCAGAAAGACCTAAGTTTAAATATTATTTCAGACATATACCAGCTAGGTAAGCCTGGGAAAGTCATTTTATCTAAGCTTCAGTTTCCCCATGTGTAAAATGAAGGAGTTGGGCTTGATGGCCCCTAAGGTGCCTTCTAGGCTATCCTCATCAATGTCTTTCCTACAATGAGATATCCAGAAATAGATAAAATATGAGGATGAACATAATCATGAGGATGATTCCTTAACCCTAAAGGGGAAAAGTCTGTCATAAAAGTCTGAATCTCTTTAAAGTTTAGTATTTAGTCAATAAATATCTATTAAGAGCCTACCATGTATAATACTCTAAGCTTGGTACTGGGAAAGACACATTGCAGTGGCACAGTCCAGTCTTACTGATACAGAAATGGTCCCTAACTTTGCTCCAATGACTGTCCATTGTCCAATTCCTTTCCACAGTTGGCCTTTCTTAGAGACTCTCCTCTTTAGGTTGATCTTTCAAGTTTGATGGCATATTTTACTTCATGGAAGGGCTGATCCTTGGGGAGTGGGCAGCCCATTATTGCTAGAAAATTATTTTGCTTAGTGGACCCTGGCTGAGTTTGCAGTCCACTGAAATAGTCCTTGAGAATTCTGGGTCAACTCTGTGCTATGACAAGAGATCAGAATAAAATATCCTAAAAGAAACAGAAGAAGATCTTGAGTGCATTTGTTTGATCTTCTTTGGAAGATTTGTGGAGATAGAAAAATATTATATAAGATGAGGAAGTACATATGGGTTGTGAGTTATACCAGTGGAGAGAATATCCATGCTGATGAGGTCACAGATTCTTGAAGCATCAAAATTTGAATGGTGAGAGAAATACTGCGTCTCAGGCATAACCAATTACATCGAAATAGAAAGATTACTGGTAAAAATTGATACAAAGAGTGAAATTGAGAGTCATAAAACCTGGATTCTAGTCTTAGCTTTGCCTCTTACTTACGTGTATAATTTTGGGCAAGTCAAGTCCCTTCTATGACCTTTAGTTTCCTCATATCAGAATCTTGGGATGCTACAGGCTGAAAGAAGAGGTATATGTGTTTCTTAGAGCCTGTGGGTGCTGGTGATTTTGTATTCCCACCCACACAGTTGTTAATGCTCTTTCACTCCCTAAAATTACCTTGTATTTACTTCATCTGGGTAACCTGTTAAATTTCTACGCCCCTGTTCAATTGTAAACTTCTTGAAGGCAAGGATTATTTTTGATCTTTGTATCCTTATGGCATAGCAAAATTCCTTGAGCATAGTAGGGGCTTAATAAAACATACTTTTTTGGAAGTAACTTCAGTGCTGGTTTTGGTCATCCTGAACATTGAGAGACTAACCTAATTGGAGTGGTGATATAGGGAGCTTAGAAAGAGGACTTTCTTTTTTGTACCTTGGAGTAAGATTGAGAATGAGAGAACACTACTGTCATTAGGGCACAGGGTGACCTAAGGCATTGGGTGGTTTGGCAAAAGTATGATGGTAATACCAGCCCTAAGGCTACTTCCCCGATGGATGCTCTTAAACAAATCTTCGAAATTACAGGGAATCTGTGTCTCCTAGGGGCTTCTCCTTTTTCTCCTTTTGTCTCTATGGTACCCTAATTGCTTGATACCACATCTATGAAATGGGGACAATAACACCTCTCTTGTTCATTGGCCTCAGAAGGTTGTTGTGAAGATCACATGGACTGCTTTTTGAAAACTGTCTATGTTTATATAAATGCATGGGATTGGTATTATCACATCAGGGACCCAAGAGAGAAGCATATGATTGCTTAGCGGTTCAGCCACACTCAGGAATGGTGTGAATCAGTCAGGAAGAGTATGGAAAGGATCATGGTCTAGATTCACAAGATGGTATTGGGAAGGGCCAGGAATGCAGGTCGCCAAGAGCTGAGAGCTGCCTGAGACCTTATGGCCAGACTCTTTTCTTTTCCCTCTATACTGTTTTATTTGGCAATTTCATAAAATCCCATACATTCAATGATCATCTTTATGCTAATTATTTATAAATCTTAGCCAACCCTAACCTCTCTTCTTACTTTCAGTCTCATAGCTACAGCTGCCTTTTAGAATCTTTAGCTGGATATCCTGTAGACATCTTTTTTTTTAAGTTTATTTTCCCAATTACATTTTAACTCTTTAACATTTTTAAACATTAAAACATTAATAATTTAACATTAACACTCTTTAACATTTTTTAAACTGAGTTACAAAATCTATGTCTCCCCCCTACCTGAGACAGCAAACAATCCAAAATAGGTTATATGCGTGCAATCATGTAAAACAATTCTATATTCATTTTGCACA
>CM053581.1:172878543-172909446 GCA_028627135.1 Pseudochirops cupreus | reverse complement strand
AAGTTTATTTTCCCAATTACATTTTAACTCTTTAACATTTTTAAACATTAAAACATTAATAATTTAACATTAACACTCTTTAACATTTTTTAAACTGAGTTACAAAATCTATGTCTCCCCCCTACCTGAGACAGCAAACAATCCAAAATAGGTTATATGCGTGCAATCATGTAAAACAATTCTATATTCATTTTGCACAAGAAGAGTCAAACAACAAAAAAGTGAAAATAACGTGCTTCTGTCTATATTTAGACAACCAAACTCATTATCTCCCCTCCCCCCTGCCCTCCCCCCTCCCCCCACTTCCTTCCTGCCCAACCTCTCCCTCTTCTTAATCTTCCTCTTACTGTCAAAGATGCCACTATTCCCCCAGTTCCCAGACTTGTAACTTGTATGTCATCCTCAACTCCTCACTCTCTCTTACTGCCCCCACCATCTAATCAGTGGTCAAGTTCTGTCTTTTCTATCATAACATTTCTTGCAAATGTAACCTTCTCCCCTCAGATACTGCCATCTTCCTAGTGCAGGCCTCATTACCTCATGCCTGGACTATTTCAGTAACCTGTGGGTTGGTCTCTCCCCATTTCAATTCATCCTCTGTTTAGCTGTCAAACTGATCTCCCTAAAGTGCAAGTCTGACCATGGAATTTTTGTACTCAATCAACTTCAGTGCCTCCTTATCACCTACAGGATCAAACATAAAATATAAAATCCTCTGTATGGCTTTTAAAGCCCTTTATAACTTGGCCCTTTCTTACCTTTCCATTCTTTTAACTTCTTACTCCTGTCCACATACTTTGTAAGTAGGGAGGAGAAGGGAAGGGAATAGGTATTTATATTGCACCTACTATGTGTCAAGCACCGTGCTAAGTGCTTTACAAATATTATCTCATTTGAACCTAGTAGGTTGGCGCTATTATTACCCCATTTTACAATTGAGGAAACTGAGGCAAACAGAGATTAAGTGACTTGACCAGGATCACACAGCTAGTAAACCTAAGGCTGGATTTGAACTCATCTCCTGACTCCAGGACCATCGTGCTATCTTCTGGATCACCTGACCCTCTTGCTCTTCCTTAGACATGACTCTCCATCTCTTGACTCTGAGCATTTTCACTGGCTGAACCCATGCCTGGAGCTATTTCCCACCTCCTTGCAGCTGCCTTGCTTCCTTGGCTTCTTTCAAATCTCAGCTAAGTTCCAACTTCTGTAAAGAAGTCTTTCTCTTTCCTCCCTAATCTTAATGCCTTCCCTCTGAGACTACCCTTCAATTTATCATGTATATAGCTCATTTGTATATAGTTGTTTGAAGGTCTCTACCATTAGACCATATAGTACTTACTTGAACAGGTACCTCTCTCTTTCTCCCTCCCTCTCCCCCTTTCTTTCTTGCTTTTTTCTTTCTTGCTTTTTTCTTCTTTCTTTCTTTTCCTTCCTTCCTTCCTTCCTTCCTTCCTTCCTTCCTTCCTTCCTTTCTTTCTTTCTTTCTTTCTTTCTTTCTTTCTTTCTTTCTTTCTTTCTTTCATTCCTTCTAGCACTTAGCAAAGTCCTTGTCAAATATTAGGAACTCAATAAATATATACTACTTGATTGATTGACTGGCTCCATCTGATGTAGGCTTCTCTACTCTAAATGCTAGTTTGTGCCTGTTCTACCTGTGTTAGCACCCCAATAGCATAGTTATGTATGGTTTGAGAGATCACTGGGAGGATTTTGGTCTTAGAAGTCATCTAGTCATGCCTCTCATTTTGCAGATGAGGAAAACTTGAGCAATGAAATAATGAAATGAAATAACTTGACCAAGGTCACACTGTGAAAAAATGTCCCAGGTAAGATTTGAACGCAGACAGGTCTTCTGACTCCAAATCCAGTGTTCTTTCCACTCCATTGGGGGAAATATGCTACTAGACTTAGGTCTGGAAGGAACATAAGAGGCCATCTACTCCAAGCTCTTCATTTTACAGTGGAAGAAACTGAGGCCCAGAAAGATTGAGTGACTTTCATTTGGATTTGAACCTAGGTCCCTAAACTCCAAATTCAGCGTATTTTTATCGCATAATACAGTAATTCCTTGACCTAGGTTTTGTTGACATGAATTTTCAAGGTAGGAGTTAAATACTTGTGAAGGCACTGGCTTTCATGCATTAGGAGACTGTTTTGTTAGAAAACATTGTGACCACATGCAGAGCTGGTTTCTAATGTAATTATGCTACAATTACACTTGAGAAACCCTTCCAGTAAATCATCTCCAATTGTCCGCCTACTTGCAGGGTAGAGACAGAAATCTCTCAGACTGGAAAAGTGGGAGCCAGCTGCCTCATTTGCAGAGAGGGGTATGGCTTCACTGCGGGAGTAAGGGGCGTGAGCTCACCCCACAGAGAGAAGCACATGTCTATAATCTCTCACCTACATGTATGCCTGACTATAAAGATGAAGAACATCAAGAAATTGAACCCCAACTAATAACTTCCCACAAACAGATTTGTGTAGGCTGAGACCAGCATGCAGATCTTCCATTTTCATTCTGCAGACAGTAACCTAATGGGCTACTGAGGAATGGAGTGTGGATGCAGCTGGTATTAACTAAATATATTCAACTAATTATATCCAGGCCACAGTTTCCATTTCTTTCTACAGGTCTGTGGTACATCTTTACCGGTTAACATTCAATATTAGCTTTCTTTTGTATATGTAATTGTATCTTAACAAGGGGCATCTTGCTTTAAGAAAACTTGTAATAAAAATTGGACTTGTAGAAATATTAAATATAGGGGCGGCGAGGTGGCACAGTGAATAGAGCATTGGCCCTGGAGTCAGAAGGACCTGAGTTCAAATGCGGCCTCAGACACAACACAAAACTAGCCGTGTGAACTTGGGCTGCCCTCCCCGCTCCAAAAAAGCAAGTAAATAAATAAATATTAAATATAGGGATGAATCTTTGCTTTACAACATGGCTAGTGGATAGTGTTAGACCTGAAGTCAGGAAGACATGAGTTCAAATTCAGACAGAGGCATTAACTAGCTGTGTGACCCTGGGCCAATTACTTGATTCCTCTGAGCTTTGGTTTCTTCATCTGTAAAATGGGAATAATGATAATAATGGCACTTCATAGATTTGTTGTGAGAACCAAATGAGTTAATACACGCAAAGTACTTTGTAAACCTTAAAAGTGCTGTATAGATACTATTGTTATTGTTGCTGCTGTTGTTACTTTACAAAAGAAAATGTGGCAGAATTTTTTTTTTTCAAATAGTATGGTCACATAACGCTTGGCTACAGTTTAAAAATATATTAATAAAGAAAAGTTCCTGACATCATGGATCTAGATAGGGACTTAGAGGCTATCCAGCCCAATCCCTGCTCCTGGTTTTCAGAGAAGAAAATGAAGCACTGGGGTAAAGTGACTTGCCTAGGGTTACATGTCTAGTACATGAGGCAAGATTCGACTGGGCCAGATGGATTTATTTTTCATTTCTGTGTGATCTTTGGTAAGCTGTTTTCCCTCCCTCAGTCTTAATTTTACCACCTGCAAAACAAAGAGGTCCCTAAGTTCTCTTCTGAGCCTCATATCCACTGGTTCTCCCTACTATTACTATTCAAAAACACACGTAATGTGTAAAGCCAATTAGACTTGTATTTATAGGTATAGCTCATAGCAAGAAAGGAATGATGGGATCCGCTGGACTCAGGCATGGGGAATCTGTGGCCTTGAGGCCATGTGTGGCCTTCTAGGTCCTTGGGTGCAGCATTTTGACTGAGTCCAGGTTTTACGAAACAAATCCTTTTATTAAGGAAATTTGTTCTGTGAAGTTTGGATTCAGCAAAAGGGCTGTTGCTTGAGGACCTAGAGGGCCACATGTGGCCTTGTGATTAAAGGTTCTCCACTCCTGCCTAGAGCCTATTATCATTTCCCACTAGATTAGCAGACAGACAGACAGGTAGGCAATTAGAAGCCTTGTCTTTCATTTTCAAATACCATGCTCTGATTCCTAACCCCTTGCACTGCCTAGGCTGTTGGGGAAAATGTTGCTGGGGAAGTTGCAGATGAAAAACAGACAAGCAGTTAACATGGTGTTTGTCTTCATAGCACAATGAGACTCTGGGAAAACAAAGAGGGTTAAGACTATTTGTTTAGAGACCATGTAATGAGTTGCTATCTTCAAGTTTCTAAAGGGCTAACAAATGCAAGAGGGATTAGGCTAGTTCTGATTGACTTCAGAAGAGAGAACAGGTGAATAGGTCCTATGGATGGAAGTTTCAGGGAAGTAAAAGGTTTAGGTTAGATTTAAGGGAAAGTTATTTATTATGATTACTATTAACACTGAAAGCTGGAACACCCCATTTGTTGGTGCACCTCCCTGTATATATGTATATATGTTAAGTACATGTATATGTATATACACACATTTTGTGTTTCCTTATTTGTGCATATATAATTTCCTGTGCTAGAATTTAAGATCCTCTTTCCATCTCTGTCTACCTCTGTCTCTGCATCTCTGTCTTTCTCTCATGCAAAAGTTCCCTACCCTGGCTGCTTTGGAAGACTCCAGGGTTAGTTAGAATGTATCTCAGTTCTAGGATAGGGCAGTGACAAAAGCCATGTTTCTGACTGTTCTGCTGCTTGGATGTCTCCTGTTTACTGCTAAAGCCCTGGCTGGAGGACAGTGCCATGATTTTTCCTCAGGAAGATCTTTACTTCTTGCCCCTGCTTGATGAAAGTCATAGGGTCACCTACAGTGCTAGAGAACTGATCCACCTACTACCTTAGCCTAGATCCTAGGAAGGGATCATAACTAAAGGTGATCAGTGGACAGTTCCATCCTCACCCCAGGGGCCTCCAGCTCAAGGAGAGCCACCATTTCACATGGACTTAGCTACCCATTCCCCAGCAAAGCCCTAGTGGAGTAGCTCAGGAAGAAGTTGAGGTAATAAGTGAGGGGAAAAAAGGAGGGGGGTGGGTTGGATAATGAAAATAGAGCAAGGAGAGAGAATATCTCCCCAAGAAGAAGATGATTTTCTATGCATGACATTGGCCGTCACAACTAATTTTCACTTCATTGCTGTAACAGGATGAAAATATTCATTTCATGGAGCAATTGTCAAATATGATAGTTTTGGATAATCAGTGCTTTTCATCAGTCTGCCAGGCTGGCCAAGTGCTTTGGTAGAGGTTTGGAGTCAGGGGCTCTCTTTCATCATTAGTAGTTCTTAGGCCATCTTTCCATTGTTTTCTAAGGGGACTCCCTCCCTCCCTCTCTTCAAGGGGGGAGGCAGCCTGCTCGAGTGTGGAAAGAACCGAGTTTCACCTCAGGCATCAGCTGGGTGCAAAACTCAACTTAGTAGCTATATGGCCATGGAAAAGGCACAGGATCTTTAGGCCTCAGTTTCCTTATCTATAAACTGGTATGATATTAACTGCACCACTTACCATATGGAATTATTTTGAGGATCAAATGTAATAATGCATGCAAAGCATTTAATAAATTTTAAAGTGCCATAAAAATGCTAGCCATCATTATTATTACTCCCCGGATACTGAGAGAAACAAAGCAGTTTACTGCCAGCTGTTGGAGAAAGTGTTGCTGACAAGCCAGAGGATCAACCTAGGGCTTGATGGCACCTAGCCAGAATGTAGGGGCAGTGCATTCCTCCTCTGTATGGTTCCCTGGTCAGGGTGAAGAAATGATGATCTAGCTGCTGGCACTTGTACCCACTGATTAGCTGTTAGGAGTGATGTCACGACAATTACAAACCCCTCCTTCAATGACACAGAGCACAGCTTCAGCAACTTCAGGGCCAGGCAGGTGATTATGATAACAGATCAGTCTGAAGACGCCTTCCCAAACCTCATTAGTAATATATGTGTAATTTTGCTCCCAGAGGCGTGAGTAGCCTTCTGAAAGAGAGGTTTGGGTCCAGGCTTAGCCATGACATAAGGAAGCATCTCAGATCTCTTGGGGAAAGGGGATTTCATTATTTATGTAATTAAGATGGCAATAACTTTGGCCTTGGTCCCAAGTAAGTCTTCCTTCCTGTTACTCATGTTCGTAATCTCAGAATTTTCTTTGATTCTTGCTTTTCCTATGTTCCCTCACCTATCCAATTAGTTGTCATATCTTGCTGGTTCTACTTCCACAGCTTCTCTTGTCTCTGTCCTCTTGTTTCCATCCATATGGACAAGTTCCTAATTCAGGGCCTTTTCACCTTGTCATCTTATCAGCTCATCACCTGAACTTATAGACATTTATAATTCAAACTCCCAGCATTTAGTACAGCAATTGACACATAGTAAGTACTTCATAATTGCTTGCTAATGGATTAACAGGTCTTCTCTCCTTTAATCTCTATCCACTCAGATACATTGGACCTTCAACACAGTGATGTCATTTTGCTCCTGAAGGACAATAACCAACCAACCAATCTGATTCCCCCAATTTTTAGTGATCCTTTTCCTATGGAAGATTTTTTTGTTCATATTTGTCGTTTTTTTGGGTATTTATTTCTGTGTATACATTTCTCCGTGGAAGACTATAAGCTCTTTGTTAGAAAGACCAACATTTTTGTCTGTGTCCTTAGCATCCAAAACCTTGTAGGGATTTAATGAATGTTTATAGAATGGAAGCAAATTGAATTCAACATTGGTATCAAGGGCACCATAATCAATAGGTGGTGATAAAATTTAGAGTTGGGAGGAATTTGAAAGATTTTTCAGGGGTGGAAAACCTGTGGCCTTGAGGCCACATGTGACCCTGTAGGCCCTTTGACTGAATCCAAATTTCACGTGAATCCCTGGATTATCTCATCCACATCCCTCATTTTACAAATGAAGAAACTAAAACTCATAGGTGAAGTGACTTAGCTCAAGTATAAGTGGAAGAACCTGAACTTGGACTCAAATCTTTGGGTATGTAATTCAACAGTCTTTCAACTATCCTGTGCCTCACTCTGCTAACTTCTTCCTGGACTTTGACTTGAGAAATTACTTATTGTGAACCTGATTTCTTACCCACTGCTCCATCACCCACCAAAGTGACCCATAATGGGACATGGGGGGAGTTTCAGGTCCAGTTCTTGGAAGTGTTTGGGGGTAGAGATAGTCTCAGTGGGCCTTGAGTGTATGTGTTGAGGGGAAGGTGAAAGGAGGGGAACATGGGACTAAGATACTAAAGTATCATCTTCCAGTTCCTAGAGGAAGTCTTACTTATAAAAATCAGACTGTTCCTGAGAAAAGATGTTTTAACTTTCCTCACATTCTTCTTTCTTGTCTACATAAGACAAACAATGTACCATGTTGTCTGCTCAGAGAATCTCTGGGGTTTGGCCAGCTCAGGTGGCCTAATGCAGAGTAGAAGGAAAATGTCTTCAGGAGCCTGTGGCTGGCTTGATGCCTAGAGCTATATGCATCTGATCCCTTTGCAGGAGTGATAGCTACAATCATGATCTTCAGATAAGTAATGTTCAGACCCTGCAGACATAGAGGCAACTGTCCATGTTGATTCAACCTAAAATGTGCCAGGAAATTACAAGGACAGGCCAGATTTCTCTTGGAAATGCTTTCCTCAGTGCCCTGGTGGCTTCCCACAGGACCTAGGTTAGGTGATATGTGTACACACTAGTTACAGCATTTGTGCTTGTATAATAAACTCATTATCAGAATTATGGCTAGGGTGAGATAACTGGGGCTCTATTTAAGGGTAATAATGTCATCAGGGTATATGGAAGGACTTTTAGTCTTTTTGCAATGAAACAATGATGTCTAGCTATCAGTTAGAGGGAGCCCCCTAACTTGTGATTTCATTAATATCGGAAGCTCTTAGGGAAGCACTTCTTGCAATGCCAGTTGGCATCCTCTTGGCAACATATATTTTTAGAAAGTTGCCTAGAGTGGAGAGATATTAAGTAACTTGCTCAGGGTCACACAGCCAGTATGTATTAGAGGCAGAACCCAGGTTCTGCCTTGTTCCAAGGCCAGCTCTCCATCCATTATACCATGCTTTTTCTCAACCCTTAGTTATCTAGAATAACTAGTTAGAGTCAAAAGTTTCTAAGTATTGATTTCTCCTCTTCAAAACTCCCTCACAGCCCATGACAATACCTTTGGTCTGTTTCTCCCAGGGCACATTTTATGTTCCTTGTCCCAGGCACAAAATGGCCAACCATTGCTCAGTTTATTATGTGGCATGGTGGTGACACTGAATTTTTGAAGCCAGTATTGACAGAATACAAATTGGGGGCAGGCGGAAAGGCAGGGGATGCAATTTCAGCCACATAAATACGCAAAGACCTTCTATTGAAGCTTGGAATGGTTACAGTTTACATTGATACAAGTAGTACCCACACAAGCAAAGTCATGGATCCTTTAAGTTTTGAAATGTGAATAAATGAATGTAAGATCCTAAGTTCATTGACGTAGAACTTGATGGAAAGGAACCTTAGAGGCTATTTAGTGTAACTTTCTCATTTGAATTGAGAAACTGAGACCTTAGGTTCCACCTCTTTGTGCTTATCCTTTCTTTCATTTCTGCTCTTTAAATTTTAGTCCTGATGCAGAAATAGCAACAGTTTGACTTTCTTTTATTTCCTTCTACAAAGATTGAAACCAGGAGTCTAGCTGCCCCTTATCAGTGATACTGAAGAGGGATTGAACCAGATGACCTTTGAAGTTCCTTCCCACTTTGAGACTCTGTGGCAGTGGTGGGTAAACTGAATGTTGGG
Source organism: Pseudochirops cupreus (assembly GCA_028627135.1). Lineage (NCBI taxonomy): Eukaryota > Metazoa > Chordata > Mammalia > Diprotodontia > Pseudocheiridae > Pseudochirops > Pseudochirops cupreus. The sequence continues at coordinate 172,900,730 of CM053581.1, read as the reverse complement.
TAAATTGGAAAGTATCCTTGGAATGACTCAGTGATTACAGGCAGACGTGGGTACAACCATAGAATTCAGGAGGGCTATTATGGTAGCTGCTTTAGCTGAATTCAGTTTGATAATTGAAGCAATATTTACTTTCTATCTACTAATCTATTAAACTACTATATCTATCTATCTATCTATCTATCTATCTATCTATCTATCTATCTATCTATCTATCTAATCTATTCTCTGTTAACACAGAGAGAAATGGACATGTCAAGGGCAATATCCTTCCTTCTTCCTCCAACTTCTTGTGTTTCTATCAGAAGCACAGGCAAATAAGAACAGCATCTGAGAGCAGTTCTGTGTGGTTAAATTGAATCTGACAAAAAAAATCCTCAGTTCTTTTAATGGTCATTGTTAGGAAGCATTGTCTCAATGAGGTCTGGCTTTTAAGATAAACAAAAGAAATTCTTTGATATTTCCTTGTTTTAACCAGACTATATTAACTTCATGTGGATCTGGTTAATTGGCAATCAGTCTGCAAATTAGGCCTACTTCATTGTTTTTAGAACTGGTCTAGGTGGTCATAAGTGACAAGTTTATATTGAGGACTATAGCTTTATGTGTTCTGGATAGATCTGGTACTCTGTGGCTGCTGAATAAATGTTAAAAAATACAGTAATAGATTACTTGTTCCACTGTGCTAGGCTTGAGGAAAGAGCAAGGATGGACTTGCTGGATGCAGATCATGTGAATTTGAACCCTACAGCATGGGCTTACTATAGAGGGAGTAAATATAATCCCAGCCAAAAACTCTGGGTGAGTTCTCATCAGCCCTTCCCAAAATATTGTATGATGTCCCCTGGGGTTCATCTGAATTCTTGCACTCCTTAGTACCAGTGGGCTGCCCCGGGGAGCTGTTTCTAAGAGGAATGGCCCATGTAGATGACACACAGCTGCAGATTGCCCCCTTGTGACTTGGAATGGAATCTGTAGCATCTGAGGGATTGGATTAATAAAATTCAAGGCTGGAGAAGAAATTGGTTCACATTCCACTGTAGGAAGTCTGAAATCATATTGTCTGGCTAAGGGAGAATGAATGTGTGGAGAATTGAGCCTAAAGAAGCTTAGGGAAGATGCTGCCTAAAGGTTCCTAGCTGTCAGTCTAGTCATTGTGTTGTAGTTATGACTGATTGCCATTATACCAAAGGAATGACCTTTCTCTTTTCCTGGGACTGGCAGAGTAAAGTAGCTAGAGTATTCCCACTCCCTCTCTAGATTTAACTAATGAAGCACCAGCTTGTCATTTGCAGTAGGATCTGAATGTCAGATGGCAATTATTGTAGGGGTAGTTAGAAAGTGATTCACCAAGAAAGGTTGGGAAGCTGCCATGGTCTGTGGGTATCCGATAGATATTCTGGAGGCTGGTCTCTTCTGGTATTTGTCCTTACAATGAGACAGTGTCTATATTTTATTTTCTGTTATGTACTTGTCTTTACTTAGGAAATTCCTCATTGATTCTTCATTAGAAGTAGTGCCAATATTGCCATCTCCAGCAAGGATAATGATAATCAAACTGGAAAGGGTAGAACAAACATTGTAAAGAAGAAATTGAAGACTATTGAAAAGATGGAACAAGTCACTTAAAAATGAATTCAGTTCTCTAGATCTAGATAAATTATATCCCAGGGTACTGAAAGAACTTGCATACCTGATTGAAAAATCACTCTTAGCTATTACTGAGAAATCATGGCAAATGGAAGATATATCAGGAGACTGGAAATGGGCAAATATTCTAATTTTTACAAATGAATCAAGGTAGATTGTGGAAACTATAGATTAGAAAGTTTGTGTATCTCTGAAAGAATTTTAAAATGGAATATAAACAAAGATGATTAGTAAGTGCTTAGCAAATAAAGTGAGAATCATTAAGAGCATGTAAGGGTTCACCAAGAAATTATATTTGTGGTGAATTTCATTTCCTTTATTATGATTACTAAATGAGATTATTGGATCTAGGAAGTATTTTGGACATAGTACTGTATTACGATATCCACAAGGCATTTGACAAAGTTTCTCATCATAACCTTGAGAATAAGATGGAGAAATGTAGGTTGCTAAGAATGTTGTTCAATTGGTTGAAGTTGAATTGCCATGCCTAAATAATGTGTATTAAAGGATTGAGGTTAACCTGGAAGAAAGTGTTTATGAGTATGCTAAAAGATTCTAATTTTGTATCTATTGGTTCAACATTTTTATCAATGTTCAACATTTCTGTTTCTCCTTATGTCTACCTCTAGGCTTTCATGGTGCTCCTCAGTTCTTAGCTGAAATCTCATCTTTCCCAGCCCTCCTTAATTTGATGCCTTCCCTCTGAGATTTTTTCCAATTTATCTGATCTATATCTTGTTTGTACATAGTTGTTTGTGTGTTGGTTCTCATATTAGACTAAGAGCTCCTTGACAGCGGGGATCATTTTTTGCCTTTCTTTTTATCCCTAGTGCTTCAGCACAGTGCCTACCACATAGTAATTTAAACACTTTCACCATTTTGGGACACCTGTATTGAGGAACACATTGAGAAAACCAAAATCAGATTCTTGATGGATGAATGTCAATCTTGGTGTTCCCTTCCCTGTAGTCTTTGCATAGGAAATACCTAGCAGGTGGCAGGACAGTCCCAATGAAGGGATCCTAGAGCCTGAGGCATATGTGAAATCAAAAGTATGGTTGCAGATTGGCTCCTAACATAATTTAGGCAAATCTATTGATCTCAAATGCACTATATGTTTAGAAGAAAGAGCAAACAATGTTTTTTAAATCTAAGGGTTAGAACTAGGACCAATGTAGTATGGTTATAGGGAGAAAGATTTTAGCTCGATATAAGGAAGCATTTCCTTTATAAAAAATGTTTAGTCTTACTTTTATTTAAGCCTTTTCTTTTCTATCACATTCATTTCTCAATATATCCTTCTCTCCCTGACCATCATTTCATATAAAGATTCAAAAAGAAGGATAAAGAAGCAATTCAATAAAACTAACACATTAACTGTACCTGATAGGATATATAATAGTCCATGACCCTGGTACTCACCTCCACAATGAAGGGAAGAAGGCATATTTTCTCTATGAAAGGAACAATTTCCTAAAAGAACTATCTGAAAATGGAAAAGGCCATATCATGAAGTAATATAGGCACTTACCTTATCACTGGAAGTTTCGAACTGAAGTAAGGCTATTTGTCATACCTGGGATGTTACACAAGGAGGTCTTCATTGGTTTGGAGGCTGGGCTATATAGCCTTGAAAGTCTCTTCAAAATCTCAGGATTTATGGTTCTGTGACATATTTGTTTTGACAAGATTGGTTTGTGATGTTCAATGGGACCAAGTAGAAAAAGTTGTCCATGGGCATTTTGTCCTGTCAAAGTCATCTGTTGACAGAAGTGGTATGAGTGTCAATGTCTTAGAGGAGACCCTGCCTCTTTGATGACACTGTTACTTTTTCTTTTTGTAATTTTTCACTAGGTTTTTCTGCTTCGGTGTTTAGCTTTGCATTCTAAAGAATTCTAGGACAGGGCTGTGTTCTTAACATTAAAGTAGAATTAGAAAATCTTACTCAAGGGCCTTTAAAAGTCTCTCAGGTATGTTATGGATAATGTAAAGATCATTTTTCGTTCAGTAACACCCTTTGGGAAGTAGGTAGTATCAAAGTTTTAAAATGTAGCTATGCCTCTACTTTGAGTAGATCCAGTATACAGACACCTGAACTTACAAAACAAATTAGAGAATAATCATGGCCATTCAACACAAGGGGGTTCTTCAACTTTTCCAAAAAGACTTACCCCAGAATTCCTTTAAATAGCCCAAACCCCTAATGAATTTAAAATACATTCAATTTGCAAAGAAGGGATCATTACACACCTTGCCAGGAACACATTTATGGCAGGAAATGAGGTGCACCTGTGTTTAAATCCTTCTGTGAGTCATAAGGGACTTAGTGGGTATGCTTATCATCAGAATTAGGAAGGCCTTTTATCTTGGGCTTATACGGCCAGAGAAAGAAGTGCTTTAAGTTTCTAAACTAAAATCCTATAGATGCATTTAATAAAGTGAGTAAGTGTAAGATCTGTGACTGAGGTAAGAAAAGAGCAATCCAGATTTATACTTTGGCTTTTAGTTCATGTGATCATATATTTAGAACTAGAAAGGACATTAGAGGTCATTGAGTTCAACTCCCTCATTTTACAGATAAGGACACCAAGGCCCAGAGAAAAATTAATTGACTTGCCCAAGGTCACACAAGTAATATATATCAGAGGTAGGATTTCATCCTAGGACTTCAAACTCCAGAACTAGCACTTTTCCCCCAAGTCTAGGACCCTTTATGCCTCATCGTTTCATGTTCTCTCTTTAATTTATACCCACTTATTAATAAAATCTTAGAGTTGGAAAGGTCCTGAGAACTCATTTAGACTAGCATCTACGTGAAGTATCTTTTCTACACATGGATAAGATGAATATATATAGATACACAGACAGGCACGCACACATACATGTGTATATACCTGTAAGCATGCATGTATATTAGTATGTATGTGTGTATATATACATACATATATACACACACATATACATATATAACTCATACACACACATACAAAATAATGTGATGTATAACTATCTGAATCTTCTCTTATCAAGACTAAATTGTCTTTGGCAGCCCAGACACAATTTTGCCCTATTTAGAAAACATAGCGATAAGCAGGAGGTACATACCACTATAGTTAATCAGTAACGTGGTGGGTAATGTTTGTCCCAAATGATACAACTTAAAAAGTCATAAAGTATGTTCTAGTTACTGAGCATGACAAAATAAGAGCTATTTGCTTAAGCTCAGACCTTTCCTTTTGCCTTCCAAGATTTGGACTTTGCTATGTAATTTTCCAAAGGCAACTCACTCTTCTTCCTGTTCTGGGCTTGGTACATTTTTTATATATAGTTTATGCTCAAGAGATATGCATTGATGAACAACTTCTATTGGTTATTCTTCTTAGAGCACATCATAGTCTGAATAATAGACATTTTTTTCATCCATTTGATTTTTCCTGCATGGATAGTCAAGTCAAACTTTTCCGAATTAATGTAGTTATATGTGAGGAGGTCTGCAATGATTAGGTCTTGATTTGATTAGGACAATAATTTCTACAAACAGGAGTGTCTGGAGGGCCTTGCTATCTCTCTGGAATCACTTTTCCATCGTGACACATCTCTGTACACCTTCCAAGATGATGGCAAATACTTTTGATAATCATCCACACCTCTAGTTTATTGCCTTGCTTGGTATTAATTTTTCAGAGGACCATTCAACAACATCTCTGTTGTTCTTACATCTTTCAAGAAATTTTGACTAATTATGTTCCTTAGTAGTAAGAATAATCCCTAGGTTATCCATATTTAAAAGGTGATTTAAAAACTCATTTAGCAGTAGCATCAGGTTTATTTCATTTTAATTGCTTTATGAGCATTGAATTCATATGAATGGCTTTGTGGTCTTAAGACACTCCACTCACTCCTTTGCAGGTCACGTCTCACAAAATAATCTTGAAATAGCTCAATGTCCTTCTCTGTTTTAATGGTTTTAACTCCTGTTAGCCTTAATGGGATTTGCACAAATGAATCTGCCACTTCTCGAAGAAAGAACTGGACATCTGGGTGATCCTTGGATGCTCAGATTCTGGGTCTGATCCTCTTGAATGCAAATGGTGACTCTCCTTAACATAATACAACGTGAAACCCTCATCAAAGAACTGAAACATGTATTCTGGACATTGATTCAATTCTGATTTTGAAGGTTGGCTCTATGCCTCTGTGGATGCAGTGGGCTGGCCAGGAAAATATAAAAACAATTCCTTAAAAGCTCTCTGCGTTTGACAAAGATGAGCCAAGAAAAGGTTGAGGGGGTTGGGGATGGAGAAACTTCAATCTTAAATGAATTATGTGTCAGGGAAATGAGTTAGGAAGAATGATCAATATTTCCAACAGTCCACAGGAGCCTGAGGAGGAATTTTTGTTCCTTTCTTAAAAAGATCCTAGACCCTTTTTGTCCAATTTTTTATTTAAGGAACCACCTAAACTATTTCATCATGGGCTGGTGCTGAGAGCATTCCATGGCCCAGGGGGCCTTTTGGTTGGGGAATGGAGGAATCCACATTGGAGAGGTTCCCAGTCAGGTAGAAGTGAGGATTCTTTGATTAGTCCTGCAAGACACCAGAGATCAAAATAATAAGGATTATTGAGGTGACAGACCAGAGATAGAAAACGGCATTGAATCAGAGCAAAGGTTAATTCCAAGTTAAAAATAGAGTTTGAAGTGGTTAGCAAAGAAAAATAATCTGAGATCCAACTGCAGGACTTGATGCTGGGTTCAATTATTGATCACTTATCAATAGATGAGCATTTATTAAGGAGCTACCATGTGTTCGTCATTGTGCTAGGGGCTGGGGCTACAAAGCCAAAGACAGCTCTTATCTTCAAGGAACTTACATTATAATGGAAGAGGCAACATGCACATATATGGGTATAGATAAAACAGTCAGTAAGCATTTACTGAGCACTCATCATGTTCTAGGCACTGTGCTAAGCACTGGGGATACAAAAAAAAGCAAACAGTCCATCATCTCAGGGAGCTCACAGTCTAACAACTGGGGTTGGGGATGGGGCAGGGAGACAACAAGCAAACAACTGTACAAATTAGATACATATGCCAAAAATCAGGAATAATTCACAGTGGGGAGGCTTTAAGATTAAGGAAGACTAGGAAAAGCTTCTTGCTGAAGGGGAGACTTGAAGGAAGCCGGGGAAGCTAGGAGACAGAGGTTTGGACAGGGGAAAGGCACAGATGCAGGAGATAAAGGAGAAGTAGCAAGGAGGGCAGATGGTGTAGAGAGGGTAGCATGTTGGACCTGGGGTCAGGAAGTTGTTGTTCAGTCATTTCAGCTGTGTCTGACTCTTCATGACCCCATTTTGGGGGTTTTCTTGGCAAAGATACTGGAGTGGTTTGTTATTTCCTCCTCCAGCTCATTTTACAGATGAGGAAAGTGAGGCAAGCAGGGTTAAATGACTTGCCCAGGGTCACACAGCTAGTAAGTGTCTGAGGCTGGATTTGAACTCATAAAGATGAGTATACCTGACTCCAGGTCCAACTGTTTTGTCCAAAGACCCACATATATTAAGTGAGGAGATAGATAGGAGGAGGATTAGAACTCACTCCTCCTGCCTGCTAATATTTTGCTCTTTCCATGACATTAAGCAACTATTCAAAGTCAGCATCTTTGAGAATCAAGGTCAAGCCATGAGGTCTGGGAATCCAGGGCTCTGGGGGTGGGAGGTAGGAAGAATCTTTCCCTGGAATGGGGTGAAGCATGAAACAGGGAGAGCTAGGGCAAGGTAGTGATATCCCCAAGGCAGAAGACCTTTGGAAAGAGACACATTAGGCCAGGGCTCCCCACTCATTCATCTGTCTAGGCACACAGGTTAAAGCCTCCCTCACCTGGTTAGGCTCTCCCTGATGAGCCTGGCTAGCCAAAAGTGGAGAATCAGGCTCTTGGCTTCCCAGACCTCCATGTCCGGTCATGCTGATCCTACAGCTCAGCTAGACAGATGACATCTTCCTAATGGCCAATAAAAATGATGTATGATGGACTGTGGAGTTATTCAACACTCCTCTTCCAAAGGTTTTCATTATTACTGTGCCTATGACAGAGAAGGGGCTTCCTTTCTCTGAGATGGTAGCAGTGAGACTCATTCACAGCACCTTGACATGGGGAGCAAATGAGCATCTGATGGTTCCTCTATGTCTATGGATTCTTTGACTACCTAGAAAGCATCTTCTCTTAATGCTCAATAGCAATAGCCACAGAATCATTTAATTCAAAAAATTATGTCCTTCAATAAACATTTATTGAATATTTACTCTGTGGCAGTGCTAGAGATAGAAAGAAAGGCAGAATTTGCTGTTCTCAAAGAGTTCACAGTCTAATGTGGGAAGATATCAGAAAAAACAACTATGTACAAATAAGACATTTAAAGGATTGTTTGGAAATAATCAATAGAGACTAGAATAATCAGCAGGCAGTTGAATAAGGGAAATTGGGAAAGAGTTCTTGGAGAAGATGGAATTTTAGTTGTGACTTGAAAGAAGCCAGAGAATCCAGGAGACAGAGATGAGGGGAGAGAGAGAGTTCCAGACATGGGGAATATCCATTGAAGATTCAGGAGTGTTTTGTTTGAGGAACAGCAAGAAGACTAGTGTTATTGGATCACCAAGTACATGAGGGTTGGTGGTGTAAAGTATAAGCACACTGGAAAGGTGTCAGGGCAGGTTATAAAGGACATAGAATGCCACAATAGGATTTTGTTTTATTTTACTTTCTTGGAGCTGATAGAGAGCCACTGTAGTGTGTTGGGTAGGTTTTTGTGCAGGAACAGTGGGAAAAGATGGCATAGTCAGATACATTTAGGAAGATCACTTTGATAGCTGAGTGGAGAATGGATTGGACAGGAGAGAGATGAGTCAAGGAGTCCAATCAGCAGGCTGTTGTAATGATCCAGTTGCGAGGGATGAGAGCCTTCCTCAGGGTGGTGGCAGTGTCAGAGGAGTGAAGGGGGCATATATGAGAGGTGTTAGAAGAGAAAATCCATAAATCTTGGCAACAGATTGGATCTTGGCTAGGGAGGGTGTATCAGCAAGCACCCTAGCATACCTAGAGCGGTTGCTAGCACAGGTTCTTAGATCTGCTTTTCTAAAGGAAAGCAACTCAGAATGGATTAACAGTCTCACTTTAATCACATATATATCATTTACCTAGTTCAGGGGGAATAGTCAGCACCCTGAACTTCAGAGAATACAAACAGAAGTTACAAACAAACAGAAAAACAGATCAGCAGACGGCTTCCAGCGTCTGACCATTACATCAGTTACCCATTCAGTTACCAGAGAGGGAAGCACCAACATCTGGGTTTTTCAAACCCGGGGGGCTCAACGGCTTCCCAGAGTCTCATCTGGCCAAATCACACAACTCTTCTCAAAGTGAGCCCCAAAGCAAAACCTCATATCAGGGCGTATATATAGCCTTCTCCTGGCTTGGAGAATGTCACAGCCCTCTTGACCCACTGCCCAATCACAAAGCTACAAGGCATAGGCATTCCCGAAGAACAAGCCTCCCGCCACAAGCTCCATGTGACCACAATCAGCCTATTAAGGCACAAAGTATACTTTCAAATAGGGGAAGGTTCCCAGAGTCACGTAGCCACTTTAGCAAAGGGTCTAGGGGCAGGGAAGATCTTCAGATTCTCATAACAGAGGGAGAGGTTGTAGTGAGGAATAGAGAAAACAACTAGGTCTGGAGCCCAAGTGATTGGAGGATGGTGGTACCCTCAACAGAAACAGAGAATTTAGGAAGCAGGGAAGAATTTGGAGGGAAAAACGATGATTATTATTCAGTTCTGGAGAAGTTGGGTTTAAATGTTTACTGAACATTCAGTTTGAGATGTCTCATAGGTAGTTGGAAATGTGAGACTCAGGGTCAGCAGAGAGGTCAGGACTGGATAGGTAAATGTGAGAATCATTAGCTCTGAGGTAATATTTGAATATACAGGAATTGTATAGTACAGAGAGAAAAAAGAAAGACCCAGGACAGAGCTCAGTGGGACACCCATTGTTTGCAGGTATAACCTGGATGAAGATCCAGCAAAGGGGCTGACAAAGAGCAGTCAGATAGTAGGACGAAAACCAGGAAAGACTTAGTGTTATAAAAACCTAGAGAGAAGAGAATGTGATCCAGTGTCAAAGACTGTAGAGAAGTCAAGAAGGATGAGAATGGGAAAAAAGGGCATTACGTTAGATTTGGCAATTAAGAGATCATAAGTAACTTTGAAGAGAAACGTTCTGAATGAGGAAGTCAGAAGCCAGAATGTAGAGTTAAGAGGGTGGAGACAAGCAAGTAAAGGCATCTGTTTCAGATGGCCTTCTCAAGGGGTTTAGAAACAAAGGGGAAGGGGATATGTTGGATGATATCTAGTGAGGATGGATGGATGAAGTGATGGTTTTTTGAGGATGTGAGAGATGTGGGCATGTTTGCAGGCAGTAAGGTAGCAGTCAGTAGACAGGGAGAGACTGACAATAAGTGAGGGAGTAGGGATGATGAAGGAGGCAGTCTGCTGGAGAAGATGCGATAGAATGGGGATCACTTGTGCATGTAGAGGGGGTGTCTTGGCAAAAAGGATTACCTCATTATATAAGACAGGGGTGAAAGATGAGCTAGTGGAAGAAGGCATCTGGATGACATAAAATAAGGAGAACTAAAGCGAGAGTTCTTTGTTAATGCAACAGAGTGCCTACTATGTGCCAGTTGCTGTGCTACGCACTGAGGATGCAGAAACAGAAATGAAGTAGTTCCTGCCTTGGAGGAGCTTGCATTCTCTCTTGGGATATCTCAAGTAAGCTCCTCCTCTCCCTTCCTCTTCTTTCCTTCCCTCCTCTCCCCTCCCCTCCTTTCCCCTCATCTCCTCTTCTTTCCTCTCCTCTCCCTTCCTCTGCCTGCATGACCTTATTGCTATTGTTCAGTTGTTTCATTTGTGTACAACCTTTCATGACACCATTTGGGGTTTTCTTGGCCAAGATACTGGAGTGGTTTGCCATTTCCTTCTCCAGTTTATTTTACAAATGAGGAAACTGAGGCAAATGTGGTTAAGTGACTTGCCCAAGGTCACATAGCTAGGAAGTATCTAAGGTAAGATTTGAACTCAGGAAGCTGAGTCTATTTCTGATTCCAGGCCAGGCACTCTATACACTTTGCCACCTAGCTGCTCAAGTATTGTTTGAAATAAAATACTTGAGAAGTGGCTGCTGGAGTTAAGAGCCTGGGTTCTATAAAGAAAATCCAGGCCAGAGCTTTTGAAAAGCAACACGGTATAGCAGCTAAATGAGTATACTTGAAGTCAGGGAGACTTGGGTTCACATCTGATGCCCGTCACTTAATAGCTCTGTGACCTTGGGCAAATAAATCACTTTACCTCTCTTGGCTTCAGTGTCTTCACCTGTAAGTGAAGGGGTTGGACTTAGTGGCTCTAAGGTCCTATGGAGCTTGAAATATGTAATCCTATGTTTCTGCAAGGAACCAGGTCATCCTCTAGTGTTAAGAATCTGGTCCTTCAAAGCAGGTAGTGCTTGGCTGAGATCAAGTAACAGTGTCCTTGCTCTTTGTCTAAACAAGATGGGAAGGAGAGAGCAGGTTCCTTAGATTCCAGGAACTGAATTCAGTTTTCTGAAAAAGATCAATTTCAGTGAGCTATACAATTTGGAGATTTATCAGTTGCCAAGATTGATGGAAGTTTTTCCCTTTTCACAGGCTATTTTGGTTGTTCATATCACGTTTTCTATGAGAAATACATATCATTTAAAAATAGCTTCAGTCTTACACCAAAGCTACAACAACTTTATCATGTTAACATCAATGCGGGTCCTTGAAGTGAGAATGATCCCAAGTCTATGTGTGGAAGCTTATGTTATTGGTTTGAGCCTTGAATACTTATTTCCCAGGCTCTGTGCTATCTTTTATATTCTGAGAAGCCCGAGAGAGAGAGAGAGAGAGAGAGAGAGAGAGAGAGAGAGAGAGAGTGTCAGGGGAGAGGGGAGGGGGGAGGAAGAGGGTGTGTGCATGCTTGAGCATGCATTCGTGCATGCTAGCGTTTGGGGGAGGGCATGTCTTCCTTTCTTCACTAGGAGACTGGGAAAGGAAGAGGGGTTCATAAGTAAAGTTCTGTTTTCAGGAGCAATGCAGTAGAAGCCTTGAGGGACAGCCCTTCAAATTCTCAAAGATAGCTACCATGTGCCTCCTTGAGCCTTCTGCTCTCTAGGCTAAAAACTCATAGTTCCTTCAAATCCTCCTAAAGAATGGTAACTGCTTCAGTATATTCAGTTTCTTTGGTAATCTTATGTATTTTACTTTATGCATTTATAGACATTTTTCTGAGACTGTGTTCATAGGTCTCACCAGACTGCCAAATAGGTCTGTGATACAAAGAAAATTAAGAATGCTTATTTTAGAGAGTTGTCCAGGTACTCAAGTTTTAAACAGTATCTAGCACACAATGTACTTTATGTAAATTATCATGTTTGACTCTACAAAAACCCTGTGAGGTTGGTACCATTATTACTCCCACTTTATAGATAAGGACATTAGGGGTGACAGAGATTAATTCACTTGCCCAGGACTACACAGCTAGCAAAATATCTGTGGTGGGATCTGAACCCAGATGTTCAACTCCGGTCTTCTTCTGACTCCAGATTCAATACTTTAATCATTGTACTTAGGGTCACAGAGCCAGGATATGTCAAAGGGGTCACTCAAGCCCAGGTCTTCCTAATTCTAAAGTTGGCTCCTTTTTCACTATGCCACTTTTCCCCTAAAACCAAATAATTAAATTTATGTTGATAGAAGGTCTAAAAATTATCTGATTTTTTTAGCACACTTTTTGCTCCATTCTTATCCCTTTCCTGCTATTGTTTGCCTCTATCTTTATAGGAGCAGAAGGGGGAAGCAACAGGACTGAGGATAATCTAACAATTTTCTTTTCTTATTTTGTTTCCTGGTGTTCTATGGCCAAAGCATTTATCACCAAGCATCCATCCTACTGATAATGAGCCTCTCTGCACTCAGTTATGCTGGTGCTTGGAAAACAGACACAGTCTGCTTCTGGGACTTGTTATGGGAATCTGAAGATCTTCCCTGCTCCTAGGCCCTTTGATAGGCTTAAGTGACTCTGAGAACCTTCCCCGATTTGAAAGTATACTCTGTCCCCTCATAGGCTGAATGTGGAGCCTGTGTCCGGAGGCTTGTTCTTCAGGAATGCCCCTGCCTTATTACTTTGTGATTGGGCAGTGGGTCAAGAGGGTTGTGCATTCTCTGATCCAGGAGAAGGCTATATATACCCTGATATGAGTTTTTGCTTTGGGACTCACTTTGGAAAGAGTTGTATAATTTGGCCAGACAAGACTCTGGGAAGCCGTTGAGCCCTCTGGCTTTGAAAAAACCCAGATGTTGGTGCTTCCCTCTCTGGTAACTGACTAGGTATGGATGTAATGGTCAGACAGATGGCTGGAAGCCCTGTCTGCTGGTCTGTTTCTTTGTCTGCTTATAACTTCTGTTTATATTCTGTTTGTATTCTCTGAAGTTGAGGGCATTGAATTTTCCTCCGTGTTTGATTGATTAAAGTAAGATTGTTAACCCATTTTGAGTTGCTTTCCTTTAGAAAAGCAGATCTAAGAACCTGTGGTAGCAGCCACCCTGGGTATGCTAAGGTGCTTGCTGATATAGGACTATACTTCAATCTTTCCTGGCATGGGAGAACCTGTTAGACAAACATTTGTTTTGCTAGCATTGCTTCTGAAGCCCTGCAGAGAATTCTGTGTCATGATGAAGTATTAGTATAATTTCATGTGATTTGAGAAAAAAAATCATCATTAAATGATCAAATGTTGAAGTTGGGAAAGACTTTGAAGATGATCATGCTGTAATACTTCATTTTATAAAGGAGGAAACTGAGGCAAAGAGAAAGTTCTATAGAGTCATATATTATATCATCTATACGTATGGTACAATAGAATGTAATCTCCTTGAGCACAGGATGTATTTCCATTTTTGTCTCAGTATTCCTAGGGCCTGTCCTAATGCTGTTTATAGAGCAGGTGCCTAATCCACATTTGTTGAAATTGAATTGAACTTATTGATGTATGCCCACTTTTATAGCATTTTATCATCAACAACTCTGCCCAACTATTTAGCAATGCTTATAGATGTCATGTTCTTACTTTAATAATATTTTAAAAAATATTTACTTATATTTTCATTTCTGAACTGTCTCCCTCCCTCCCCACCCTGCATTAGAGAAGGACACCATTTGACACAGATTTATAAATAAATAAAACTATACTATTTATACTTCTATTTATTAGTTCTTTCTTTGGAGGCAGAGAGCATCTTTTTTCATATGTCCTTTTAGTTGATTTGAGTACTTAGAATATTCAGAATAACTTGGCTTATTGGCAACAATATTGGCAATTGGCAATAACTTGGCAATTATTCTTCAAATAATACTGCTGTTTCTGTATAAAAAATTCTTTTGGTTCTCTCATTTCACTTTTAATTATTTCATGCAAGTCTCCATGTTTTTCTAAAATTAGCCAGCTTATCATTTCTTACAGCGCAGTAATATTCCATCACAATCACATACTACAACTTGTTTAGCCATTCCCCAATTGATGGGTATCCCCTCAATTTCCAGTTCTTTGATACCACAAAGAGAGCTGCTATAAATATTATAATATATAGGTTCTTTTATTTTTTCCCTGATCACCTTGAGAAACAGATCTAATAGAGGTATTGCTGTGTCAAAGGGTATAGGCAGCTTAATAACTCTTTGGGCACAATTCCAGATTTCTCTCCAAAATGATTGGATCAGTTCACAGTTCCACTAACAGTGTATTAATGTGCCAATTTCCCCACAGATATTCCAACATTTGCCATTTTCTCTTTCTATCATTTTAGCCAATCTGATACATGTGAGATAAAATCTCAAAGTTGTTTAAATGTGCATTTCTTTAATTAATAATGATTTAGAGCATTTTTTATGTGCCTATATATAGCTTTGATTTCTCCATCATAAAACTGCCTGTTCATATCCTTTGACCATTTATCAATTGAGCAAAGACTCGTATTCTTACAAATCTGATAAAGTTCTATATATATTTGAGATATGAGCCCTTTATCTGAGAAAACTGTCTATATAAATCCCCTCTCTGCCAATTTTCTGCTTTCCTTCTAATCTTGGCTCCTTTGGTTGTATTTGTACAAAATCTTTTAAATTAATGTAATCAAAAATATCCATTTTCTGTCTCACAATGCTCTCTATGTCTTGTTTATTCATAAATTCTTCTGCTATCCTTAAGTCTGACAGATAATGTGTTCCATGTTCTAGTTTTCTTTTTTTTTAATTTTTTAAAAATTTTTAAAAATTGATTTGTTTATTTACTTTTAGTTTACAAGATTCAGTTCCAGAGTCCCTTGGGTTTCAAATTTTCTCCCCTCCCTCTTCCCCCTGCCCCATGGCAGCATACAATCAAGTATAGGATCTGTAAATACTTTCCCACTGGACATTAGTCTGGTTGTACAGAAGGATTGTAACCAATGGAGTGAGCGATGGGGGAAAAAAGAAAGAATACCAACATGTTCTAGTTTTCTTATAATATCTCCCTTTATATTTAGATCATGTTTCCATTTTGACCTTTTCTTGGTAAATTGTGTAAAATACTGGTCTATGCCCAATTTCTGCCAGACTGCTTTCCAGTTTTTCCCAACAGTTTTTTTTTTTTTTTTACCAAATAGTATATTCTTATTCCTAAAGCTTAAATCTTTACATTTGTCAAATACAAGTTTACTATCATCATTTAGTACTGTGTATTGCATGTCTACTCTGTTCTCCTGGTCCACCTTTCTATTTCTTTGTCAGTACCAGATAGTTTTGATAATTACTGTCCTATAATAAAGTTTAAGATCTGATAGTGCTAAACATCTTTCCTTTATTTTTTTTTCATTAAGTCCTTTGAAATTCTTGCCCTTTTGCTCTTCCAAATGAATTTTATTATATTTCTTTCCAGCTCAATAAGATAATTTTTGTTAATTTCATTGGTATGGCATTGAATAAGTAGATTAGGTAGAATTGTCACTTTTATTATATTGGGTCTGTTCATCCATGAACAATTAATATTTCTCCAGTTGTTTAAATCTGACTTTATTTCTATAAAAGTGTTTTATAATTATGTTCATATAGTTCCTGGGTTTATCTTGGCAAGAATGTACCTAGGTATTTTACAGTCTACAGTTATTTTAAATGGAGAGTCTCTTGCTATATCTTCTTGAAGGTTTTTGTTGGTGGTATAAAGAAATGCTGATAATTTATGTGGGTTTATTTTATATCTTGCTACTTTGTTAAAGTTATTGTTTCAACTTACTTTTTAGTTAACTCTTTAAAATTTTCCAAGTATATTGTTATATCATCCGCTAAAAGAGACTTTATTACCCCATTGCCCATTCTGATTCCTTCAATTTCTTTTTCTTCTCTTGTTATTGATAGGATTTCTATATAACATTGAATAATATTGATTTTAATGGGCATCCTTGTTTCACTCCTGATCTTTTGGGAAGGCTTATCCCTATTACAAATAATGATTGCTGATGGTTTTAGGTAGATGCTTATCATTATTTTAAGGAAAAATCCATTCATACCTGTGCTGTCAAGTTTTTTGTTTTAATAGGAATGAGCGTTGTATTTTGTCAAAAGCTTTTCTGCCTCTATTGATACAAATAATTTTTATTACTTTTGTTCTTGATATAATAAATTTTGTTAATAGTTTTCTTGTGTTAAACCATCCCTGCATTCCTGGTATAAATCCCACTCAGTCACCTTGCATAATCTTTTTATATATTGTTGTAGTCTCCTAGCTAGTATTTTATCTAAAATTTTTGCATCCTTATTCATTAATGAAATTGGTATATAATTTTCTTTCTCTGTTTTTTGCTATTGCTGGTTTAGGTATCAGCACCATATTTGTTTCACAAAAGTCATTTGGTAGGACTCCTTCTTTGGATATTCTCTCAAATAATTTATTTAATATTGGAATTAGTTGATCTTTAAATGTTTCATAGAATTCACTTTTTAATCCATCTGGTTCTGATGTTTTTTTTTCCTTAGAATTAATGACATATTGTTGCTCATATCCATGATATGTTTAATGCAGAGTACTTTGTCAGGAAGGCCACACATAATTATAGCCTTGTTCCTATGCTAAAACATTTTCTTCTTTTCAATGATCTACTTTACCATACAGTTTCCAGGACTGCATTTTGGAGAAGAGGGGGGACTTCCTGTCCAGGCTTTCAGTTCTGATATAAATGTCATATGAGAGACTGGGACAAGGTAGGAGCATTGTTACTGCAAACACAGCATAGCTAAATGTCAAAAATGCAGATGTTACAGCTGGGCCCTTGGGACATGGGGCACAGATGCAGAAAGATTCTACTGAAGATGCTAACATCATATTATAAAAATTTAATTCTGCATCAGAATGGTTTCTTCCAAATTTCAAATCTTCTTCTCTTTTAAGTCATAGTCAAGCCTTCTAGATAATTTTTGAAACATCTTTTGGATTGAAAATCGATTAACTTTTAAACCACATACTTTGAAAGGACTCTTCTTCATAGATTTCAGGGTAAAACAATAAAAAAATCAGTATATTCTGCCTAACAGGACAGATGTAGAGGTCTCATCGTTCTGGAGCTGTGGTTGGCCACTCAGGAACATTGCCTCTGTTTGGCTTCACCATTTTCAGTATGGACAAAATGTGAATTTGGTGATCAATATGACTCTTAATGATTCCTGGTGATATAGATGTTATCCGGGGTTTTTGAAGGCTATGGCAGAAGTGCACTCATTTTGGCAGGTCCTTACAGGTTCAGGGGGTCATGGATTTAGAGCTGAAAGGGACTTTAGTGATCATATAGTTAACTTTTTCATTTTTATGAATAAGTAATTGAAATCCAGAGAAGTTATGATTTTTTCCAAGGTTTTATCAGTAGTAAGTGGCAAACCTGGAAAGGTTTTGAGTACAGACCTGGTGGGTAGGATTAGGGTTAGAGTCGAAGTCAGAGGGTTAGGGTTAGGGTTGGAGTTGATAACTTGTACAGGATATTTGGTGATTAAGCACAGAGACAGTTATCACTGGAAGGTGATGCATGTTTTTTAGCCATGGAAACTCATGAAACTGTCTACTAAGGCAGGAAATGTTGGTGATTTATCTCACTAGAGGTAAAATCCACATACTGATGAAATTTCAGATTCCTGAAATATTAAAGTGATGGTAATCATTAGAATGGCAACATGGATAGAAGGTCAAGCCTTGGGATCAGAAGGTCTTGGGTTCAAATCCTATCTCTGACATATGCTACCTATGTGACCCTTAGTTAGTGATTTAACTTTTTAGTGCCCTAAGCACCTAAGACTCTAAATTTATAGTTGAGGTTCTTATCTGCATTTAATGTAAGTTTCCATACCAGTTGTTCCCCATATGAGTACAATCACAGTTTTTGATTATTAATGCTAATTCAAGCAGAAGTTTGCATTGTAATAGATCTTATTTGACCCTCACAACGACCCTGTGAGATAGAGGCTATTATTAGCTACATTTTACAGAAGAAATTGAGGCTCAGAAGAAAAAGTGACTTACCTTTGGTCACATGGTATGTCAGAAACAGAGGATTCAAGTCTTTCTTATTCCAAGTCTAGATGCCATCATCCATAGACTCATCATAAATATAGAACTTGTGTATCATAAGAGGTCATCTCGTCCAACCCCCTAATTTTACAGATGGTCACACTGTGAATGATTAGAATATCGTCAAAGGTCACAGATAGGAAATGCCAGATCTGGGATTTGAACTTAGGTCTTGTGACTTCAGATTCAATGCTCTTTCTAGCAGTACCATGATGATGAGTTCCATTTTCTCTAGGACTAATAGCAACATAGGGGATAGCTTCTATTTGTATAAGACACTTTAAAAGCGGACAAAGGGCAGCCAGGTGACACCAGTGAATAAAGCACCAGGCCTGGAGTCAGAAAGATACATCTTCCTGAGTTCAAATCTGGCCTCAGACACTTACTAGCAGTGTGATCCTGGGCAAGCCTCTTAAACCCTGTTTGCCTCAACTTCCTCATCTGTAAAATGAGCTGGAGAAGAAAATGGCAAACCACTCCAGTATCTTTTCCAAAAGAATACTAAACCACCAAAGGGTAAAAGTCAAAAGCAACTGAAAAATGACCAAATAACAACTATAAAAGTGTTACTGAAGTAAGTCAGCATCAACCCAATGACTTTTTCTTGGAGAACATAGTCAGGGGAAATGATGCAACTCTTCAACAATTAGAGTTTTTAGCCTGTACTAAATACCCATTCATCCTTCAGACAGGTTGTTTCCCAAACACTAGCTTTGCCCCTTAGCAGGGCCCCAAGCAAACCCCAACTTACTTGTGTGGGAGGTAATGACTGACAGGGACAAAGCTTAAGCTAGGAGTGTTATTCTGCACCAGGTGCTGCATTGCTCAGATGATGGATGGTCTGAAATGTAACTTGTCAGATAAGAGTAAATAGGGGAATGATTACCAGGGCATAATTACCCAGAAACCACAATATATCACCTTACAGGTGTTTGTATTAGGCCACTGCATTCCCAGGTAGGCTCAATAAAGTGCATGTGGTAAATACAGCCACCTCCATGCCTTCAGTGGCTAACATCCTACAGCTAGAAGTATTATTGTGGTCTGACTAATCCAGGTCAGAGAGAAAACACTGCAGGAGAAACCCAGGTTTCCTTCCCCATTTAAAAATCACCGATTTTCTATATCAATTTTCTTGTCTTCTCAAGGAGGGAGAAGGGAAAGGAGAGAGGGAGAGAATTTGGAACTCAAAATTAAAAAAAAAACAAATAGTAAAATTGTTTTTACATGTGATTGGGAGAAGTAAAATACCACAATTTTTAAAAGTGAAAGGGAAGGAAGTTTATTGACAAACAGTGAAAATTTGCTATGACATTTTCTGAATAGAAATTCATGTGTTTAAATGTAAATAGTTGAAAACACCATTAATTGGTTATTTTGATGTTTAATATTCTTCAAAATAAGTATTTAAAAAATAATGTGAATAAAGGCAAGGGTGATAAAAAACCACCCATTATGAGATAACAAACCTCCTATTGAACATGAGGATGAGATATCTATTTGCTTTGTTCTTGGTAAGGCAGTCACAATATCAATGTGAGGCAAGATTATATTTGATGACACATTTCCTTAGAATTGGAAACTAATTTGTATTATTTTTAAAATTCTAATATTACATTAATCATGACGTTCCTCTGTCTACTCTCTCACCCCTCCATCCTGTTCTCCACCTGCATCTTGACCTCCAGCCTCTTGACTTTTCCCTGTTGTCTCAGTCCTTCCCTTGTTTTCTGGTTCCATCTCCCTTCGTCCAAAACTTTGATCTTATAGTTACTCATTTCATTGATGTGATAGCTTCATTTGAATCATTTGACCTCTTGTCCTTCTTCTGCTCCAGCTTTTCTCAAACCCAACCTGGGATGGATGCCACCATTTGCCTTCTACTTCGTACTTCATTGCCACCAAACTCTTCTGGAGTAAGTTACCAAACAGTACTATCTGCCACTGTGAAAATTTCGTGTTATTCATGGTAAGGTCAACTGAGCTTCCCCTGATGCACAGTAATCCCTTTTCCCCATTAATCTCTTATTATGCATCCTTATCGCATTCGATACAACAGCTGTTCTAAATCTTTTCTCTTCTGAAGCCCTCTAGTCCATCTCTCACCTCTCAAGAGATAGCTTCAATCCCTGCGTCATTAAGTAATGGGTACTGTCCATCAAAAACTTTCTCACTTTCCCCTCCTTTATGCCTCAAAACCTTCTCTATGTCTTCAGGGTTTAGGAAATGAGTGAACCTTTATGATGTCTCACCTGCTTCATGTGTGACTCTAATCCAGTGATATGATGATAATGCTTAACAGCCAGCTCTCTGAAAATGTACAACACACTTGTAAATTTAAACTGTCTTATTAACATTTCTCATCACTTTTCTAAGTCTAGAGAGCAACAAAATAATAAATCAAGCCATGATTTGTGCATTTGTCAATTTCTGAGGTATACATGCTCACACTGAAAATTCTACAATTGACTCTCATGAGCCTGTATGAGCTGGCTCTAGGACATCCCTGTGAGGCTCATTTCTAATGCCTATTGGAAAGAAAACAAAGACTGAACACATTTCTATAGTAATAACTTTCATCTAGGTGGTGCAGCGAATAGAGTGCCAGGTCTAGAGTCAGGAAGACCTGAGTTCAAATCCAGCCTCAAACTTACCCAACTCTGTGACCCTGGGCAAGTCACTTAACCCTATTTGCCTCAATTTCCTCATCTGTAAAATGGGCTTGAGAAAGAAGTGGCAAATCATTCCAGTATCTTTACCAAGAAAACCCTCAATAGGGTCACAAAAAGTAGGACTAAAAATGACTAAGCAACAACTAAAGTTGTAACCAGGTGATAATAGTGATATTCAATGGAACCAGCTGGGTGTTGTAGAGGTGAATGGAAGTCTTGTACCCCCGTCTATGATAACTTAAATAAGTAGCCAATACCAGCTAAATGCAATTCAATCTAATCAGTATTTGAAGTGTCTCCTATGCACAATGTTAGAGGCGACCAGAGAGCTGGCCTTAAAGTCAGGATTGTCTAGCTTTGAGACCACTAATAAGTAGCATGACTGTGGGTGACCAGTCAGTGCTAAGGGAATTCTCTAAGACAGCAAATTATAGAACAGACACCAATCTGCACTGGTAGAGGGAATTCCTGGGAACTGGGAGTTCCTGATGCCAGTGAAATCACAGATTCTGTCAAAAAACTCTAAATGCACACTCTACTGAGTGCTGGAGATAGAGAATCCAAGAAGAAAAGGAATCTTCTCTCAAAGATCTTTTATTCTCTTGGGGATATGGGGTGTGGGATGAACATATATACATATTATATATACATGTATATACACACATATAGATACACACATGTGTATGTATATATGTGTGTGTGTGTGTATAAGCACAAAATTTCTATAAAATATATGCAAATAATTTGGGAGAGGTGCTTAACATCTATGGGTCAGGGGTAGGGGCAGTAGGATAAACTTCCTGTAGTAAGATATGCTTCAGCTGATCTTGAAGGATGTTGAGGTGAAGAGGAAGGGCATTCTAGCCATAGGGATCACTTGTACAAAGGCATGGATATGAGAGCTGGAATGTCTTATATGGGGAACAGTATGAAGATGAGTTTGACTGTAATGTAGAGTGCATAAAAGGGAGTGATGTGTAATAAGTCAGGAAAGCTAGGCTGGAGTCAAACTGTGGAGGAATTTAAATGAAAAATAGAAGAATTTATATTTTCTCCTAGAGACAGTAGGGAAAAATTGATGCTTCTTGAGAAGGGGGTGGCATGATTAGATCTATGCTTTAAGAATATCAACTTGGCAGCTGTGTGGA
>CM053581.1:172821509-172878043 GCA_028627135.1 Pseudochirops cupreus | reverse complement strand
ATCCTTTTCAAGAGGTGATAGGTGAATTCTTTCAAGTTCTATTTTGCCCTCTGGTTCTAAAATATCAGGGCAATTTTCCTTGAGAATTTCTTGAATGATGCTTTCTAGGTTCTTTTTTTGATTATGGCTTTCAGGTAGTCCAATAATTTTTAAATTGTCTCTCCTGGATCTGTTTTCCAGGTTAGTGGTTTTTTCAAGGAGATATTTCACATTGCTTTCTATTTTTTCCATTTTTTTTTTTTTTGCTTTTTGGAGGGCAATTGGGGTTAAGTGACTTGCTCAAAATCACATGGCTAGTAAGTATGTCAAGTGTTTGAGGTCAGATTTGAACTCAGGTCCTCCTGACTCCAGGGCCAGTGCTCTACTCACTGTGTTACCTAGCCACCCCTATTTTTTCATTTCTTTGGTTCTGTTTAATAGTATCTTGATTTTTCATAAAGTCATTTCCTCCCATTTGCTCTGCTCTAATTCTGAAGAAATTATTCTCTTCAGCAAGCTTTTGAGATTCTTTTTCTGTCTGGCAAATTCGACTTTTTAAGGCGTTCTTCTCCTCATTGGCTTTTTGGGCCTATTTTGCCATTTGAGTTAGTTTATTTTTTAAGGTGTTATTTTCTTCAGTCAGGTTGTTGACTCTCTTATCATGATTTTCTTGCATCATTCTCATTTCTATTCCTCAATTTTTCTTCCACTTCTCTTATTTGGTTTTCAAAATCTTCCTTAAGCTTCACTATGGCTTGTAACCAGTCTACATTTTTGTTGGAAACTTTTGGTGTGGGAGTTCTGACTGTGTTGTCTTCCTCCCATTTCATGGTTTGATTTTTTTTCCCTCAAAAAAGGAATCTAAAGTTGGATTGCTGAGCTTTCTTTGCTTCCTTTGCCTGCTCATGTTGCCAGTCAGTTTTTGGGCTCAGTAGAACTCTGCTTTCAGAGGGGAGAGCTCTGTCCCAAATTGCTGGGGTTTCACAACTGCTGGAGCTATTACGAGGCCAGTCTCTGCTGCCCCCACCAGCTTTGGCTCACTGAAAATGCACCTCAGGACCACTACCCAAGACTGTGATCCTGATCCAGGCAGCTCAAAGCAAGAGCACTTAGCCTCTGAATGATCACTTAGCCCCCCTGCAATCTGCAGGCCAAGAGCTCTGAAGCAGACATGTAGAGGTGGTTGCAGGACTGCTGCTTCAGACCACTTCTAGCTCTGGAGGCAGTTGGCTGGACCCTCTCCACCAAATTTAGCTGAGTTCCACTGACCTTTTCCCTTTGTCCTTGGCTCTTATGGGTTGATAATTCTGGAAACTGCCACAGTTGCCAGTGATTCACTCTCCTGAAAACTCCAACCAGGGCTTCTCCTGGATGGCCTGGGGCTAAAACTGCATGGTGCTCGGCTATGCTCCCAGCACACTGTGATGAGCCCTTTCCATCCATCTGCTGGGCTGCCTTCAGCGGGAGCCTTGTTTCTCTGTCATTTTATGAGTTCTGGAGCTCTAAAATTTGTTTAGAGTCATATTTTATAGGTATTTGAGGTGGTTATGGTGGGAGCCATGGAGTTTTCCTGTTTCTGTGCCTCCATCTTGGCTCCGCCCCTGCATTATTTTTTGAGAGATTATGAGGAGTTACAAAGTGAACCAAGATTAGATCTTCAAGAAAAGGCTATAAATCACCATTTTTCAGGGAGACTAGAGATTTCTAGTGTGCATTGGACTGTTGTTATTCAGTGGTTTCTTGGCAAAGATACTGGAGTAGTTTGCCATTTCCTTCTCTAATTCATTTTGCAGATGAGGAAACTGAAGTAAGGGTTAAGTGACCTGCACAGGGTCACACAAGTAGTGAGTGTCCTTGGTTAGATTTGAATTCAGGAAGATGAGTCTTCTTGATTCCAGGCCCAACACTCTATCTACTAGGCCACCTGGCTCCCCACAGGTTGTAGTAGATAAACTCTAAGATCCTATGTGGCTCTTAAGTTTTTATTGTTCTGTAAAAACCTTTACAATCTAATTTTTGCTGAATTATAATACAATTGTGAAGGCTAAAATATATACATATTGAAAATAAATTGTGCCTATATACCGTGTTCTTTTTTTATCCAGCAGAACTCAGTCTTGGCCAGGTGAGTCATTGTGATGCAGTGGAAAGAACATAGGATTTATAGTCAGAAGCCTGTGTTCAATTCTTATCTCTGCTATACTAATAATAACTAGCATTTAATAGTATTTTATAGTTTTTAAAGCGTTTTACAAATATTACATCATTTTATCGTTACAGCAACCCTGTGAGGTAGGTGCTATTATTATAGCCATTTCACAGATGACAAAATTGAACCAGACAGAAACTAAGTGATTTTTCCAGGGTTCCACAGCTACTTAATATCTAAGACAAGGGTGGGGAACCTGCCACCTCAAGGCCACATGTGGCCCTCTAGCTCCTCAAGTGTGGCCCTTTGACTCAACCCAAACTTCACAGAAGAAATCTCCTTAATAAAAGGATTTGTTCTGTAGAATTTAGACTCAGTCAAAAGACTGCACCCAAGACCTAGAAGGCCACATGTGGCCTCGAGGCTCCAGGTTCCCCATCCCTGATGGCTGTATTTGAATTCAGGCTTCCTCTCTCCAGGTCTAGTGCTCTATCCACTATGCAACTTAGCTGTCTCTATCTATACAGTCTTGCACAAATCACTTAAGCTAAGGAAACTCCAGTTTCTCTATCTAGAGATTGAGGGATTTTCATCTCTAAGATTATGGCCTCAGTTTCCTCATCTATAAAATGGATCAGATGATGTATCTTTCAGCTCTATATCTATAATCCTGAATCTATCTTAGAATGTTAGACCAGAAACACCTCAGCAAGGGGTCGTCTCATTTATATGAATATTTACTATTATATTTCTTTAGTAACTGAGATTCACTAGTTAAGAAATTAGTCCAGCCATGTTCCTATTTTATTTTTCTTGGTGATGGAATAACCAATCATCAAAAACAAGTCACCTTTGGAGTTAACTGAATAGGTCAGTCTCAACTTCTTTTCAATTATCTGATTGCATAAAGGCTTGGCCGATGATCTGTTTCCCCACTCTGACTTACCCACCCCTCAGGAGGTGATACTCAATTGCCTCATAAAATAACTATCCTTTTCTTGTCTTTTCTTATGATTGAGACATTTATTTAAAACTAGCCTTGTTAGGAAGAAGACATGTAATCACTGGTTCTCTTCAGCCACTGTCATGACAGATTAACACTAATAATTTAGAGAACAGCAGCATTGAAAGTAATTACAAACTGTCAGGATGATACAAGGAAATATGACAAATAGTTCCTAGCTCCTTTTCAGACCACAAATATTATTTTGCTCAGAAAATAATTACATCTTTTCTGTTCATTTTCTAATACAAAGTAATTTAGGGTATCTCGCAATTCGAGAAATTTGCAATTAACTCATTGAATGACTAAAGCCAGAGTCTTGAAAAAAAAAGAAGTCATCTTTGGTCATGGTGGAAACACTATGAGATTACTCCCCAAGTCCCCTTCTCAGCTGTTTTGTCTAGACTAGTTGCATATATATTAACTGAGTATTTAACCTGTGACTTAGAATATGATAAAACTTAGTTTATGTGAGTGGATAAAAAAACATTAATGAAGCACTTACTGTGTACAAGTACTGTGATAAACAGTGGGGAGACAGTTGCAAGTAAGATTGCCCCTCCCCTCCAGGAGTTTACATTCTGATATGGGAAGATAATATACGTAGAAGAGTGTGACCAGAGAGGAGTGATTTGGAAAGGGAAATCAGAGAGAATGAAGATTGCAGCCATCACATGAATGATTGAGAGGTCCTTTTGCAGTAATGTTAGTATTGCTTTGACTGTTGTTTTCAGAGCTGGAATTTCAAGGGTAGGGGAAGAGGATGACACACGCATAGTGGCATGTCATTAGAGATTATTCATAGGTGGTGTGAGCATGCGGGCAGCATGGCATGGGGATGACCAGAAGATGGAGAAGGGCTTGAGATGAGGGAGGAAAAGGTGAATGTGGTTATCAATCAGAGCTCATGGTCATGGGGGTGGGAGCTTGACTTCCAGGTCAGAAGGAGAGACTTGTAAGTGGGCAGCCTGGCATGGAGATGGGTTCGATCTTGGAGTGCTTCTCAATAATCACACTATATTTGCTTGTGCCCTCTTGCAGGTTTGCTAATGGAAACATGGTAGTGACATATTTGAACTTTTAAAAAGTCAAGATGACTCCCTTTACATCTCTGGTGGGCCTCTTCCTTCTGGACACTTTTGCAATCCTCCAGATTTGCAGTATTGTCCCGGGGGGCTCTCCTACAAGAAGAAAGTACCTGGGGTCAACAGAGAGTTGTCCATATATATATATGTAAATTATATATAAAATTTAATATATTAATTATATTATTATATTATATTTTATTATATAATTATTATATTATGTTATCTTATCTTATATTATTAATATTAATTATATATATATATATATATATATATATATAATCTGTGTAACTCCTAAGAAAACTCAGATGTCATATTCTCATGTATTATTCTGGCCTTGTGGGTACACTGGCTCCTCAGTCCCTCCAGGTCCAATGTCCATCTATTTTGTATTCGTGTATCTATTTTCTCACCTTTAGAATATAATATCCTTGAAGGAAGGGTACTACCACTGAAGGGCAAGGTCCATTTGTGCTTCTTCATACCATGCTGCTCCTCAGTCCTGACTTTCAGTTGTTCCAGAAACTCTTCTGATTGATTTTCAGCTGGCGCTTTTTCCTCAATGTAGTCACATCACATAGATGTCACTCAGATGAAGGCACAGGCTTCTCATCAGGAAGCAGAATCTACATCTGAATGCTGCCCCTCTGCTCTTTGAATTTCTGTCACTGATTATCCAACCTCTTGGAGTTCATGTTGTTGTTCAGTTGTTTCAGTCATGTCTGACTCTTCGTGACCCCATTTGGGGTTTTCTTGGCAAAGATACTGGAGTGGATTGCCATTTCCTTCTCTGGCTCATTTTACTATGATGAGGAAACTGAGGCAAACAGGGGCATGGGACTGGCCTAGGGTCACACATCTAGTGAGTGAGGCTGCTTTTGAACTCATGTCTTCCTATAGTACTTACTATATGCCAGGGATCATCACTGTAGTGTCAGTGAGTGATAAAGGGAAGGGAATAAGTATTTACATAGTGCCTACTAGGTACTGTTCTAAGCACTTTAAAAATATTGTTTGATCTTTACAACAATACGGCAAGGTAGGTGCTATTATCACTCTCATTTTATAGTTGATGAAACTGAGGTAAATAGTGATTAGGTGACTTGCCCAGGGTCACACAACTAGCAAGTGTCTGAGGCCAGATGCAAACTCAGATTTTACTTACTTCAGGCCTGGAGATTTATCCACTGTGCCACCTAGTTGTTTAATAAAGACCCTATCAATTAATCCATAAAAATGTATTTATAAAGGACTTACTATGTGTCAGAAACCAGGACAGTACTTGGATGGATTCCACTCTAAGAACAATGTGAATGAATCTGTTTTAAGATTTTTTTTTCTGTTAAAAACCTAAACTTCTTATGTTTTCTTAAATTTTACCCCTCTTGCCTGTTCAAATGCTTTTTAGATACTATAGTATTTCCGTTTAAAGATCTCTCAAACTTGCTACACCACAAATTGCTCAATAATAATCCATTTCCCCTTCATTAGCTTTGATTCATCTTACATTTCCCCCATATCTTTCAATGCAATTTAATTATATCAGCATTCATTAAACACTGACTATGTTCTCCTTGAGACTGGCATTAATTAAATTAATTATTATATGACTGACACTATACTGAGCACTGGGATACCAAAACAAAAATGAAAGATTCTCTGGCCTTAAGGACCCCCCTCTCTACTGAGATGCAATAACACGTACATATTTGGTAAATACAAAATAGAAGAATAAGAATAACACCCATGATTTCATTGGTATAGGGAACACCTATAAATCAAGGTTGTTATCTTTTCTGTAATGTTTTCATGTATTGCCTAGGGCAGTGGGTCTCAACCTTCCTAATGCCACGACCCTTTAAGACTTGTATGTGGGCGTATCTGCATGTGGGTGGACCCGCCTGGAGACGGATAGAGGAGCGGTGTCTCGGTTCCTAAGATCATCGGAAATATGTGTTTTCTGATGTGACCCCTGTGAAAGGGTTGTTCGACCCCCAAAGGGGTCGCGACCCACAGGTTGAGAACGACTGGCCTAGAGCATTAAGAGGCTAAGTAACTTGTCTAGGATCAAGGTAATAAGGTCAGAGCTCTTGGTTCCAGAACCCTTGCGACATCCTGCGTCTCATAAAAATAATATACAAAATAATTTTGATTTGATGGTAAGGAATGCACTAACAACTGTGAGAATTATCCAAGGCCTCTCATAGTGCTGGAGATGATCCTTGAAAGGAAGTTGGGGTTCCAAGAGGAAGAGATGAGCAGAGATCATTTCAGGCAAGAGAAATAGGTTGTAAAGGTATAGAAATAGAAGGTGGAATGGTATATATGGGAAACAACAAGTAGTCAGTCAATCAATAAACATTTATTGAGCACCTAATTTGTGCCAGGCAATGTGCTAAGTGCTGAGGATACAAAATGAGGCAAAGAAACCCCCAAAGCAAAAAAAACAAAAACAAAAAAAAAACCAATCCCTACCCTTCAGGAGCTTGCAATCTAATGGGAGGACAAGCAAATGAATGTGTACAAAGAAAGCTATGTACAGATTAAATAGGAAATATTAGAATACTGGAAATAAGAAGGGTTAAGAAAGACTTGCTGTAGAAGACAAGATTTTCACTGGGACTTGTAGAGAGACAGGGAGGCCAGTAGGTGGAGATGGTGAAGGAGAATATTCTAGGCATGGGGGTACAGGGAGACAGAGGAAATGATCTGATCCAAAAGATGGATTGTCTTGTTTATGGAAGAGCAAGAAGGCTTATTACAGATAGAAAAGTATAGGAAGACTGGAAAGGTGGTTAGGGGAGACCTAGGTTATGAGGGGTTTTAAATGCCACAAAAGATAAATTTTATATATGATCCTGTAGGTGATAGAGAGAGCCCCTGGAGTTTATTGGTTATGGGAGTGACATGGTTGAACTTGTGTTCTAGGAAAATCACTTTGGTGGCTGAGTCAAAGATGGATTGGAGTTGGGGAGAGACTTGAGACAGGCAGATCCACCAGTAGATTGTTGTAATAGTTTAAAGGTGATGAGAAGCTACACCAGGATCATGACACTAAAAGGAGAGAAAAGGATATGTTCAGGAGACCTTGCCAACATGAAATCAACAGACCTTGGCAACAGATTGGATATAGAGAATGAGAAATAGGAGACAAGGACTATATCTAGGCTGCAAGTAGGAAAAGCTGGGAGGGTGGTGTGGCCCTTAACAGTAGTAGGGAAGGCAAGGGGGATGGGGAGAGTTTAAGGGGAAAGATAATGAGTTAAGTTTTGAACATGTATATCGTCAATGTGAAACCCATAGGGGCTGCTATGAATATGCAGGTCTATTTCCAGGTTTGAATCACAAGATATAACAGACTCTCTTCTTCAAAGACAAAACCAGGATATTTATTCATACACCATAAAGCCAAATCCTCCATGGTAATAAAGAAGTTGGTACACATTACAGGCACAGGAAGCACCACCATCCCCCAGTCTTCCTTCAGTCAGCCCTCCTCACAAGCAAGCTCTCCTACGCAAAATGCCCCTTTCTCACCCACACTAGCTGCTCTTCCTCTTTCTGCCTCCTCTCTCTCTCTCTCAGCTCTCCCACCTACTACTTCACCCTTCTTCCTCTCTGCTCATGCTCTGTTGGGTAAACTTCCACACTGAGCTCCATGTGACTCAAACTGTGGGCTGGACCAGAGCTCAAAGCAGGTCACATGGGCCTATTAAGGGGCAAGGAAGATCTTCAAATACCCTCAGCATACATCAGTAATGTGATTTTCTTTGTTACCACACACATTCAGTAGAATGAAGGTAGAGAAAATCATATTACTGTTCTATTTGGTCCACTACAAATATATATCACTCAACCCAACTGGACCTTCATTGCCACTAGGCAATCCTTCTATTACCTCCCTTAAAAACTCAACTACCCTACTCTTCACAATGGCAAAGGTGGTGGAGGATAAGAGTCCTCTAAGGCTGAAAGGCTTGGCAGGGCACAGTTTGCAATAATAAGGGGGCCAGGGACTCACACAAAGAGAACATCATAACATGGAATGCCTCAAACAACAAATCTTACTTATAATAGATTCAGTTAGCTGCCACTTTAACATTATTGTAGTCTCTATAAACACCTTAGACTGATGAATGATTTCAGCAATATATTTGATAACAAGAACATGTGTGTGTACCTTGTGTATACACATATACATCCATATCCATAGGTGTCTTGTTACTACTTGTTACTAGCTGTAACTGAAGTGCCCTCTGTTGGTGAGGTATAATTCTGCCACTTCGTATAAGCCCATGGGACTTTAAAACTACTTATAGATCTCATTCCCTAGAGATTTTGTCACTTTTACCTTTCCTTTCTTGATTTATCCTATTCTTCATTTATACCATACTTCATTGTCATCCAATTCACTTTTTTACTTACAAAGAACATTTCTCAGCTTCACTACAATGTAATTGATTTTCAAATATATGTATATGTTTAAGTGAATGTCTTCCCTTTCAAAAGACTTACCTTGATAGCCCAAAATTGGAAGCTAAGAGGCTATGCTTCTATTGAAGAATGACTAAACAAATTGTGGTATATGAATGTAATAAAATATCATTATGCCATAAGAAATGATAAAATGGACAGTTTCAGAGGAAGCTGGGAATACCTCTATGAAAATGCAGACTGAAGTTAGCAGGAAAAGAACAATGAAAACAACAGCAACATTAGAGAGAAAAAGTCTCTTTGAAAGGTTTTAGAATTCTGCCCAATGCCACGATAAACCACAAATCCAAAAGAATTAAGTTAACACGTCATTTACCTCCTGATGGAGATAATGAACTCAAGTTGCAGAGAAACATATATTTTTGGACATGATTAATGAAGGGATTTACTCTGTTAGACTCAGCTACATATTTAGGGCTTTATTTTTCTGTTGTTTTTTTTTTTTTAATTTAAATTTCATCAGTGTGGTGGGAGGAGAGAATGGGTACAACAGATTATTTTTTTGAATACTTGTTTAAAAAGACAGAGTTGCAAATTTCAAAAGTAGTCACTTGATAAAGCAAAGACCTATTCCAATGGTGATGTCTTATTCTTACCCTGTTCAGCCACCTGTTTGGAATCGCCTGTTAGGTTCTTTTGAATCTCTGCAGGGTTGGCCATTCTTTAAATCATCTAGTGTCCAAGATGGGGAACTAAATGGGACATGGTATATTTGATCCAAAAAATCCAGTCTTTCCTCAAAGACATCCAGCAAGGGAGAACTTACTATCTCTTTAGTAGCTCATTATACTTTTGGACAGGACTAAGTCTTAGGGAGTTGTTTTTTTTTTTTTTTAAATCAAACTGAAGTCTGCCCCTACAAATTCTATACGTTATTTCAATTTTCAGGGCTTTCAGGAATATTTTGAGGTATGGCATCATTGTTAGACTATGGCTATGACCTCCTCGAGGTTCTTCTTGGAAGGAAATTTTCTGTTTGCATGTCTGTTGCCTGGTATATTTGCTAAAACAACCGTCTTATTACTTTGTAGTCATATCGCATCACATATGCTCATAAAATAATAAAGCTTAGCTTCTATTATTCAGAAAAGAGCATCACATTATGTTTGTGAGCTTGTGCATAGGAAATGAGCTTCAGAATGTAATTGAATGATACCAGACATCTGGAAACATCGGTTAGCACTCCAGATGTTTGGTATACATAATGCCAAGGATGGGAACAACAAAATCTGGTTAATAATCCATTAGTTTCTTGACTCTAAATCTCTGTAAGCTGCCTGGCACCTATATCTCTTTACTGCAGGATCAGAAGAAGAAGAAAAGTGAAGTCCTATGATTAGGAGATGAGTTGGAGCTGATAGGAGACAAAGTACTGAATAGTTGTCTCAAAGCTGTGATGAAAGATGCCACCAAGGCCAGAGAGTGTAAGTTCTTTATTGTTAACATGATATGATTACAACTTATTTTGGTACCAGGAAAATCATTTTATGATTTATACCATGGACTCTCCTCTGAACCCTTATGTATAGTTTTAGACCAATCACCACCATGGTTTGCTTTCTTTAGAAATCCTTTTATGTTTCTCTTTTCATCTAGCTGTTTGTCACTATTTAGATACAGCCTTAAAGTAGATGGAATGCTGCCATACCTGTTTTTATATCATTCCTTTCCTCTCCATCCAAGTATTAGGCTTCTGTTTAGGGAATGTCAAATTTGCTCATCACAAGACTCATACTGATGCCCAACTTTTCTTCCACCAGGCACTCTGTCTCTTTTGTGATGATCCTTATTCTTGGAGGTTTTAATATTCTATCTAGTGGAATTCATTCTCATCATAGCCCCTCTTGGTGGTGTTAGTTCATCCCTGCATATAGATAGGGAAGCAATGAAGTGTGTGGAAACTTACATCATTTCCCCCACCCCCCACCAACACATTATGTGTACCACTTCAGATATAGCATTTACATTTTTAATTTCTTCACCTGAAATAAAGCCAAAGCAATAGCACTAAGTAACATTCTAATTTCAGTTTAAAATAGTGAGAGTATGATAAAGCTATCATTTTTACTTGGAATAAAAAAGTGTATACCTTCCCCTTTTTCCACATATGACCAGCTGCCCCCTCCATCCTGTGGTTACCCTTCCTGATGTTCCATAGCACTACATACTGGGTTGGTTTCCTTACATCTTCTCAACTGTATGCATTCTCTCTGTAGGAGACTTGTACCTGGACTCTTACTACATACCAAACTCACTCAATTCTGTCCCTGGATCTTGCAGCGCTCCTGCTTTCTCTAATAAAGTCAGCCTCCATGGGTTTCTGTCAATTGACAACCATCAAGATTAAGGAAAAAAATGTCTTTTTTCCTTTTTGTCATTTTTGCCCATTATTCCTGGTTCTCTCCTCTCTCTTTTCACTTGGTTCTTTGAAGAATTACAATCATGTCCCCTCTTCTCCAGGCCAAACATCCACAGTCCCTTCAACCTATATTCATATGGAATGAACCTGAGTTTTTTCAATACCTATGATCCTATAACAATTTTGCTTGTTCTTGGGAAGTCACTGGATAACAAATGTTCTTCCTTTTATGTGGCATCCAGAACTAAATACAATACTCCAGTTATTATCTAACTCAGAATTAAATACAATGGGCTCCATTTCCTTATTTCTCAAAGTGATTCCTTTCTTAATTCTGCTTATAATTACATTACCTTTTATTGCTTCCATATCACATGGCTGATTCATACTAAGCCTGCTATCCGTTACAAGCACCAGGTCTTTTCAGAAAAACTGCTATCTAACCATCCCTCCCCTATCTTGTCCTTATAAAGTCAATTTCCTGAATCCCATTTATCCTTCACTTTAATCTTATTCAATTCAGCCCCATGTTCTAACCCTTCAGGGTCTTTTGAGATTCTGACTGTCATCCAGGCTTTTAATTACCCCTCTCAGCTTTGTGTCATATGCCAGTTTTATAAGCATAGCATCCATGGCTGTACCCAAGTCATAGATAAATCTAAAACAGTGAAAGGCCAAGCATAGATCACTGAGGTACTCTTCTGGAGAATCCAATCCAAGATGGTGCCAAATCATTCATGAGTCATCTATAGGCTTATCCATAAAATCAGTTCACAATCCACCTAACTGTATTATTAGCTAGCTCACATCTCTCTGTTTTTTTTTTAAGAATGAAAGAGTTTATGAAATGATTGACCAAAATCTAGGTAAACTACATCTAGAATATCCTCCTTATCTATCACCTTAGTGGCCCTGTCAGTAAAGGAAATTAAGTTAATTATGTATAATGTATTCATGGTGAAGCTCCAGTGTCTCATTATGATCACCTTTTCCATTGCTAGATATTCATTAATCATTCCCTTTTTAATACATTCCAGTGTTTGTCCAGGAATCTGCAGGATTAGGATCACTGGTCCATAGTTCTCAGATTCCTACTCTTCCCTTTTTTTGAAAAGTAAGAAAAGATTCCTTCCTGTTACTCTCTGAAAGTTTGTAGGGCTGAGATGGAAAGTAAAGCCCAAAAGTAACATTGACAGCTGCAATTTCATACCATCTGGACAGGGCAGGGACCTTCTGGGGGAAAAGAAAGGAAGTCACTTATCATTCCCAGAATTCCAAAGTTAAAATAAGTCTAAGCATCAGGTAAAGAGGGAATTCTGATGAGGGGCTTGAGCAGTCCATCTCTGGACCTTTGCATTAGTTATTCTCCATGTCTCAAATAAGTCACCTCCTCACTTCTACCTCTTAGACTCCCTGGTTTCCTTTACGACTCAGCTCAAATTCCAAATTCTGCATGGAGTCTTTCCTTACTCTCCCCTGCTCCCTCCCAAAAGACCTCAAATTAATTTTGTACCTATGTGTACATATGTGCACATATATTATATGTACATATACACATACATAGATGTGTATTATATATTGTGTCATAAATGATTTTTTAAAAAAGACAGTTTCAGAGGAAGCTAGAAATGCCTCTGACGGTAAGCAGAAGTGAGCAGAAAAATAACAATGTTAACAATAGCAACATTAAAGAGGAAAAAAAAACTTTGAAAGATTTTAGAACATACACATGTGTATGTAGATATGTGTGTATATGTATATATACATATATGTATGTGTGTGTATTTATAGACATAGATATAAAAATCATGTCTGTCTCTTTGTAATCTAAACTTTTTGTCAACAGAGACTATTGTATCTTTGGTTTGGTATCCCCAATGTTTACAAAGTGTCTGGTATACAGTATGTACTTCCATATCCATTGATTGATTGATGAAAAATAGGGAGAAATGGTCATCCTGTAAGTTAAAGAAAGAAGACAGATATGTAGATGTGAAGAATTCAGCTAGTACAGCCAGAAGGCAGAGATATACCCCAAAGTGTAGTACTGTGGATATCTCTTGAATGATGTCTGGAATAAAGAATATGATTTTAGATGACAAGTAGTGGTATGGTGAAACTAAATGAACAAAAGATCAAACAGATTTTTCCCTTGGCTTAAGGACTTCTGTAAGGCACAACAGTAAAGTGAGGAGGCTGGACTAGACTGGGTGACCTGTGATGTTCCTTCCAGCTCTGATATTCTATGCTGTGAACTTTAAGAAATCTTCCTCCAGCATTTGAAACAGCTTCAAAGCACCCAACTAACCCAGGCTGTTAATTAGTAAACAAGCATTGGGTGCAAAATTAGTCAGACACCAGATGGGAAGGGTCATGACTGACTTCTCAGAGGGAAGAAGGAGTTTTCCTTTTAAAGAAAATGTAAAACAGAAGTGGTAATAAAGGAAAATCATAGCCCTTAATGTGAAAAATACAAGGCATATCCATGAAAATCCAAAAGTGGTGTGTGTATATATGTTTATGAGAGGGAGACAGAGAGACAGACAGAGAGGCGGAGAGACACAGAGAAAGAGATAGTGAGACAGAGATCAGAGACAGAGACAGGGACAGAGAGTGATAGAAACTGAGTAAGGAAGATGGTGAAGAGGTAGAGAGACATGGAGAAATGGGCATAATTGAAACAGAAAGTGACACAGAAACACATATCCCAGAAAAAAATGATTCAGAAGACAGATATAGAAAGGCAGGTAGACAGACAGATAGAGCTTGTCAGAGGAAGAAAGATACAGAGAAAGAAAGAGGCAGAAGAGATAACGTGACACAGAAAAACCAAGAGGTCAAGAGAAAGAGAAATGAAGATGCAGAGGAAGATAGAGAGAGATATTGGGAAAGCAATGACACAGAAAAGGCAAGAGATCAGGAAGTTTAGCAGAGAGATCTGTAAACACAAAGAACAGAAACAGATTATTTGTGATACCTGGTTGTTGTTTGTCCTTTATTCCTAAAGAGAACCATGACATCAGGAAAGTGATGCCGTGATTTGCAAGTGAATTGGATTTAAGTGAGGGAAGGCTGTCAAGGTCACTGGCCTCACTTTCTCCTCTGGAGCTATTTGGGTTCAGTGGCAAGATATAGATCAGGATAACCGGAGATGGCCCAGGATGCGCTGGGAGACCTTAGCCTTTTTAAGTTAAGGCCTCTCCCAGGTCTCAGTTTGACTGAGGCAATTCTGTGATTAAGACTAGGTAAGAAATGAAGCAAAGAATGGCCTCTTTACCTAGTTAAAAAAAATTCATCTGGGAGAGGAAGACCTTGGGGTTTGGTCAAAAGAGAAACAATTGCTAGTTATATACTCACTCTGAGCCCTCAGTACCCAAACAATGACTATGTGAGGCTTGGGCTGAGACCTATTGTTGGCTAATCAATGAGAGCTAGAGTGTTTGTGTTTAAGGCTTGGGTCTTAAGAAAGAAATCTAGCCCATAAACCCCAAGATATCTTGGGAAGTTTCAACGACCAAAATTACATTCCTTTGTGAGAATCTGTTGAAAGAAGAGTAGAAAGGGAGAAAAAGGAATAGTCAGTTACAAAGTTCATTGATTTGCTCTTTAACCTTTCTATTTTTTGAAGTTTATTGGAGGGGAGAAAAGAGAGTACTTTTTGGATACCTTCAGGCTGATTCATTATGAAGCCCACATGGACATTTGGATCCAATGGTCTTCTTCCAATCAAGTGAGTAATGTTTAATGTTAGGTTCTATACCCAGGTCTCTGAGCTACCAGCCCAACATTGTTACAATTAACTTGTCCAGATCTTTGCAACAGGGGGAATGTGGCATTGTGGCATAGTGGATAGGGCACTGGACTTGGAATTAGGAACTGGGTTCAAAACTCACTTCAAACACTTGTAGCTATATAACTTTGGGCAAGTCACTGAACCTTGCTCTGCCTTTGTTTTCTCACCTGTAAATTAGGTGTGTGTGTGTGGGGGGGTGTTGAATTTGATGCCCCCCAGGATCCTTCCAGATCTAACCTATCATTCTATGAACATTAGCATCCCATGCTAATGAAAAATGAAAAAAATGTTTCTGTAACGTGAAAGTGTTTCCATAACAACACATCATAATGGTAACTTTCCATGAAGGACTGAATAAATGGAAATATTGAATTTGAACGAAGGAGGCATGGGACAGAACGTGATTAGTACCCCCTCCCTCCCCAGTGTAGAACTAAGAGTAAATGATTCAGTAAACATTTGGTGTCTACTATGTGCAAAATAGGTACTGTTGGGTCC
The DNA here is from genome assembly GCA_028627135.1 of Pseudochirops cupreus. NCBI lineage: Eukaryota > Metazoa > Chordata > Mammalia > Diprotodontia > Pseudocheiridae > Pseudochirops > Pseudochirops cupreus. Next base: position 172,862,683 of record CM053581.1, on the reverse strand, counting down.
TGCAGGTACAAAGACTACAAGAAAAAATATGTTCTGTCCTTAAAAAGCTTACACAGGGTGGGGCACACTTTGTATGCAATAAGTAAACACAGAGAAGAATTTACAAAATAAAGCAATTTCTATGAAAGTACAATAACCAAGGTGGCTGTGAGGTGGGATAAGGACATGCCTCTTAGAGGAGAAAGCACTTGAACTATTCCTTGAAAAAAGCAGGGATCCTGCGAGGAAAAGGGAGAAGGGAGTTAATTTCAGACATGAGCATCAACAAGAAGAAACATCAAATAGGCATATTTCATCTGAAAGGAAAAATGAAAATAAATACATAATAAAGAAAATATTAAATAAAGAAAAATAAAATAAAGGAAACACCCCCTCCCAATTAGAGCCCTCAAAAAGTGAAAAAGGCTGCTTAGGGAGGTGGTTGCCTTTCCCTGGAGGCCTTCAAGCAAAGACTGAATGACCATTTGTCACAAGGATGTTTTAGAAGGGAAGCTGATTTAGATTTAGATTTACTTAGATGAGGTATTCCTAACCTTTTCTGTGGACCCTTTTGGCCTTCTAGGGAAGCCTATTGACTGACCCCTTCTCAGAATGTTTTTAAATTGACAAAAGAAAATACGTAGGATTACAAAGGAAGCAAATTATAGTTATCAAAATTAACAACAAAGCTTCATAGACCCTGGGTTAAGAGCCCTCAGGCTATTTGCAGAGGTTGTAGTCTGCCTCTAAGATTCTGAGATCTTGGGTCATATACTTATAGTACACTCACAACAAAAATCCAGAGTGACTGGTTTATATATTTGCTTCCTTTTCATCCACCTTTTTCTTTCCATCCTGTGCTTGCTGGTGCAAAAGTTTTCCTGTAAGCTAATGTGGTCATGAAAATAATTACACTTGATATTTGATTTCAGTTTTATAAGAGTAATCTCTCCATCACTGGAAATACATTATTGCTGTCTGGAGTGTGCGTTAGTAGGTTTGGCACAAAAACAACCCCCTAGGGAGGCCATAGCAATCATCTTAGGGCAGAAACAAGAAGTGAGGAACCAGGATTCTGTTCCCCAGTCAGTGACTGAAACAGTGTGTGGCTCTTTTTAAATGTGTTTAGCTTGAAACATGAATTGAGTTAAATAGAACTCATCTGTCCTGAGCCTTAAGCAGGTTGGGAAACTGACAGTCACCATCCACAGAGTGAGGTTTCTTTTTGAAAGGGAGGAGGGAAAATGGTTGCATGTGTCACGATGGTACATGAACCGTGGCATTTTCATGGACTTGAAAACATAGATTTAGAGTGAGAAGGAAACTTAGAGGTCTGCTAGTCACAGGATCATTAGATTGTAGATACAGAGTTATCAGGAACCTTAGAGGCCCTCTAGATAAACTCCCTCTTTTACTGATAAGGAAACTTAGACCTAGAAAGATTAAATGAGATGCCCAAAGTCACACAGTAAGTGACTCCAACTCTATCACCCTTTTAACTAAGTCACACAGGTCGAATAGTAGTAATATCATGTTTACATAGAATTTTAAGGTTTTCTAATTGCCTCATATACTTGATCTCATTTATCTTTACAACAATTTTGTAGACTAAATGCCATTACCTATATTTTGAAGATGAGGAAACAGGCTCAGAGAGCTTGTGTGATTTTCCCAGGACCACACAACTAGGAGGTATCTGTGGTAGGATTTGAATACTGGTCTTACTTATTCAAGTGCAACTCTCCATACTCTATGGACATACTGCCCCTTTTATGTCATGTTAACTCTCATTATTGTGTACCTTGCTGTAGCATTATAAGGTTTGCAAAGCACTTTTCTTACAAAGCTCCTATGAGGCAGACATGGAAGTGATATTATTCTCATTTTTCTGATAAGGAAATTGAGACTTGGAAAGGTTAAGTTGTAGGCCTACAGATAATTAGTTGTTGAGTAAGGCATCCAAACAAGCTCTTCTGACTCTAACACCCATGATCTTTTAATTTCTTCAATACTCCAAGGATGTTTGATTTTGTTACTCTTTTAGGGGCAATCACATAGGTTCACGATTTGGTAAATGGTCTTCAAGTATTGTTGCTATTATCAAAAAAATTATCATCCTAAGGTTAGATGATGAAACTTTCCATTATTTTGAGAGACTTTATTTCTGTAACATAAACAATGAGTTTCTAATGATTAAACCTGAATCATGTATTAAGTTGATCCTGTGATCCAGGCAAGATGTTGTTAAACTTTGTGTTTACAAAGACCAATATGAAACAATTTCTTCCCTTAAGGAGCTTATATTCTATCTGAGCATCACCCTCCCCTTTTGTTCTGCTGGGCACCCCTATACCCTCATAGCCATATGCACAGGGTATAAGGATTCGCTCTGTGCATTCAACAGAGGACCAGCCCCATTGCCTCTGCTCCTTCCGCATCACCTTCTGCCTATGTTTCCCAGCATATTCTGCAAGTGGCTGGACTCTGACAGGGCTCTCACTAGGGCTGGTAGCGCCCTTGCCATCCTCCACACCTTCCCTAGATTCTGACTTTCCATGACTGTTTACCTGGCACATAATAGATACTTTAATGCTTGTTGACTGATGGAGTTCCCATTAGGAACCACAGGTCTTAGTCTCAGAACCATGAGAACGACTAGAAAGAACAATGGGAATACTTGCTGTGATAACCTGGACTTTCTCCCCTTCCTGCCTTCTATCCCCTCTTCCTCTGATGTGAGCCTTTGGTTGCTCCCATATATACCCCTACTCTGCTCTGGATCATTTCCACAGAACTCGTGAATCTAGGAATCCAAAGAGCAGGGAGCCTCACTACCATTTAGCTTCATTTGTGTGCAGGAGAGGAGATGTTCTCCTTAACACTAAAATTCTACCTGGGGCTTTCCTCGGTTAGCAGCAGTGCGCTGGGTCCAGCCTCAAGAACAGCAGCCAAATGACTCCACAAATCATCCCAGCTGTTAAAAGGGGAGCAGGTCTTTTTTCTGAAGGCTTCTCATTTAACTTGCACAGAGGCGGACAGACCAGTAAGGCGACAGCTCCCTGGATGTATTTGTCATTACCGCCATCATATGAATCAATAGTCTACTAGAACTGCCATTCCCTTATTTTACCTAGGGGACTCTGACAGTAATCATATAAAACCATTCTGGAGAAACACTGAGCATTCTTGATGCTGATGCAGAAGGGGACTCTGGGACCATCCCTAGCCAAATGCTATGCCATTAACAAACACATGGTCAGACTCAGGACGCCCACATGCACATGGAATAAACAAACCTATTTGCTGCATTTGATTTCATCTACCAATCTCCCTGGTAGATTGGATCATAGCTACATAGGCTCCAAATGGCTTATATTTATATTACCCATTATGACTTAATGTTGATAACTGGCATTCATATAACACAAACTTTATAAAGCACTGAACAACATATCATCTGACTCTTACAACAACCCTGTGAGTTGGTTACTCTAGTTATTAGCACCCTCATTTTATAAATGAGGAAACCAGGGTACAGAAAGGACTGTTTCATTTTTAAAAAATGTATCCAGAGCATATAATACAATGCCTGGCTCATAGCAGGTACTTAATGAGTGCTTGGGCAGCTAGGTGGTGCAGTGGATAGACATCTTCCAGAGTTCAAATATGGTCTCAGACACTTACCAACTGCGTGACCCTGGGTGAGCCACTTAACCCTGTTTGCCTCAGTTTTTTTCATCTATAAAATGAGTTGGAGAAGGAAATGACAAACCATTCCAGTATCTTTGCCAAGAAAACCCCAAACAGGGTCACAAAGAGTAGGATGAGACTGAGAAATGACTGAACAATGAGTGCTTGTTGATTAAGTGACTTGTCCCATTGTCACACAGCTTATATACATCAGAGACAAGATTTGGAACAGTCTTCCTCACTACATCAGACAAACTATCCATTGCATCAGGTATCCACTGTCTCTACAAAGGCACCTTCCTTACAACAGGCAGTGCCCACATGATTGCACCCATTTTACAGATGGGAAAATTGAGGCAAAACTGAGATTTGAATCAAGGTCATTTTAAGCTCAAATTAAATGATTCCCTACAGGTGAAAAAAGCTTAGAAAATATTGATGAGCAAGCATAATGATATGCTAACCAGGTGGTGGCTACCCAGATGAATCTAGGTGATTATTCTGAGCAATGAATTTTCTCTGTCCTTTTTTCTAGTGATCGAGAGAAGAATGCAATGATCTCCATTCCAATCAAAATTTAAAAAATGTATTTTGATAACTTGTCTTTGATCGCAATAAAAGTAACCTGGGGTTTTTAAACTTTGACTTGGTGTAGTTGAAACTGAATTGCATTTGGAGTCAGAGGGCATAGGTTCACATTGTAGCTCTGTCACTTGGGAGTTGTGGGTGGGGTAGCTAGGTGGCATAATAAAGCAGTGGCTCTGCAGTCAAGAGGACCTGAGTTCAAATTCAACCTCAGACACTAACTAGCTGTGTGACTCTGGGTAACTCATTGGGCAAACTGACTGCTTCCAAAAATAAAAATAAACAAAGAAAAGTTGTGGGTCTATAGCCCAGTCACCCAGTTTCCTCAATAACAATACAAAATGTTAAATAAGAGAGTTAGCCTAGAATAGTCTACAAGTTCTCTTCCAGTTCTAAGTCCTAGGAACACCTGGTGACCAGGGAGGCTAGTCCCCATCATCTCCAGGGTTTTCTAAAGTATACTCAGCAGTTTGAGCTCAGCCCTAATTATAGACTTTCTGTCCTCCCAAGCTTTACTTATCTCATTATCTCCTCCCTCCTCTGCTGGAGGTCACCAGCCATCCCTTTTATTAGCCACTTAATCCTTCTCTCTGGTAGCTCAGTTCTGATTGATTCACTTATGGGCCTTCTTTGTAGTTAACATCGCTGACATTTACGAGTCTCTCCCCTGGAGCCCTTCAGTTGGCAGAACAACCCAAATCTCTAGATTGGAAGGAAGTTCATTCCCATTAATTTTATTAGAAGTAAGTCATGTCTTGTCATCTCGAGAAAAGGCTATACTTTTTTTTAAATAATCCTCCTGCTACTTTCTAATTATTTGACCCGTTGGAATTGGTTTGGTCTTGCTTCCCTTGGAAGGATTTCATTTTCTGTTCTTCTTGTCTCTTCAATATGAACTCTTTCTTAATTTTGAGTTATCATTTGATTCCATCGTTGATGTGACTTTCAGGATGAACTTATTAATAGAACACTTAAAGCTTCCTAGGACTTAGATCTGAAGAGGATCTTGGAGGTTCATCTGGTTCCACCCACTTATTTTAAACAGAAGGAAACTTGAGTCCTAGGGAGGAGAAATCAATTCTTCAACCTAGTATAGTGAGTCAATTATGGTGATAGGATTTGAATTCTGTTCCACTGATTCCAAATTCAATTCTCTTTCCACTACTAAACCACTCTGATAAACAGGTCGTTACAGCAAATTAGCAAATCAATGTCTTTTGTGAAATGGAAGAATATTTTGCAATTAAGTGATAATCTATGTGTTAAGTTGAAGGCTAATTTTTGTCTTTCTTTCCTTCTTTTTCCCTTGGTGAAGGTAAGATAAGTTAGATAGCAAGAGATTAGTTCCATTATGGGTAAAATATCTAAAGGTCACTATTGACTCATTCTCTGCTTGGTGGAGAGTGAACCCAGGACTATAGAATAGCCAAGCCTAGGAAACCTCAGTGCGAGATCAGGCAGATTTCTTTTATGCATATAAATCACCTCACCCTAGTGTAATTATAATGAATTTCTCTGTATTTTTTCCCTCACAAATAAACCCCAGAAAACCATCTGTTGCTATATCAGGGCCTCTCATCTATCTCCTGTGCCACTGGTACTAGAAGGAGGATGGGCTAATTGATGTTGAAGTACAGCAATTCTCTGGACTTGAGGAATTAAACTGATCCAGGTACCAAGGAAGAGCAAGAGGCTTAGTACCCTTCAGCTGAGAAGTAAAACTTGTACTCTGCCCTTTGCAAGCATGGCATGGTGAATGTGGAGTTTGCAATGTCTGGTCATGGATGTTAAGATAGGTTAAAAGTAATTTGCTCCAACCCCTCTGTTTTACAGATGAGGAAACAGAGGTCCAGAGAGGCTATAGTAACATCAGATGTCAGACTCGAACTCCATTTCTTTTTACTTCAGGGACAATGCCCCTTCCATTGCACCATACTGGCTCTCAGAGGCCCTGGGTTAAAATACTGGCATTGTTTATTCCTACTGTTGTGGTCTGGGGTGAGTCACCTTCTTTTTCTGGACCTAAGTCTCCTTGTCTTGAAAAAGTGAGGTCTTTTGGAAAAGATGATCTTCTATCTCCAAAGCTTAATGGTCTAGGGTTAGAAAGTAGCCAAAGATGAAAGCCCTGGGGACCAAAGGCTAAAAGCCTACTGGGACAGTTATAAGAGGAAGAACTTAATGCCCTGAAAACTGACAGAAGAACTCATCAAGGCTGAAGGCCTGGGGCTAGATCCTTCTCGAGCTCCCAATGGAAAAGGCACATCTATCAACATCATGTGAGAAATATGCATTGACAAATTTTTCAAGTCCTTTCCTGCAGTTTTCCTGTACTCTTTCTATAAGTGTCATTAAACTGTAATAGTCGCCTCCCCCTTCCCCCTACCTTGCCTGACTTAACCAAGCATTTTATGAAAACAAGGTGACTCACGGTTAAGGATTCTGAATGTATTCCCATTCTTGGCAGTCTTACGCATGCAGCTGAATGCATGCGAAGTCTAGCATGGATAATTACACCAGCTGTGACCTTTGAGAAGTCGTATTTGAACTAAAGCAGTTTTTAGTCACTTCTGATTGACTTTGGTTTGACTTGACTTATGTTTGGTAAACTTCAAATATTTGCTCACTTATGCTCTGGTTAAACTACCAAGCATGTGTACCCCCTTCATATGCACTCTGCTTCTCTTAACACCTACTATTTGCTGTCACTGACAAGCAGACTTATGGGAGTGGAATGACGAAAGGCCTGATGACATTTCAGAAGTAAATATAACTTGACACCTCTATGAATCACATAGCCTTTGTATTCTTCTAGCCCAGACGCCGATTAGAAATGTCTTTGTAAAAACAAAAACAAAACAAAAATCACATTTTATTATTGCTCTTTTTTCTTTACATTCTGTTACTTCCCAATTTCTTTCTCATCATCACTTCCTTCCCATAGAATCTGCCCACAGAACAAAGAAATATAGTTAAGCAAAACAAATCAATTCATTGGTCATATCTGATTTGGCAGGGAATACTTCTTTTTATTCAATGATTATTTATTTTTAGTTTTCTACACTCATTTTATAAGATTTTGTGTTCTAAATTCTCCCCCCCCCCCCCCAAGGCAACATGCAATCCGATAAGGGCTATATACATGCAATCATATTAAACACATTTCCATATTAGTTATGTTGTGAAAGAAGAATCAGAACAAAAGGGAAAAGCCACAAGAAAAATAAAAGAGAAAGTAATATGCTTTGATCTGCATTCAGATTCCATAGTTCTTTCTCTGGATGTAGATAGCATTTTCCATCATGAGACTTTTGGAACTGTCTTAGGTTATTGTGTTGCTGAGAAGAATTAAGTCTATCAAAGCTGGTCATCATACAATGTTGCTGTAACTGTGTACAATGTTCTCTTGGTTCTGCTCACTTCACTCAGCATCAGTTCATCTAAGTCTGTCCAGAGTTTTCTGAAATCTGCCTGCTCATCATTTCTTATTAGTATTCCATTACATTCATATACCACAACTTGTTCAGCCTTTCCCAAATTGATGGGTATCCCTCAGTTTCCAATTCTTAGCCACCATAAAAAGAGCTGCTACAAATATTTTTGTACATGTGGGTCCTTTTCCCGTTTTTTATGATCTCTTTGGGATACAGCCCTAGATGTTGGAAATGCACATTTTTATAGCTCTTTAGGCATAGTTCCAAATTGCTCTCCAAAATGATTGGATCAGTTCACAATTCCACCAACAATGCATTAGTGTTCCAATTTTCCCATATCTTTTCCAACATTTATAATTTTCCTGTTTTATCATGTTATCCAGTCTGATAGCTATGATGTGGTATCTCAGAGTTATTTTAATTTGCATTTCTCGAATCAATAGTGATTTAGAGCATTGAGGGAACACTTCATTGGCTTCTATAGACTACCCTCTTTTTTTCTGTGAAGGCGGAGTCACTATAAGTCTTTTGAAGTCTCAACTATTCACAGTATTGATCAGAGTTCAAATGTCTTTTCATGTTGTCTTCATGTCACTCATTGTGAAAATTATTTTCCTGGTTGTTCATGCATACTGGGTAGTATCAGGACTTGGAGTTAGGAAGTCCAAGTCAGGACTTGGGCTTTGAGTGAAGAAAACATGGGTTCAAATCCCTTCTTACCAGTTATGTGAGCCCAGGGTGAATTGTTTTGTTTCTGATCCTTAACATCTTCAACTAAAAAACGGAGACATTGATAAAAGTGTTGTGAAAATCAAATGAGTATGATACCAAATGGCATGCAAATGTGAGTTATTCTTAATTACTTTGTCCTATACCAGTTCATGTTTTTCCAAGATTTTTTGTGATTTCCTCGTATTTGTCCTATTTTATAATATAATAATTTTCCATTAAATTTCCTTTACCGTAATTTGCATAACCATTTTTCAACTAGTGGGCTCATGTTTTGTTTCTACTTCTTAATTACCACATAAAAAGTGCTACAATGAATATTTTTGTGCATTTGAACCTTGACTGCCTTGGGATATATACCTACTCTTAGTATCCCTGGGGTAAACGGTAAGAACAAATCAGTGTAATTTTCCAGAATGACTGAACCAAATCACAGAGATCCACTAATAGTGCATTTGTGTTCCTGTCTTCCCACAACCCATCCAACATATAACTGTTAACAATGTCTTTATTGCAGAATAGTCAGACTTGTTTTACAAGGAACTGGAAAGGATCTGTTGGTAAATCTAAATAATTTAGGTGAGTCCCCTTCTTTTTCTGGACCCCAAAGCCCACCTATATAATAAAGGAGTTGGTCTATATAGAAGATCTTCAAGTCTAAGAGTTTAATAGGCAAAACCCAACATGATTCAGCAGTCTAGTACTCCTCTCTGCATGACAGAGAATCTGAGAATTGTCTAATATTTCTCCCAGTACAGCTTGGCATGTGAAGTACTCAGTACTATCTGAAATTGTAAGGCTTTTGTATTGAGACAAAGTAATCCTTTACTCCTGCCCTGGGTGGGCTGGCCTTATACTGCCTGGTGTGCATGCACCAGCTTCCACTCCACCTCTCCTCCTCTCCCCCCCTTTCCCCCCCCCCCCCCGCCAAGGCCAATGCAGATCTCTCATTAGAAGGTAAATTCCTTGATGACAGGGACTGTTTTGATTTTATCTTTGTATCCTTAGCACCTACCATAGTGCCTGGCACATAGTTACTACTTAATATTAATTTAATATTTACATCTTTTTAATTGATTTAATTGACTAATTAGTTGGTTGAAGAAAGGGAGAAGGGATACAAAGGGGAAAAGAGAGAAAGTAAAGCTCATTATATTTTGTTGTTGTTGCTTTTTTAAAATAGATCTTCCAGTTGATAAGAGAAACTAGTCCTACCACAAATAAGATGCTTAAGTGGAAAAACAATTCAAGGAAGAAATATTTGATGTGTTCATTAAGAGTCTGGATTATCTACCATACATGTTAATTAGAAAAGCTCACATTTAAATGCCAATTTATACAATGATTTCCTTACTACTACCTTATGGTATGAGCAGTGTATTATAATCCTTTCATAGATGAGGTAACTGAGACTCAGAAGATGCTTTACCTAAGGTCATTCAACCAGGCACACAGCACTGGATCCAGAACTCAAAGCCCAGTCACTCCTGACTCCAAGTTCTCTGTGCTTTTCAGTACTCCACAACAACATTTACAAAGAAACAAGATGTGGGAAATTTTGAGGTTCAATATTGTGTCATACTCCTCCAAGTTATTATCCTATATAATCCAAATCTTTCTATAAGGGGAAGGCTTCCAAACCTCAAGAGATATTCAGTGATTCATTAATTCATTTGAGGAACTTTTATTGGCATCTTGTTCATCTCCTATGTGCCAAGCAGTGGTGATACAGAGACAGGAATGAAAGATCTCTTTCCCTCAATAATCATCAGATCACAGATTTAGAGCTGAAAGAGACCTTGGAAGACAGTTGGTACAATTCCTTCCTTTTACACACAAGGAAACTGAAACCCAGAGAGGTTAAAGCTCACACCAAACTAAGTGATAGAGACAAGATCTCAACCAGAACCTTTGACTCCAAAGCCTTAAAGAATTGGCATTTTACATAAACATGTAAATACAGATTAGATGCAAAGGAGTTTTGGCAGGGGGAGCTTGAAATTGGAATGGGATCTGATGGCATTTGAGAAGAATATTCAAAGAAACTAGGAGTGCTAAGAGGTGAAAAGAGAGTGCCTTTCAGACATGGTACAATATTTAATAAAATTACAGAATTTTAAAGCTGAAAAGGATCTGAGCCCAATTTCTTACACAGGATGAGGATATTCCCTATGTTATTTCCTGCAGTCTTCATCTAGCCTCTGCTTGGAGATCTTCTAATAATGTGGAATTCACTGTTTCCCAAGGCAGCCCATTCCAGTTTTGCATAGTTCTGATTATTAGAGATGCCCACCCTCCTCTTTCATTGAACTGAGGTTTGCTACTTTCCATCATGCAAGCAGACAAAGCCTGGATGTGCCACTTTATGCAGAAAGCTTTTCTTTGTATCTATCCTGTACATGTTGCCATTTCCCTTAGGATGGGGAAGGACCATTATTGCATTCTTTGTATCCTCAGTACTTCCAAAAGTGTCTGGCACAAAATAAACTCTTGATAAATCCTTATTGATTAATTGATACCTTATGTTACAATTGGGATTCAAAGAATCTCATGAAGTCTCATATACTCTTTCATCTAATTTTGCTACTTTAATGGATAACTTCAGTAGCTCTGGGATCTTATCAATCAGGGTTCTTCCTCCAATGGTGTGTATCACATCCCAGACACATTTTCTCATCCTGCACTACTCTTGATTAAACCTACATAGGCAGGCTACCCAACATGCTCAGGGCTTTCCTCTAGATCTCTTGACATCATGTTAGTAGGAGTGAAGTACATAGGCAGTCCATCCATCTGTTATCTGTCCTCACTACATGACCAGTCACTTCCTTTCCTGCTTGTATCTGGTGGCATCTTACCTACCTTTTCTGATGTACAGTTCATCATTGGCACCGTGCTATAGTCTATTCCTTCCCAGCACATTGGAAAGAGAATAGCTTGGCTCAGGGTATCTATGAACTTAGACGTGGGATTAAAGCCCTATATCTTTACTTTCACCAGCCTCTATCTAAAATTAAACATTTCCTTCAATTGTTAAAACATATTATTCTAAGAACAGGTTCATAGGTTTCACCATACTGAGAAAGGGGTCCATGGCACAAGAAATCTCATGATTACTTCTAGCTCTAAGTACAATTATCTTGTGAAACTCTGATATACTAGGCTGGATGGTCACTTAGGCTGAGTGTGTTGTATTAGGGATTCTTTGGGGTCAGTTTTAGACTAGGTGGATTCTGATGTCCTTTCTGATTTTGAAATCCCATGATTCTGTGGTTCAGAGTGGTCCCTGGTGACAACCACACTACTGCCTTGACTGCTTACCACTGGGGCTCACTTCCCTTCTATTTATTGGAGCTATTTAAGATACCTTTAGGTTTGCTCTAAAAAATTCCTTTAATAATTCTAAGCTTCTCCCCCAAATTTTTAAAACTGATATTCAATGGATGTTGTTTTATGGCTGTGAGATGTTGAACATAATAGCCTCCAATGAACTAAAAATTAATATCATGCAAAAATCATCAGAGAAGCACATGGTAGGTGTGGCCAGGTTATATATAACATATAAACAATGAAAATTTTCAAAAAAGGGGCAGGACCAAGAGCTGTCAGTAGGAAAATGTATTAGAGGAGTTGAAGATGAAATAGTCATGGGACAAGGGCAAGGGATGACTGGTGGACATCCTGAGTGTCCGGCAAGAAACCATGTGATGGCAGGGGAAAGTGAGAAAGGTATCCACTACATTAAGTGGTCCCTTTCTGGCAAAATGATGAAAAAGTATGAGAGAATTGCACAGAATGAGAAAACATTGATGGTTGAGGATCTGCATCATTGGAAGGATTAATCAAATTTTGAGATCCCAGATTCATTTGAAAATTTGAGCAAAACTGGCATTTATACAGTACTCTAAGGTTTATGGAATGCTTTATGTATGTCATCTTATTTAATAACATTATTGATTATTTGTATAGTCTTTGACCTAAACCTATTCTCTCCTTCCTTCCCTCCCCCTGTCCCCTGTTCCTCAAGTAGAAATTTGAATGGCAAAGGGAAGGTTTGGCTGCTTCTGTTCCTCACTGAGATCCAGTAGCAAGAAAGAGAAAGCTTTCTTTCTTCTGTTGCCTCTGGCTTTTCCATCTTTCCCTCCTGTGGCCAGTGATATTGGTGTCTCGGTCAGCAAGGCTGCTGTGTTCACTTTCTAGTGTAAAAATGACAGGCAAAGAATGGCCTCCTGCTCCCTGAATAACGTGTCTGAGGCAAGCGGCAGTAAGATGATGAGCCCGTTGTAATTCATCGATTTCTCATTATTATTAAAGAGCAGCCGATTGACTGGAGGCATCCTACAGAATATTTACAACTCTATTTGTTGTCTGCCTTGTGGGAGACACTATCCAGGAACTAGGGAAGATGGGCTGATCTTCAGAGGTAATTATTTTTATGATTGTGGACAATTAGGGCATGGGCAGCAATGATCTGTTTATCTTTCTCAAGGAGGCCCATTTTCCCATTTTTGCTTGAATGTTAGAGAGGAATCTCCTCTGAAAAGAAAGAGTCTTGATTGTACAGTGAAAAGAATGCTGCTTCTGGTGTCAGAGGACCAGGGTTCCAATCTTACCTCTGATGCTTACTATCTCTGTGACCTTGGGCAAATCACTTAACCTTCTTGGGTATCAGTTTCCTCCTAAGTAAAATGGGAAGACTGGATCAACTATCCCTAAAGTCCTTTCCAGCTCTAAACTATGGGCCTATGAGGGAACTAGGGAGTAAGACATCACTCCTGATATCAGAGTAGTAGAATAAATCTCTAATAGAACTTGGAGCAATCTATGTAAGAATTAGAGGTTAGGGATTCATCCCTTGGCAAACAGAGAAGAAATCATTTTCTTTTTTAAAAAATGTATTTATTCTTAGTTTACGGCGTTCAGTTCCGCAAATTTTTAAGTTCCAAATTTTCTCCCCATTCCTCTTCCCCCCCCAAGACAGCATGCAATCTGATATAGTTCTTATATATGTATATATATATATACCCTTACATTATACATGTTTTCACAATAGTCAGGTTGTAAAAAAGAATTATAACCAATGGAATGAATCATGAGAGAGAAGAAACAAAACAAAAAAGAGAGAGCAAATAGTTTGCTTCAATCTACATTCAGACTCTGCAATTCTTGCTCTGGATGTGGATAACCTTTTGCATTATGAGTCTTTTGGAGTTAAGCCAACATTTTCTAATCTTACCTTCTCAGTTCTTACTCTTGTCACTCCTCAACCTCCAGTCCCACCTCCTACCATCCCCACAAGAAGGTATGTGCTGGGAAGGTATTGGCAAGTGACATAACTTTTTTTGGGTCTCAGCGTGCACAAAAACAAGGTTGGAATGAAAGCCATCAGAACTAGGGTCAATACATTGACTGATCATGGCTTTGGTGGTCTAGCAATGGAGCCTGACTCTTACCTATTGGCAGAGAAGTGGTTGGTGATGTTTATAGAATGAAGTAGATGATCCCTGGATGACCAGTGTATTATTTGACTGTAATTTCTGGGATGAAAGCCCTGACTCCTGAAGTCTTGCTGCTCAGATGTGCAGATCTTTACCTGGAACTGTCCAGATGTCTAGGTGACACACCTAGGATGTTTACAGAAACCCTGTGCCATGAAAATGTATATGCTGCTTACTGGTTCTCACCAATTATTATTGGTCTCCTCCCTCAGAGAAGGATAGAAGGGGAATCCCTCTTCTATATGGAGTCCGAGAAAGACAGATTTCTAGAGGATGGGAGTTATTATTTAATACCTACCTTTTTGTTTGTTTAAGAAAGAATAATGGACTGGGAATCAGAAGATCCAAGTTTTAGTTTAATCTTTGTCCATAATTTGTTATATGAACTTGGACAAATTGCACAACCTCCCTGGCCACCCTCTTTCCTTTTCTGTAACATGAGCAGATTGGACCAAATTGGGCTAGTATTCAAGACTAAATTATTTTAAAGATTACTTCTAGTTCTAACGTTGCATCCTTATAAAATGAGAAAATGCATGATACTCCAGTGTAAACAGGAAAGCATTTTTTGATGTAATTTTGGGCTAAACCTCTGATTTTGTTGGTTTATGAAGCTCTCAGAGAGGAAACGCCTTCTCTTTATGCAGGCTGGCACTTGTTCTGAAATTTGTTGTGTTAAAGAAGTTCCTGGGGGCACTTGCCCAGGGTCATACAGTGAATTTATGTCAGAGGCAGTGCTGGAACTCACATCTTCTTGATTCTGAGGCTGGTTCTTTATCTACTATATCATACTGCTTTAAAAAATCTATCGATGATTAAATATTTTAAAAAGCTAGTATTAATGCAGTGCTTTAAGGTTTATAAAGGGCTTTATGTGTGTTGTCTCATGTGATCTTCAAAACCATCCTGGGAGTTTATATTATTATCCTGTTTTACAAATGAGGAAACTGAGGATGAGAGAAGTTAAGTGACTTATGCAGGTTCATACAGCTAGTGAGTGACTAAGGCAGGATTTGCCCTGAGGTCTTCCTGACTCTAGATCCAACTATTGTGTGTCTTTGTCTTTCGTTTTCGAAGAGGACCATGGCATCAGGGAAATGACCCGATTTGCAGTTGGCTTTGATTTGAGTGAGTGAGGGCTGTGCAAAGTCATCAGTCTTACTTTCTATCCCCACCTAGATGACAAATTGTATTATATCCTGTGAGTATTATTATATGATGTTATCTAAGGTATCATCAGGTGGTCTATACTCTCTACACTAACCCAAAGTAATCAAGCTAATCTATAAAAGATAATGAAAAGTGTATTGGACTTGGACTCAGATCTTGGTTCTAATCCCATCCTTGACACTTAATAGCTGTGAGAGTAACATTTCATCAGTCTGATCCTCAATTATCTCACCTCTAAAATGGAGAGAGTAATATTTGGATACAAAAACAATCACAGGATTGCTTTTGAGTAAAATTCTCTATAAATATTTAAGTGCTATGGGAATATGAGCTGTTAATATTAAGAATGACTGTCTTCCTGCTACTTCAGGCAGGGACAAACCACTCAGCTGTAGCACATCTCACAGGGAGAGCCTCTCCCTGGGGATTCAGACTCAATCATCATTCTTTGTCATTGTTACATGCCTCAGAAAGGCAAGCTTGCACTTCGCTCCTGACCTTCTCCAAGAAGGCTGCCTGTCATTTCGCCCAGGCTGTGACCGATGTCTTGTCTTGGAGAGGTTGTAATCTCTAGGCCCCTGAGATGGCTGCTGTGGAAGTGTGGCTTCTCAGATGTATTGGCCAGGATATTTGCCTTGGCTTCTATTAACTAGAGGTTAATTTCTCTCATCTGAGAGCAGGTCTTCTTGTCAGGAACCTGAGTGTTTTATTCAATTTTGCCCAGCTTTCTCTTCATACTGATGCCAGGATAAGATTATTTCATTACCAGATAGCTAGCAATCTATTTAAGATGAAAACAGGCTGGTTTCTGCACAGCTCCAGGTATTTGTTATCTCCCCGATGAATGACTCTCTTGTCGGCCTTCATTTCTCACTCAGAGCCTAGCCAGAAGGCAAGCAACACCTTGAGCTCTTTTGAGCCCTGTTATTCCTGGGTCATCTGGGTCTTCAGTGAATGATTGACCATTTTCTTATTGGCTTAACTTGGTACACTCTGAGGCTTTAGGCAGTGAAGTGATGAAGAGAGGTCGTGACTTTTACCAAAAAAGACAAGGATCATTGGGTGGAGGATTACAAGAAAGAGAATATATGAAGGTGTGTGGTTATTCTCCATTAAAAAAATTATTATCCCCATTTTACAGAGGAAAAAATGAGATGAAAAGAAGGCAGGCAGGAAGGAAAGAAGGGAGGGAGGGAGGAAATAAGGAAGGGAGGAAGGGAGGAAGGAAGGAAGGAAGAAAGGAAGGAAGGGAGGAAGGAAGGAAAGAAGGAAGGAAGGGAGGGAGAAAGGAAGGAAGGAAGGAAGGAAGAAAGCAAGCAAGGAAGGAAGACTTGGAGTTAGGAAGAGTTAAGTACTAATACCATCTATTTTCTTGCTATGTCACCCTAGACAAATCACTCAGTGTAAAACATGGGGAATTGTAGTATGTCCTTCAGAGGGCTGTTATAAAAATCAAATAAGATTTTATATATACAGATATTTATTTGTATGGGTATATGTATAAATATTAGTTATTATTATTATTATTATTTTCACAATTCAAGGTCACATACTTAGTGTCAGAACTGTGACTCAAACTCAGACTTTGAATTGCCTCATCCATTCTCCTATGCCACACTGCCTCAAGTGGAGGGCAGTGTGTTAATTTAACTTTGAAAAGAACAAGAAGTGGTAAATAAGATAATTCATGCTGGTCTCTATCATTTTAGTAGAAGTAAAATACTGTGCTAACAGTGGGGGTGGGGTTGGTGAAGGAGAAAGAAGATTTGGAAGAGCTGTCATGAGAATCATTAACATTAATAATGATAATAATAAATCAGAATTTATATAGCAAGTTAAAATTTGTAAAGGGCTTTACAAATATCTTAATTCCACTCTCATAACAATCCTAGGTGCTATTGTTATCTATTTTACAGATGATAGAGGTTTAGCCACTTGCCCAGGGTCACAGAGCTAGTAAGTCTCTGAGGAAGGATTTGAATTTAGGTCTTCTAAACTCTGTGTCCAGTGCTCTGTTCATTGTACCACCTTAGCTGCCTTTGCAAGTTATTACTAAGTATCTGCTATGGACCAGGCACTCTGATAGGCACTGGCAATGCAAATACCATGAGTGAAATAATTCTTACTCACAAGAAACTTAGATTCATTGCAGGATGAACTAGGGAGTCAAGAAAACATGTATAATAGGATTTAAGGAGTGAGGAAAACTCATCTAAGCTTAAGATTAAGATAGGATATATTTGTAAAGACCTCATCAACAAGGTTTGTGGTTTTTATTCAGCAGGCTCTGGTACTGAGCAATGGGCAATAGAGATTATTTAAAACTAAGCATGTCACAGTTAAATGTCATAGGAAGAAGAACTCTCCTGTGCCAGAGGGAGCATCATTGACATGACTGTTCATGGGGTCCAGGCTAAGGAGGGAGGCAAAGAAATCCAGAAAAAGCAGTTATAGTGGAATAGATTGACTCTCAAGTGAAAAGACTGGGATTAAAATCCTATTTCTAATATATGACAAGTGATCTTAGACAAGTCACTTACCTTCCTTGGGCCTCAGTTTCCTTATTTATAAAATAAGGAGACTGGACTAGATGATCGTAAGGTCCTTCTGGCTTCCAATCTGTGATGCTATGATCCATGTGAGCAAGAGCATCGAGAGGAGAGGAGGACCAAGAAAATGGGGAGTATAGGCTGAGGAGTTTCCTGAAAGGGGAATTTGTAGCAACAGATTGACTTGGACCTGGAGAGAGATTTTCAAATGTCCCCAGTACAATGATCATATTCCTGGGGCTAGAGCAGAACTAAGATGATGTGAAGGGTTTGGTGGGGGTGTTCAAAGGAAAAAATGCACATTGTTTCAATGTATTCTTTCCTTGCTGTTCTACATCCAATTTCCTCCATAGCTACATTTGATATAATATAAAAATGACAATGCATATAGCACTTTAAAGTGACAAAGTAGGATCATTCACATTCTCTTATGGTTCTTATAGCAGCTTGATGGGGAGTAGAGGGTACAGGTATTAATTATCCTCATTTTACAGATAAGGAAACTCATTTACCTCTTCTTCCTCCTTTCTATTTTTTCTCCTCTTCCTTCTCCTTTTCCCTTCCCTTTCTCCTTCTCCTTCCCTTTCCCTTCCCCACTCTCCCTTTCCACTTTCCCTTCCTCTCCCCCTGACTCCCCCTCCTTTCCTTTTCCTTCTTCTTCCCTTTCCCTTCCTCTTCTCATTTCCCTCCCCTTTCCCTTCCTTTCCCTTTCCCTTCCTCTTCTCTTTCTCCTTCTCCTTCTCCTACTCCTTCTCCTTCCTCTTCCACTTCTCCTTTTCCTCCTCCTCCTTTCACTCCTCCTCTTTGTCCTTGTCTTCATCATCCTCCTTTTCTTCTTTCTTCCCCTCTCCCCCTGCTCCCTCTTTTCTTTTTCTTCATTCTCCCTCCTTCCTCTCTTCCTCAGCCTCTTTCTCATTTTCTACCCCTTACCACTAGTTCAGACCCAAATCTTTTCTAGACTACTGGCTATGTGTAGGAAAAAAGGACATCTTGCTTGGAATATTTTTTTGTGATTTTTAGGCTCCTCCCCTTGAGACTTATTCCCCAGGATAAGCAGTTCCTTCATCTCCTAGATACTAAAACCCATATTCACCACCACTGAACTTCTCTAGCTCCAGCCTACTGGCAATATTTGAGTTTGTTTTCTTGCACTTTTAGAAAGAGAATAGTAGATGGTTGTGCAGTGGACAAATAACCTGAACAGGAGACCTTTGAGCCCAAAATGTCAAAACTAAAAGCAGTGGGTAGAAGATAAAGAAAAGCATTTAGGATCCCTGGAAGAGAAAAATGCTTAACAATTAAGTTGTACAAAAGTGGAATGAGATGCCTTGGGAGGTAGTTGGCTCTCTATCGTTGGAAGTTCTCCAAGTAAAAGCAGGATGGCCACCTGTTGTATGCATAGAAAACTATTTTTCTAGGATGGGTTGGACAAAGTGTTCACTGAAGTGCCTTACAGATCTGAAATTCTTTTATTTTGTATTTCTGTGATCCTGTAATGCCTAGGTCCTCAGAGATCATTTGAATTAGGGGTGCTTAATCTTTTTGTGTGCCATGGATCCCTTTAGCAGCCTGTTGAAACCTTGACCAATTCTCACAAATAATTTCTTTAAATGCATAAAATAAAACGTAGGATTACAAAGGAAACCAATTATGCTTAAATAATAGTTATCAAGCTTTTTTTAAGGCCACAGATACCAAATCAATAACTTCTGATGCAGGTCAAGAAACCTAGTGCCAGTAGATTTTCTGGTAAAGTGATTTGTCCAGGGAAGTAGATACTTTCCCCACCTTCACTCACTTCCCTCCTCTCCCCTTTCCATGAAATGAACAAAAGATAATGGAGAAGGACCCAGGTGATCCAATGCTGCAAGCTTACCAGAACTTCATGCATCCTCAAGGGAACGATGATAATAATAACAAAAACAACGATGATGATGTTGTTAAAAATAATAGTAACAATATGTCTCAGACACCTGTAAGGGTAATTAATTTAGCAGGTATTTGGTCCCTGTAACTAAGGGCTAAGTCCTTCCCTGAAAGAGGCAGAGGGTGTGAACTCTGTCTCCTGCGTGAAAGAAGCAGAAAGTGTGAACTGTCTCCTGTGTGAACAGAGGGTGTGGACTCTGTCTCCTGTTGCTGAAGTGGCAGGAGGGGGTTGGCTGACAGGAGGCCAGTATGTGTATATAAGAAGAATTCCAGAGACAGAGAATCACAATCAGGAATGTTCCTCCTGGTGGTGGAAGAATCATAAAGAGAGAGAGGAATCTGGTGAAGGCTGAAGTTGCTGCTTCCTGGAAGGCTGAGATTCCTTCTGGGTCCTAGGGCCAGCCAAACTGCTGGAAGACTGAAGAAGCATGACCAGGATAAGCCTTTGTTTGTTTGTGGCTTGGTGGATCCTTGAGTTTTCAGCAACAGAAGTGGTGAAGGTTTTGAGATATGCTGGATACTGTGAGTATCAGTGTGTAACAAGACCTGCCCAGAGGACTGGACAAGAACTTGGGAGCTGTCTGCCCCTGAATCTGGGTAACTGTTTGGTGGATTCAGGTAGGAGCTGGGACCATGGAAGGGGATCCAGGGAATCTGAGAGACCACCCCAAGTCAAGATAAAGAAAAGGCTTCCCCTTGGACCCATGATGAAACTAAAGTTTACTAGACACCAAGGGGTGAAGGGTTTGTGTAATTTTCTAATGATTGTATTTAGCGATTAATGATACTTAGTAATTATGAATCTGGATAAGTGACTGATTAAGTTAACTTATGATTGCCTCATGAATGGGAGATTGATTATTGTATTTTGAGGTGACAGAATGATTAAGTAAGGAGGGTTTCCCCCTGAGGGAAACCAGATGATTATTCTTTTGTTCTTTGTTCTAAATACTGTGGCCACTGTAGTGAAAACTGTGTGGCCACTCTAATGTTAAGCTGTTGTGGACACTATACTGTGATTTTCTGTGATAAGATGTAATGTTGTGAATACTATACTGTACCTTGATTTTTTGTGAATGTTTGCCTTGATTTGTAATAGAATAAATGGAGTGTTCATTATACTGTGTAATCTGAACCTTAAAATCTGTTCACAGTAGCATTCTTTTGGGAATCTGCTAGTGCATGGCATTACAACACCATGACGTTTCAGCCTGAAATTACTAGCTAGAATGTCACCGTGGCTTGAACTCCTGAGTCCATCACCACCAGCACCTGAAATTGAGAGGGAATGACATAGGGAGCAGGAGAAGGAAATACTTCTTCTCTTACCAGTTCAGTTCATGATGACTACACTGTGGGTGAACTGTGATCTTTACCCTCTGGATGCAGCAGGAAGGAGCACATAGGAAAGAACACAAGCCAGAAAAAAAGTAGAAAAAGCACAATCATTCTAGTATCACCAGTTTAAAATATGCCAGCTGTTACACAATCAAAGTGCCCACTGAAGTTAACCTTGTGGTAGAGGATGAAGCATTCCTATGTTTTAGGAGATATAGGTATGCCTAGGCCAGCCTCTTTAATGGTATCTGCATGTTAGGCAAACTGAGCAAGCTACAAAGGCCCCATTACGAGTACTATCATTATCCCCATTTTATATATGAGAACACTAAGGCGAATAGAAGTTAAGGGATTTGCCCAGGGTCACACAATTAGTAAGTATCTGGGGCTGGATTTGAACTCAAGTCTTCCTGACTCCAGTCCCAGTGCTTTATCCACTATACTAACTTGCTAAGGTTTCTGATTTGGCATTAATTGGCTTTATAGTAACACATAGATACTACCATTCTTTACCTCTGATATGGGATACAGAATGAAGGGCCTAAGCATCATTTGTAAGCACATCTATACCCCAGCCCTTGAGTGATGCAGACCATCAGATTTGTTTGATTCAACAGAAAGTATGAAATATTAAGAGGAAGGCAACTCTAGCCTTTAGTCACCTAGAGGCCATTCATCACTCGTTGTTCACCTGAGATTGGTTAAGTACATTGTCCCTGAGTCCTTGGGAGTTTACAATCCTGTCTTAAATCTAAATTTTTCCTTTTGATGAGGTACTTTATGATGAACATTGTAAATTACTCTAAAGAAACTTTTAGTCAGCAAGAATTTATGGCAAAGATAAATTTTTGCAATGTCTTTTTAAGTGTCTCCATGAATGAGCGCTTACAAAATTCCTCTAGGTTCTGGTGAAAGGTAAGTTCTAACTGGTAACTATTTTCCTACTTCCCCTGTCCCAAGTGACTTCTTTTATTAAGATTCCAGGGGATAAGCCTTCTGATTTATCTCCATGACATGTTAATGGCCACTTGAGCCAAATGCATTTTTCTTTCTTATGGAGTGGAAAGTACATACTTACTGGCAGTCTTTGTAGTAGAATGAAATTCAAAACTTAGCCAGGTTGTTTGTTTGTTTCACAAAATAGAGAATTTCTTCCTTCTTAGAGCTAGCCCAACATTGCGGATGGAGTGTTGACTTTAGAGCCAAGAATTGTTGAGTTCTAATTCTGCTTCTGATATTGGTTATGTGACCATGGATAGTTCACTTAAGCATCTGAACCTCAGTTTCCTTATTGGTAGTACAGCTCTCACTAGATTTTTATATATGACTCAAATAAGGCATGCAAAGCTCTTGACAAACTTTAACATGCTGTGAAAATGTCATTCATCATCCTAATTTCCTGTTCTTCCTTCTTCTCTTCCTCATCTTCCTACTCCTTTTCTTTTTGCTCCATCTTTATTTGTTTCCCATAACTTTTATGAGAAATTGTATATTCCAGATAGATCGGCAAGGATATGAGCTATGTTGATATGACCAAAACCACAAAATTCAAGAGGCTCTGGTATTTTCACCACTTTAGTGGTAGAATTAGAGGTGATAAATTATTACAGTGGCCCTTGAGGTGATTTCTGCTCAAATGCAGTGTTGATCCAATTGCTTCTTCAGGTACTGATGGCAGGTCAACAACAATAAGCATTAAACACACACTTGGTGCTAAGCCCTATGCCAAACATTGAAAGACAATCCTTGCGCTCCAGGTGCTTACATTTTAGTGGGGAAGACAGCTCATAAAAGGAAGTTGAAAAGGTGGGGGAGGGGGAGGGACAGAAAGAAGTTACCTGGTGCAGAGGAGTCTAGACTGGTGGGAAATGAAGAGACAGCTAACCTAGATATTCTCCTTACATGGAGCTTCTGGGAGGAGCCCTCCACTTTTCATTCAGAGGAAGGGGCCCTAAAGGTAAAGGGTAACTCCTTCAGTGAAGTGATCTATCAGGGTGAAAAGGTTTCTGGGGGCAAAATGGAGAAGTCCTGGGGAGTGCAGCCTGGTAGGAAATTAAGAAATGACTGGCTGGCCTGAGCACCCTCCTTAAGCGAAGGTTTAGACTCTGATCCTGCCTTTAAGGTAGCATGATAAAAGAAGAATCTTAGGCTTGTAGGGACTTTAGAGAGATCATTCAGTCTAATCTACTCATTTTTATAGATGAGGAAACTAAGGTCCATAGAAATAAAAAAAGACTTATCCCTGGTCACATAGGTGGTTAAATAGTACTTTCCAGTTTACAAAGACTTCTCCTGATGCACTCCATGCCCCAATAGTCCTTTCAGGTGGACAGGTTAGGTATTTTTATTCGTAGTTTACAAATGATCTAAACTGAAACTCAGAGATGCTGACTCATATAGCCAACAGGATGCAGAAGTGAGTCTTGAAACCAGATCTGACCCTAATGGAATGGTTTGTCTTTTCTTTGCTACCATCTTGACTAGAAAGTCTTTCTATCCCCAGCAAAAAAAAATTTTTTTTTGCCCCAGACATTAAGCTCCTTAGGCCATAAAAACAGCTCCTAGCTGCTAATGACCTCAAGTCTTTTCTTTTCTTTGGACTGAACTTTGCCATCTCGGGATCTGGGTTTCTGTAATTGACTATGCTAGTTTATTTTGAGTTTTCCCCATTTCCCTCCCAAATTTAGTCTCTGAAGGCTACTCATCTATCTATTCAACTATCCCAAACCTATTTTGTTCTCCCCTGTAGAAGAGACAGAGATGAAGCTAACCCTGTGGCAAGGTCACTGTCTCTCTTACCTTCCTAACCAATCACTTGCCTCTCATGTGTAGACATGTCTAGTCAAATATAAAAGAATCTTTGGGTTCACCATTACAACAAAGCAAGCCTTGAATATGAAAGAGTCCACTAAGAACCTGGAGGGGGGGGTGCAGGGTGTAAGAAAAGTCCTTTTCTAGGAGGAGGTACTTGAGCTGACTCTTGAAGGAGGCCAAAGGGTCCAAGAGGTAGGAGAGACAAGTTAGAGAAATAGATTTTTTTTTTTTGGTTACACATCTTCAGCAATTTGCTGAATAGAAAGCAATCAAATCACCGGATACTTCAGATTCTCTCCCAAATAGATGAGTCATTCTTGAATCATTAGAGGAAGAAAACATCTTTCTTTCAGTGCCTGTGAATCTTTTTTCTTCTCCATAGAGTGTTTCTTCTTTTTCTGAATCTACCACCCCCAATTCAAATCTTAAGATCCTGATACTAGAGTTTATTTCCTCTTCTGTTTATATCCAGAGTCATCTTCAACTCAAATAAGTGATGACTGCCAGGATCTCTGTTAGCTTCCTTTCCATTTGACATGTGAATTTTTTTACAAATAGACCTCTAAATAAACATGAGAAGAAGAGAGAAAACATAGGGTTGGGATTTGTATTTTGGGAGAAGAAAAGAGAAGAGATTTGATTACAGCAGTTAACATTTACATCAGGAAGATACTGATCTTCATCCTTCTTGACCTCTCTTAAACTTTTGACACTGTCAATCACCCACTTCTTTTTTTTTTTGGAGGAGGGAAGGTGAGGCAATTGGAGTTAAGTGACTTGCCCAAGATCACACAGCTAGTAAGTGTCAAGTGTCTGGATTTGAACTCAGGTCCTCCTGACTCCAGGGCTGGTGCTGTACTTACTGTGCCACCTAGCTGCCCCTACCCACTTCTTAATATTCTCTTCTCCTTAGGTTTTCATCACATTATTCTCTTGTGGTTCTCCTCCTCCCTGTATTACTGCTCCTTCTCAGTCTCATTTGCTGAATCTTTATCTAGGTCATGCCTACTAGCTGAGAAAGTCCCCTAAATCTCTGGCTTCAGACTTCTCTTTCACCTCCATGCTATTTATCTTGGGTCTTCTCATTAGCTCTCATGGATTCGATTATCATCTTTATGTAGAAGATTCTCAGATCTAGTTATCTAGTCCTAAATTCTCTACTGACCTCCAATCTCACATCTTCAAATATGTATTGGTTATCTTGAATGTAGATTCCTTAAACTCAACATGTCAAAATAAAACTCATTATCTTTTTCCTATAACCTTCCATTCTTTGAACTTTCCTGTACTATCAAGTATATCACCAGTCTACCAGTCACTCAGGCTCAAAAACTAGGTGTCATCCTCACCTCCTCTCTCTCACTCTGTATCCAATCTGTTGACAAGTCCTGCCAATGCTACCTTCATAGCATCTCTCCTTTGTTACTGCTGCCACTCTGGTATAGGATCTAATCAACTCACATCTGTATCATTGCAATAGACTTTTGGTTGGTCTTCCTGCCTCACCTCCCCACCCATCCCCTTTTGATCCATCTTCCACAAAACTGCTAAAGAGATCTTCCTAAAGCAAAAGTCTGACCATGTCACCTCCACCCCTCACTACTCAGTAAACTCCAGTAGCTCCCCATTTCCTCCAGGATTAAAGATAAAATTCTCTCTTTGGCTTCTAAGGCTCTGTTCAACCTGATCTTTTCCTATCTTCCCACTATTATACTTTAATATCCTCTATGTACACTCCAAATCTAGCAAACCTGGCTTCTTTGCTATTCCTTGAACAAGACATACTATCTGTCAGCTCCGTGTCTTTTCATAGACTCTCCTCTATACATGGAATTCTCTCCCTTCTTGTCTCCGTCTTCGCTGACTTCTTTCAAGTCTCTGCTAAGATCTTACCTTATGCAAGAAATCTTTCTGGGTACTCTTCAATGCTAGTATCTTCCCTCTGAGATTATATCTTATATGTACATGGTCGTTTACATGTTGTCTCTCCATGAGAGGGAGTTACTTGAGAGCTGAGACTATGTTTTGCTTTCTTTGTATGTTTAGGATTTAGTACAGTATTTGCCATATTTCTTGCTCTTGTTCTGTCATTTCAGTCATGCCCGACTCTTCATGACCCCATTTGGGGTTTTCTTGGCAGAAAGACTGGAATGATTTGCCATGTGTTTTTCCAGCTCTCTTTACAGATGAGGAAACTGAGATAAAGAGAGTTAAGGGACTCACCCAGGATCACACAGCTAGAAAGTATCTGAGGTCAGATTTGAACTCAGATCTTCTTGATTCCAAGCCCTGTGCTCTATCCTCTGTACCACCCAACTTCCCATCTACCACATAGGGGGTGCTTAATAAATATTCATTAACTTAATTTGACCTGATTTTAACCCCTACGATAAGAAGAATAAATGAGGGTTGAAAATATTCTGGTTAAGTACTGTAAGTCTAGAAAGATTGTCTCAACTACAAATTCCAGAATGCCAGTCAGTTTTTAAGTTCCCATTAGAGAAGGAAAGATGGACACATTTGGATTGCTGAATTTATAATCCTTCCCCAATGTGAATTGTGAATTGTCCATTCATACACACATAATCTCCTGTGTGCCTTAGGCGGCCAGCTCAGTGTACTATAGAGAGACAGACCGGATAGTTCTCCCTTGTTTGAAGATAGGTTTGTGAGGGTTTATTTGTTCCTTCCAGTGTTCCTCCATTTATCCACAGAATCACAATTGGGACACATTTCATATCTGGTCTAATCCCTATCGGGAAGCCAATAAACATTTATTAAGAGCTTATTACATGCCTGGGACTGTGCTAAGCCCTGGAGATACAAAAAAGAGAGAAAAGAGTCCTTGCCTTCATGGAGATCACAATCTAATGGGTGAGAAAACAAGCAAGTGTGAACATGTACAAGCAAGATAAATAGGAAAGAATGTAGGGAAAACACTAACTGGACTTAAAGGGGGTTCAGAAAGGTTTCCTACAGAGGATGAGATTTTAGGTGAGGTTTGAAGGACACCAGAGAACAGATGAGGTGAAGTTGAGGAGGGACAACGTTCCAGGTGTGTGTGTGGGGAACAATGAGGGAAAATGCCAGGAGTTGAGATCAATTGTCATGTTTATAGTAATGCAATGAGGCTGAAGAATAGGTGTTGGGGAATAAGATGTTACTAGTTGTGTGACCCTGGGCAAGTCACTTAACCCTGTTTGCCTCAGTTTTCCTCATCTGTGAAATGACCTGGAGAAGAAAATGGCAAACCACTCCAGGATCTTTGCCAAGAAAGCACCAAATTGGGTCACAAAGAGTTGGACATGACTAAACAACAATAAAGAATTAGAGTAGGAAGGAACTTTAAGAACTCTGTCCCCTTTTCTTTCCTAAAACTGTATTCTCTAAGGTTAGTAATATCCACATAAATAAATCATATGACCTTTTAAATTCTTTTTCTAGGCTTCATTTTCCTTGACTTCTCTGTTGTTTGACGTCTTTCCCAAACCTTCCAATTGCTGGTTCTTCTCCCAATCCCCCCAATGGCCTTATATTTGTTTTTTGTAACACTATTACAATAATTAGCTCATTTTAAGTGTAGGGGCAACATAAATGCCTCTTGGGTCCAAGTTATTCCCTCCTTTGCCGCTTTGGGGAGATTATTTTAAATTAAAAATTTATAGTTAAATCACAATCACTTCAGGTCTTTAGGAAAATTCCTAAAATTTAGGTAGAAGTTTGTCTCTCTAATTTACATTTATACATACATATATGTATGCATACATATGTACACATGTGTGTACATATACATGTATATATAATGTTATCTCCTGGCCTCTTTATAGTTGAAGCAAAATTCAAATTTCATGAAACATTTATGTAAAGAAACAGCAGGTGATATTACAGTCTATTGATAGGCATTTGGAAAGGAAGATCAGTATGAACTATGAGTGGGTCATTATTATTTTCAGTATTTCTTTGGGCTCTAATGCTCTTTCTCTGGTCATCAGTCTATCCCTTCAGGTGCTAATATAAGTCCAAAAAGAGTGGCTTTGTCAATATAAAAGACATTCCCTTTTCACGAACTTCTGATCAGAGTGCAGACACTGAAGGGCAGCTTGATCAGAATTTAGCCTCTATTTTTCTGGGGGGGGTATGGTTGGGATAGCTGGGTGCCACAGAAACTATCTTACAAAGTTAGTAGGCATGGAGAAGAATGAAATGTTACTGATTCTATAAATTTTATTCCCTGGCAGAGTAGCAGAAAACTATGGTTTCTTAGATGGGCAGTGTACAGAGACTCAGAGTAGGCAAAACTCCATTTTCAAATGCATTTTTATACCCTGGAGGGTTAAGCTCTATTTATTTACAGGTTAGAATGGACTATTTAGTTGTGTTGCTAAGTTTTAGGGAAGATATGACTAGGAGTAGGAGTCTAAAATCCCAGAACAATCCTTTAAATTTTCAGTGAATTAGGGAGAGGAAGTGATCTCACCCTGGTGTATGGAAAAAGAAAACTTCCTCTAAATTCAAGATATTTAAAACTGGGATGAGCTGCCTTGGGAGGTATTACTCAGAAGTAGTGAGTTCCCCCTTATTTGAAGTGTCAAAGCAGGGGATGGATGACCACTTGCTGGGAATATTGTAAAAAGGGCTACAACAGTTCAGATACCAGTTGGATTTGATATTCTGAGAGATCCATTTCAGTTCTGAGATTTAATGATTCAGTCCCACAACTGGTTTATTTAAAAGCTCTACAAACTTTAGATGCTCTGAATGTGATGAAGGTGATGGGAAGGAATGAAATGTAACATGCTTGATATAGTAAAAATATGTTTCTCATGCTTAAACTAATTTTCTAATATCTCTCAAACCTTACTTCATTTGCGGCCTAACTTGGAACTTTGGCTTGTGCTGTAGTTCTAATTTGCTATGGAAATTTACTAGTTGCCTTGCTGAAAAAAAAACCAAAAACCCACCAAAACAAACAAACAAACAAAACCTAAAAAAAACATGCTTTGACTTCCCCTAACAGTATCCCCTGTTAGGATACCATTCTGGGTGTAGAACCAGTACTGCCAAAGTGTCCACAAAGCTGGGACATTGAGTGTCCTTCAGCACCCTGCCTCTGGAGATAAGACCTATAGTGTCTCAGATGTTCAGGTAGAAATGTTCTGTCCTCACCTTGAGGTCAAGTAGAAACACCCTTTCTCTTTGCTTCAAGGTGAGGGGGAAGATCCTATTCCTATCCAGATGACCAAACAGGGGAATGCCTTGGAATAACCCATACAAAGCATGTTGAAACTTCTAGTCAGTGGGGCAATCACTGAAAGTCCTTGAACTGCTTAATTGTCTCTCACTCTCCCCCGATGCCTAGAGATCTCTCTTCCTGTCCTTCAGAGATCACTTAAACCCCTGTACTTGACTCCCCCAGATTCTGCCCTTTTTTCTCTCCCTTATCCCCAAATTACTCTTTTTTGTTGCTGCACTATTGGCCTCTGGAACTACTGCTGCCTATACTGGATTGCCTGTGCTGGTTAAGTGTCAATATGTCACTAATAAAGCCTTTGGCAGTGATTCTTAAAGTTGACTTTTCTTGCCAGAATCCAAATGAACCAACTGGGTGGGCAACAGGTCAATTCAAGACCATAGGCTGCTTACTTTAGTCTATGAGCCACTGACCAGAGCTGTAACTCAGTGCCCTGACCACTGCACCACCATAGACAGAGGATGGAGCAGTCTTGTTGCTTCCTCCCCATCAGTCCTGGAGTGGGCCAAGAGTCAGGCCAAATGAACCACATGCTCCTGTGGCAGGCACCCTTCTACCTTCTCCCCTTAGCTTATGAATCATTCCTCGAAATAGGGATCACTCAGTCAGGTAGCTGCATGATTATTCTGAAGACCATGGCTCTGTGATTCAGGACTTGAAAGCAAGGACTGAGGGTCTCAGACTCATGCCTCAACAACAGGAAATCCTTCCCCACTGTGGTCAAGGCAAAGCCAGTGCCCTCTAGGTAGCAGTGTGAGTGACTCCATCGGTAATGTGCCACTACCAAATCACCTGGCCTTCAGAAGTCAGTGTTACTTCTGTAATATATATTATTAATAATGGTAATAATACCTGTGATTTCTTCAGGGCCTTTCAAGTTTGTAAAGCCCTTTCTCTTCATTATCTTATTTAATCAAATTACCAAGTTATTCATTCTTATCGTTGTCCATTACTGATCTTTCCTGTAGCTTCTAAGGAGATAATATTGTTAGTTATTATTTATATAGTTCTTTAATATTTATAAAATGCTTTACAAATACTTTATTTTATCTGCACAACAATCCTGGGAAGTAAGTGCTTTTATTATCCCTATTTTTATAGTTAAGGAAACTGAGGCAAGCAGAGTTTGTGACTTGCCTGGGGTCACACAGCTAGTAAGCGTCTGAGGACAGATTTGAATTTAGGTCTTCCCGACCCAGATGCAACACTCTATCTACAAAGAGAAAGATTTTGTTGTAAAAAGCAAGTGGAAGATTCCTTACTCAGGAGTCAGTCACGTGGAGAGAATCCCAGTGATGAACTTTTGATTGAGCTTTGTCTGGTTCTCAAAACCAGGGTGCTCATCTTTCTGTCCCACTGACCATCTTAAAGTGAAATGCCCAACTTCTCTACGAGACCCTGCTATTATCATCTTTACAGGAGGCCTTTTAGGAGTGATGCTAACCTCAAGACTTCAGTTGCTCTGAATTGGTCTTCTAAGAGCTTAAAATTCCTCTCAAGGCTACCCTGCTGTCATCTGACTTCCATGGCCAACTGAGACAAACTGCCAACCTGAAAAAAGGTTCTCATTTTTTAGTATTTCAGATACAGCACTGAACTAGCATGTCCAATTGGCTGAACCTTAGGCCTGAAAAGAGAAGGGGAGGGGTTGGAGCTGATGCCTGTGAATGTGCTTTTTATCTCTCTGTGCCAAGTCAAGAATGCAGAGTTAGACAGACCTTAGTGGTCCTTTGATACATTGCTTATTAGCTGCCTGGAAGAAGAGACACCAGGGCCTGTCACATTTTTTGCTAATGTGCATATTAATGAGTCTTAGTATCGCTGTTTGCTCCTTCAAAGATTATTTCCATTGTCCATTTAACTTTGGAGAGCTCAGTGACTTAATGCATTTGTGATTATGAGATTCTTTTCTGCCTAATTTATTTTATAAACTACAAATGCACATCTTGCCATCAGGTCTAGGCAGATTTAGCTGGGAGGATAACAGTCCCTCTGGGTCCATGGGACCCACTGATGGGAATTGGCCTCCTGGGCTACCAAGTCAATGTGCTACAACTTTTAGGTGGTTTTTTTTTTTTTTGGGTAATAATCTCCAGTAGGTGACTTTTATCACTCGCATTAGCGTTTCCAACCAAAACACTGTAATATACATTAGGACTGTTCAAATGGAAGATGCTACTTCTCTGGCAAGCCCCAATAAAGCATGGGGCCTTCTAACAAGACTCATTCTGTGGAATCCAAGCATTCTCTTGCTGCATTTGATTAGGTGATCAAACTGTTTGAGGCTACTATATTTAACTTCCCTGTGGCTTTCTTTTTGTGAAGGGAACAGAATGAAGCCAATTCTTTGGAATCAGGCTATTTATCTGTTTGTTGCCTGCTAGAGTATATGTGTCTTTTGGGATTGGGACAATTTAATTTAATTCAACAAACACTGATTAATCACTTATTAAATGCCAAGTACTAAGGATTCAAACACAAAAAGACAGTCCTAACCCTCAAGGTACTTACATTCAAGATCAACTGGCACACTATATCCTTTTTCTACATTTAATTTTATCTCAGTTACATGTGAATAAAATTTTGAAATGTTTTAAATATTGAGTTTCATATTCTTTCCCTTCCTTCCCTCCCCAATGAGAAGGCAAATGATTTGATATAGATTGTAAATGTGCAATTATGTAAAACATTTCCATATTAACCATGGTGCAAAAGAAAATGCAGACAAAAGAAACCCCAGAAGGGGTGGCTAGGTGGTGAAGTGAATAGAGCACCAGCCCTAGAATCAGGAAGACCTGAGTACAAATCCAGCCTCAGATACTTGATACACTTACTAGCCATCTGATCTTGGACAAGTTGTTTAACCCCAATTGTCCTCTAAAAAGAAAAGAAACAAACAAACAAAAAAAACCCCCAAGAATAAAAAAAAAAAAGGTAAAAAAAAGTATGCTTCAATCTGCATTCAGACTCCATCAATTATTTTTCTACTGGTGGATAGCATTTTTCATAAGTACTTTGTAACTGTCTTGACTCATTGTATTGCTGAAAATAGCTAAGTCACTCACATTTGATCATTGTACAATATTGGTACCGTGCACAATGTTCTCCTGGTTCTGCTCATTTCATTTGGCACCAGATTATGTAAGTCTTTTTGTGCTTTTCTGAAAGCACCATACTTGTCATTTCATGTAGCCCAACAGTATTCCATCATAATCATATACCACAACTTATTTAGTCATTCCACAATTGATGGGCATTCCCTCAATTTCCAAGCCTTTGCCACCACAAAAAGAACTGCTATAAATATTTTTTTGTACAAATAGTCTATTTCCCCTTTTTCTTTGATCTCTCTGAGATACAGAATTAGTAATGGTATTCTAGGTCAAAGGATATGTACAGTTAGATTGCCTTTTGATTATAATTTCAAATTGCTCTCCAGCATGGTTGGATTAGTTCACAACTCCACCAACAGAGGATTAGTCTTCCACTTTTCCCATATTCCCTCTAATATTTGTCACTTTCCTTTTCTGTCACATTAGCAAATCTGATAGGTTTTTTTAAAAAATTGTTTTTTCCACTTATGTGGAAAAATAATTTTTAACATTCATTTAAAATTTGTTTGAGTTCTACATTCTCTCTCTCTTCCCTTCCCCTCTCCCTTCAGAAGACAAGCAATTTGATATATTATACCTGTGCATTCATGCAAAACAGATTTTTATTTTATCCATGTTGTGAAAGAAAACATAGACCAAAAATAAAGCAAAACAAACAAAATCAAAACCCAAGAAGGATAAAGAAAGTGTTTGATCTGAATTCATATTCCATCAGTTCTTTCTCTGGAAGTGGATAGCGTTTTTCATCATAAGTTCTTCAGAATTCTCTTCATCTTTGTATTGCTGAAAATAGACAAGTCATTCACAATTAATCATCACACAATATTGATGTTCCTGTATACAGTGTTCTCATGGTTCTGCTTACTTCACTTTGTAAGTCTTTCCAGTTTTTTTCCCCCAAAGCATCATGCTCATCATTTTTTATAGCACAATAGCATTCCATAACAATCATATACCACTACTTGTTCATCCATTCCACCATCTGTGGGCAGCCCCTCAATTTCCAATTCTTTGCTACCACAAAAAAAGTTGCTATGAATATATTTGTACATATCAGTCTTTTTTTCTTTTCTCTTTCAAAATCTCTTATGTATACTGACCTAGTAGTAGTATTTATGAATCAAAGAATATCACAGTTTTATAGCGCTTTGGGCATAGTTCCAATTTGTTCTCCAGAATAGTTGGATCTGTTCACAACTCCACCAACAGTACATTAGTGTTCCAATTTTCCCAACATTTGCCATTTTACTTTTCTACCACATGAGCTAATCTGATAGGTATGGGGTGGTGGTACTTCAAAGGTGTTTAAATTTGCATTCCTGTAATCAATAGTGATTTAGAGCATTTTTATATGACTACAGGTAGTTTTGATTTATTTGCCTGAAAACTGCATGTTTCTATCTTTCAACTATCCATTAATTGGGGAATGACTTGTTTTCTTATAAATTTGATTCTGTTCCCTATATGTTTGAGAAATGAGACCTTTATCAGGGAAATGATGTAAATTCCTTTCCCCCCCTCCAGTTTTCTGCTTTTTTCTCTAATCTTTGTTGCATTGACTTTGTTTATGTAAAACTTTCAAAAATCTGATGTAATTAAAATTATTTTACATTTTGTAATGTACTCTATCCCTTGTTTAGTCATAAATTCTTTTTTTATCCAGAGATCTGACAGACAAACTATTCCATGCTCCCCTAATTTACTTATGGTATCTTCCTTTATTTATTAATCATGTATCTATTTTGACCTTATCTTGCTTGGTATATTGTGTGAAATATTGGTCTATATCTGATTTCTCCCAAACTGCTTTCTAGTTTTCCTAGCAGTTTTTTGTCAAATACTGAGTTCTTGTCCCAAAAACTTTGCAGTTATCAAACACTAGATTATTGTGGTGATTTACTACTATGTATTATGTACCTAATCTATTCTATTGATCCACTACTATATTCCTTAGCCAGTACCAGATTGTTTTAATGATTATCACTTTGTAATTCACTTTGAGATCTGCTACAGCTAGGCCATCTTCCTTCATATTTTTTTTCATTGATTCTCTTTTTGGTCTTCCAGATGAATTTTGTTACTCTTTTTTCAAGTTGTATAAAATATTTTTTGATAAGTTTGGTTGATAGGGCATTATTGCATAAGTAAATTAATTTAGGTAGGATTATAATTTTTATTATGTTTGCTCAGCCTACCCATGACCAATGAACATTTTTCACTTCTTTAGATCTCTCTTTGTTTCTGTGAAAAGTGTTTTGTAATTGTGTTCATATAGTTCCTGGGTTTGTTTTGTCAGATAGGCTCTCAAGGATTTTATATTGTCAACAGTTATTTTAAGTGTAGTTTTCTTTCTATCTCTTGCTGCTAGACTGTGTTAGTAACATGTAGAAATGCTGATGATTTATATGGATATATTTTATATCATGCAACTTTTCTAAAGTTATTAATTGTTTTGACTAGTTTTTTTTGGTTTATTCTCTAGGATTCTCTAAGTATACCATCATATCATTTGCAAAGATGTAAAAACTCTTCTTTTGTCCACCTCTTTTATGTGAGATAACTTTCCCTATCTTCCTCCCCCCACCCTTAGTGCATTCCTCTTTCTCACACTTTAACTTTGTGTTTTAAAAATCATTCCATTATAAGTGAACTCACCTGTACTCTCCATCTATGTAATACTCCTTCTATTTGCCCTAATAATGACAAAGTTCTTAATAGTTAGAATTATCATCTACCCATACAGGAATATCAACATTTTAACCTTATTGGTTCCCGAGCCTGAGACAAATTGCTTTCCCATGGTCACTCATTTAGCAAATACTAGAGCTGGAATTTGAAACCACGTCATCTGACTTTGTGTCAAGGCTATACTTAGATGTTAGTAGAACTTGCTACAGATCCACAGGACCTCCTGAGGTGGCTTGTGAGATTTGGGGAAAGTGGGGCTATTTCTGGTCAATTGTGTTCCAATAGTAAGAAGATGACCTTAGTCTTTCAAAGTGTCATTGAAGGGTATGGGAGGTTTTAGGAAACTTGAGGTGGGATAAGTGAGGATTGATGCTGGTGAAGTCTTTTGGGGCTTGGAGAAGGAATTGAGAGTTTCCAAATGTGTAGAGGGCACATGGGCAGTGCCCAAAGGGGAACAGTGGAGTAAATAGTATTAGAAATAGAAATTAGTAATAACTTAGCTATAAAGATGAATAAAGTTGTAAAATTCAACTAAAATTTTAAGGAAAGGGATCTTGTGTGTGTGTGTGTGTGTGTGTGTGTGTGTGTGTGTGTGTGTGTGTGTGTGTGATGGACCCCTTTGACAGAATTATGAATACTATTTTCTTTTTTTAAAATTAATTTATTTTTAGTTTTCAACATTCACTTCCATAAACTTTTTAGCTTTAAACTTTCTCTGCCTCCCTTCCCTCTCACTATCCCAAGATGGTGTGCAATCTGATATAAGCTCTGCATATACATTCTTATTAAACATATTTTCACATTAGTCATGTTGTATAGAAGAATTAGAATGAATGGGGGGAACCAAGAGAAAGAAAATAAAACAAAACAAGAGTGAATAGTATGCTTTGAACTGTATTCAGACTCCATAGTTCTTTCTCTGGATGTTTATGGCATTTTTCATCTTGAATCTTTTGGAGTTGGTGAAGACTATATTCTTATGATGTCTTTATGCATAAAATAGAATTTATAGGATTGCAAAGGAAATCAATTATATAGAAATATTTATCAAAATAAATTTTTAAATTCATGGACTCCAGTTAAGAATCCCTGTTTTAAAGCTGGAAAAATATTTTACATGGATTAGTTAACCTGATTTTTCACCTAGGTGCTACCATCATCTCTATTCTAGCAGGTGAAGAACTGAGGTTCAGAAGTTAAGCGACTTGTCCAGAGTCAGACAAATAGCAAGCAGCTGAGGGAGGATTTGAACTCAGATCTTCCAGATTCTGTTTCCCACACTCTGTCTTTCATGTGATGAGTAGCACATAAATTCTGAGAAGTACTGGAAAAGAAGGGACAGAGATGAAACAAGAAGAGCAGAGTAGGAGGACAGAACTGAAATTAAAGGTAAGAGAACATCTTAAGACCAGTTCTAAAGTCAAGGGCAATGCAATAGCGCTATCAGCCAACAGCCAACAAGTATTTAATAAGCATTTATATGTACCAGGCACTTCAATGGTTAATTCACTAACTAAACAGGAGACAAATGGCCAGGGATTATTTTTCAGGGTAGCTAGCTCTCTACCACATTAGTTTGTATGGGAAAGGAAGGGAATAGCATGCAAGACTATGCAAGTCTGATGGCTATATTTAAAGAATAAAATATTATGTACTTGCCCCTCTCCAAGAAAAGAAAGAAAAAAAGAGAAAAGGAAAAAAAAAAGCAGATTTTGATTCAAAAGAATCCTTTACAAGCACACAAAACTCTTTTAACTCATGTTTGAAAATAGCACCTTTAAGTAGGCAGAAACCAAAACATGCCCCCAGAAACAAGACTGAATGCCTGTACTTGTGTCTGACCCATATTGACATTAGAGAACAAGGTGCATTTTAAGCTGAATACCCACATAGACCATTTAATTTACTTCTTCAGTGGATATAGAAAGATTTTTTTTTCCCCAAACATCCAAGCCTGGGAAATGTCTTGTGAAATGTCTGTCCTGTCAATCTCTGAGTCTGCATATCCATAGAACAAATAAGACCATAGAGAATACTGAACCCTCAGACTTAGGTGTTCAGAATGAGCCTGGGTGAGATGGGAAGTATGTCACAGGCCAGCCAACTTATTTCAGAAAAGAAACTCTTGTGGGGGAAAAGGGAGAAAGACATGTAAAATATGCGGTCACCAAAGAAAGGCCACCCGTTTCATTTTGTAATTATGAAAATTTTTCTCCTTTGACAAGCAAAATGAATTTAGTCACTCAGGCATGGGGAGAAAGTGGAATTGTCTGAAAATTAAATCAAAATAAAAATGAAAAATATAAATGGGTGTTTCATATTCACTAACATGGGAGTCATCTTTTAGAGCTGACATTTCGAAGTCATCCCTGAAAAATTTGATTGTTCATACCTCTAAGTAAATTATTCTCCCTGAACAGCATGGAGATAATTGAGAATGTTTGTTGTTTTTAAATAAGTCCAATAAATCCCAAATGGATGTGGTACTCCAGAATATAAGGAAGAACAACTGATGTACCAAAATGTGTGTTTATAGGCGTTAAGTACACACACACACACACACACACACACACACACACACACACACACACACACACACGGAATCATCAGGGAGTCACTTTTGCAAGGACTAGAGTTCAGTCTCTGTCATCCATAAGTGCCTTTGATTGAGACAGAGGCCCTAAGGTGAAGTAAGGCTAGTGCTACTGCTACTTCTGCTCCTCCTCTTCCTCCTTCTTTCTCCTCCTCTTCTTCCTTTTTTCTTTCTTCTTCCTCATTCTTCTCTTCGTCCCCTTCCTGCTTCCTTCATCTTCCTTCCTCTTCCTCCTTCTTCTTTTTCTTTTTCTCCCCTTCCCTCCCTTCCCCTACTCTTCTACTTCTTTCTCCCTTCCTTCTCTGCTCATGTTCCTCCTCTTTCTCCTCCTCTTCATTCCTCCTCCTCCTCCCCCTCCTCTTCTTCTTCCCAATTATGATGATTTTTTCTTCTAATTTTTCTTTTTTGTCTTTAAAAGTATTATTTTTATGTGTGTTGGCTCTCAGGGAGGGGGAATGGTAACAGAGAAATTATGATGAAGTTAAAAAACATCAACAAAAACTTATTTAAAAAAAGATAATAGTTCAGATATTTTGAAAGTCAGAGTACAATAAAGCCTTCATTTTTTTTTTCAGTATCATTAAGGTGAATTCCAGAAAAAGTGAGTTTTCCAGATGATTGAAAGTTTTGAAGTTCTTTAAACTTTAGCTAAGTGACACAGTGGATAGAGCACTAGGTCTGGAGTCAGGAAGACCTGAGTTCTAATTTGACCGTAGAAACTTACTAGCTGTGTGACCCTGGACAAGTCACTTAATCCTATTTGCCTTAGTTCCTCATCTGTAAAATGAGCTGGAAAAGGGAATGCTATACCATGTCAGTATCTCTGCCAAGAAAATCCAAAATGGGGTCACAAAGAGTTGGATAGGATTGTTTTTTTGGGATTTTTTTTTTTTAGTTGTTTAGATCAGTGAGTTTGTCGGTATGATGCCGATAGTCAACTCCTCTGAAATATAGAGTCTGGATTAAGGATATAGTCTATGATCACACAGCTAGAATGTTTTAGATGCAGGCTTGGATGAGGGTCTGACTAAGTTTGACATTCTACCCACTATATTTTTTAAACTGGAGTTGCTGAAGTGCCGCTTTTTATTTGGAGCATTTCCTGAATCTCTAGTATCCCTAGTTATCCTAT
Organism: Pseudochirops cupreus; assembly: GCA_028627135.1. Classification (NCBI taxonomy): domain Eukaryota; kingdom Metazoa; phylum Chordata; class Mammalia; order Diprotodontia; family Pseudocheiridae; genus Pseudochirops; species Pseudochirops cupreus. Next base: position 172,824,197 of record CM053581.1, on the reverse strand, counting down.
AGTTATTTTTAAGTACTTCTTAACACATGTTGTTCCTTCTTGATAGATTGCAGCCTCCTCAAGGGCAAGAATTCCTTCATTTTCATCTTCATATTCCCAGTGAAATATCTATAATGCATAGACATTTAATCAATGTTCGTTAGTTACCTTTTTCTATGTCAAGCTGAGTTACCCAACTGACTGGGTCCTTATTCAGGCAGCTCGGACTACTCACAGATTGTGTTTGTCTTTTGAGGAGGACCATGGCATCAGGAAAATGATGACATGACTTCCAGTTGACTTTGATTTGAGTGAGGGAAGGCCACTGGACCCAGATGGCTCTGGAGAAGAAAGTGAGGTTGGTGACCTTGTACAGTCTTCCCTCTCTCAAATAAAAGTCAAGTCATGTCATCATTTTCCTGATGTAATGCTCCTACTTGAAAATGAAGGACAAACATAACCTTTTCCATGTGACTTAGGGATATCATTTTGAGCATCAATCATAAGATCATAGGGTTAAATGTTTAGATCAGGATTGAACCTTAAAAACCATCTAGTTTCACCTCCTCCTTCTACATATAAAGAAACTGAGACTTGTGGAGGTTAAGTGACTTTGACCTCAATAGTAAGTATCGCAACTAGAATTTGAACTCAGCTCCGACCACTCCCAGACCAATTTCCTTTCCATCATACCAGATTGCTTTTTATATTATCTTAGGCTACAAATTAGTGGAAAGTAAAGATGTGGAGGTGGGTAGTGTTAGACATAAAGCTAGACGGGCATTACCCTGTAAGTGGTTTTCAAAACATTATGCTTGTTTATTTTTGGAGAATTTATCTCTTACTCATGAAGGGGAAATGAAGATTATGCAGGTACATGGCTGATAGTGGAATGAAATGGAGCTACCCTGTAGAAAAATAATCGAGAACTAATCAAAGCAGCCTTATTCCAAATAGTTTTTCCTCCTCAAGAAAATCTTTCTCATGCTTACTATCAGGGTTTTTCTACTTATCATCAGCATCTGTGATTTCACAGCATCATGATTCATCATGACTCAATGTAATTTGTGATTTCTGTAATATTTATGCAAACAATCAGTAAGATACCATATGAACTTAAATATACTTTTGTTTCTTTCTCATGTGATTTGTTAATAGGGTGTGAAGAAGTATTCTCACCTTTTCAAGAATTTTTGCTAAGGTCTTAGGAGTACCTTACATAAGAGCTTACATATTTGTTATTAGCAGGGGATACTTAAGAAGGCAACTCACAAAGTCACAATTTTCTGTAAGTCTCCAGTGTTTCCAGGATTTCAGGAAAAGGCATCATAAAAATATTTCTTTAATATAATTCCAAGATTCAAAATCCTGTGTGATGCCTGTATAATAGATTATTTACCTCAATCAATCTCTTTGGTATTTACTTTATGGCGTATAGAAAAAGAATTGGGAGCCTGAAGACTTGGGTTCTGAAACTCGTCACACAGGCCAGTTCCCCTCTGGGCCTCAGTTTCCTCATCTTCAAATGAATATTTTGGCTTAAAATATCTCTAAGGTCCTCAAAACTCTAAAATCATGAAGTGGTTTACCTATATTTATAACAGCCTATGGGGTAAATAATGCTAGTATCCTTCTCTCCATCTCCTTATTCCTTATTTTGCAAATGAAGGAAGAGAGATTCATAGTTTAAATGACTTCCCGAATTTCAGAAAACTAACAATAACAGCAGGTAGCATCTACATAATGCATTCAGGTTTGCAAAATACTTTTTAAAAATATTGCCTAATTTGATCCTTATAACAACCTGGGGTGGTACATGCTATTACTATCCCCATTTAACTTATGGGCGGTTAGAAGTTAAGTTACTTTCCCAGGGTCACACAACTAACGGTTGTCTCAGGCTGGATTTGAATACAGGTCTTCCTGATTCTAGAGTCGGTGCTCTAGTCACTGTGCCACCTAGCTTAATAAGTGTTGAGGCTAGAACTCATGCTTTTTTATGGTATTTTTCTTGTATAGTCACTGGCTAATAGATTTTTCTTTTGTGCTGCCTTTATACAAAATGTAGGAAATTCTGAGGGATTGGGGAAAGGAAGTTGAATATAAGGAAAATGATCCCCTTTTGGCTACTCGCTGCCATACAACCACTTTGTGGAATTTCTCCCTTTTCACCTTCTTATTGTGCAGAAGAAACAAGCTGGCCCTTCTCATGGATAATGCCCTCCTTCTTAATCTCCTTCTGTACAAGAAAGAAAATCTTCATCTACTGCCTGCCCTTGGTCTTTGAAAAGTCCTCAGGCCCCATTAACTCCTCTGTGTTAAATGTCATAACCAGATTTGTAGCTGAAGGTCCAAAGGTCAGAATGAGAATTTACTGAGACTATTTGAAGAGCCACAGCTTTCAGGAACTTTAGAGGCTTTTGTGGGTTCAAGAAAATATACTCCCCTCCCCCCACACACACTCCCAAGTCATATCCATCTGTTTGTTTCCTTTTGGTACAAGAGAGAACTCTAATTCTTGCTTTCTGTCAAAGAATTAAGTGATAATGAGTAAAAAAGGACAGAGCCTTGGGAGAAATACCCAGGTCACACTGCATGTGTAGACTCCCTTACCTCTAAACACTACAAAAATCCTACCCAATTCAATTCAGTTGAATTCAAAGAATATTTATTAAATATTTACTGTGTTCAAAGCTCTGAATTCTAGTT
>CM053581.1:172776746-172814397 GCA_028627135.1 Pseudochirops cupreus | reverse complement strand
GTAAATTTTTAGTGCTTTCAAGGTGGTATGAGCTAGGGAGAGGTGTGGTCACTACACTCTTGGTCTGCACTTTGGCCTTTACTCAAGAGGGGTCCCTGTTTCCCTGTGATCACAAGAATTAGTGCTCCTCAGGTGCTTAGAATTAAGATCAGGGCCCTTGTTTCCTTCTGAGTAACCAAAAGCACTCTTCTTCATCCTGAAACAATGACCTGGGCCCTGAAACCATAAGCTGTAGTGTTCCTCTCTGCCTTGGAACTGTGACCAGGGACCCTTCTCCCTTGTGACCCATCATAAGTGCTCCTATCTGCCATGTAACTAAGACCTTGAACTGTACATGGGTAATGGAACAGTGTCCTGTACTCAGCATCAGCCCATGGTCCCCCGTAATCTTTCCGGTCAGCTGTCTGACCACTTTACCATCTCTGGGCTGAGACCCCCTGAAGTTGCTCCTTGACTTTGTTATAGCCATCTCCAAGGTCCATGGTAACTATTATACTATGTGTGTACCAGGCCTGCTTCTTCTCCAGTGTCATAGACTTCTCTAGTTGGCCTCCTAAGTTATGGTAAGCTTGAGAAAATGTGTTACTTCAACCTTTTGTTGGTACTTCCACTTTAGAATTTGATTTGAAGCATTATTTCAAAGTTGTTTGGAGGGAAGTCTTGGGAGAGTTTAGCTGGGTTGCTTTTCCTTTTCTGCCATCTTGACTCCTAGACCTAGAATACTTTGTGCTTTTCATTGCCACTTTCAGACTCTCCCTCTACCACCATCATCCAAACACCTCTCATTTGAAAGCCATGTGATCCAGATTCTGGTAGCCTCTCTCTTCATTGTCATTCTCTGTTGAATACCTATCCCCGTTATCAGATAAGCAATTATGTCTTGCCAAGTCTCAGTTTTGAGGCACTCTTACTATTTGCTCCCTTTCCTCTAATACACAACTACTGAATGGAGATGGAGAAAATTATGCAACCATTCTGACTAGGTCCACTACAAATTTATGTTTATACAATTTCAACTGGACTCTCGCTACTACTAGGCAATCTTACTATATCTCCCCTATAAACTCACTATAGTGATTCTCCATAGTGATTCTTCTAGACCTTTACAACCCTCCTCAAACTTCTTAAGGCCCCTCCTCTCTCTCAGCTCTGAACTTTGTTTCCTATTTTAAAGAAAAAAATTGAGGCCACTCACTCTTCTCCTTTTTTCATCTCCTATCATTCAGATACCTTATGCCATTGTCTTCTCCTTCACCCATCTTTCATATGATGAAGTGCCTTTACTGCTTATCAAGGCTAACTCCTCTGTTTGTTGAGAGCATTCTATCCTGCGTCCTCCAAAAGACTGGCCCCCTTTGCCTTCCCAATTTGCTCACTTATTTGTATACTCTCCTTGTCTATTGACTCATATCCTATTGTCAAATACAAAATGGGTTGTTGTTTGAAGCCCTTCATGAAAATCTAGCTCCTTCCTGCCTTTCTTGTCTTCTACTTCGTGCCATATACTCTTAGATTCAATAACTCTGGTTTCCTGGCTGTTCCATGAATAAGATACTCCATCTCTTGGTTCCAGGCATTTTTTTTTTCTGACTGTCTCTCTGTAAAGCCAAGCATGAGCAGCTCTCCAGAGGACTGCTGCTGTGAATAGCTCTAAGGTTCTGATCACATAGTATAGTGAACTCCCTATTTATTTAGCAGTAGACTAAAGCAAAACATTCACAGAAACCAAAGTAGAGCATTCACAATGTTATAACATAACAACTTATCACTAAAGTGGCCACATAGTTTTCACCCAAGTGGCCACATAGTTTTAAACAAAATATATCATTCAGTAAGTCCTTAACTCAATCATCCTTAAGGAGTAAGCCTCTTTAAGGGACACAAAGTACAAAGGTCAAAGTTCTCCATCCCTCGGTCACGTTGTCTTAGTCTCTCAGTCAAAAAGTCTTCTTTCTTCTTGATTGGAGATTACTTTCCAATCATCCTAAACTCAATCGTCCTTAAGAGGTACAAGGTACAGAGTACAAAATTCTCTCCCCTCCTCCCTCCGTAGGCCAGAGTAAATCATAATCTTCTCAGTCAGCACTAAGTACCAAAGGAGAAGTCTTTTCATCTTGACTCAAGGCTAACTCCCAAATTCCATGGTTCCTCTTCCATGGGTCCAGCTCTTTCCTTAATCTACCCAATTGTCACGGGAATTCAAAGGTAGGCAAGTCTTAGCTCCTTATCCAGCTCCTCATCCAGTTCCTCATCCAGTTCTTCCACTTCCATATTGGAGTTCACAGTGTCCAGTCCACCTCAATTCCTTTGCAGTGTCTGTTTCTGGGAAGACAAAATTTAACAAAGCCAAAACAACATTTAAACACATCAATTCACTGTGAAATTAACACAGACCCACAAAAAAGCCTGAGAAATCAACACAGACCCACAAACAATGTCTGAGAACTCAATACAAATTGTCAGTATAGTCCCGGAACCTCCAAAACCCTCCTCCATGACTTCTGTAAACAGACAACAAGAAAATCCTCTTTCAGGGCTTCCAGTAAGGTCCCAGGGCTTCTGTACAAAGTATTACAAACACAAATCAACACAGACAGAACAGACAAACAGAGTGCCACCACCACAAGTGTTCCCTTTTCAATTCTGGTCTCTCCCAGCTTGTGCTCAGCTTTTTGACTGGTCATTAGCTCTCCCTGTTCTGCCCACCTCTTATGTCCTTCCTGTTCTGCCCACCTCTTATGTTTTTCCTGTTCTGCCCACCTCTTATGTCCTTCCTGTTCCTATCTTTGGCGAGTGTCTTCCACTGTGGGTTTCACAAATTCTCTTTCTTAACAAAGACTTGATATAATCATGAGCAAGGCTCCAAAGAAACTTGAACTGAAACCAGGTGCTAAATAATTAAATAGCTGAAACAAGGCACTAAGTACTTCTTTGCTTGCAATTACACTCCCATCTCTGCAATTCTCTCCTCCTTTTGCTCTGACAACTGACCTCCCTGGATTCTTTTAAGTCTCAATTAAAATCCCACATTTTACTGGAAGCCTTCCTGAATCTCTTCAATTTTCCTCTTTCCTTCTGTCAATTAGTCCCAATATATATATTTATATACCTTGCTTTTTATATATTTATTTGCATATTGTCTCCCCTATTAGATTGTAAGCTCCTTAAGGGCGGAGATTATATTTTGCCTCTTTTTGTATCCCCAACACTTAGCATAGTGCCTGTTGTACAGGAGATACTTAATACATATTTATTTATTGCTTGAATAGCCCCTTGATTGTACCCTTTTTCTCAAGTCTTTATTAATCCTACACACAGCTGTCAAGGTGATTTTCCTAAAGTGTAGGAAGGAAGGAAAGAGAGAAAGAAGGAAGGAAGAAAGGAAGCAAGGAAGGAAGAGAAAAAGAAGAAGGAAGGGAAAGAGGGAGGGGGTCTTTGGATCACAGAGTGTGTGGAGGAGATAAAGGTGTAAGAAATCTGGAAAGGTAGGAAGGACCAGGTCGTAAAGAGGTTTAAAAATGAAACAGAATTTTATATTTGATCCTGGAATTGATAGAGAGTCACTAAAGTTTATTGAAGAAGGAACAAAATGGTCAGACTTGTATTTTAGGAAGATCAGCTTGACAATTTAATGGATAATGGATTGGAATGGGAAGGAGGGTGTGATTTAAGAAGGAAGGCCAACCAGCAGACTTTTACAATAACCCAGGCATGAGGTGATGAGGGCTTGCACCAAGGTAGTTGCAGGATCAGAGGTGAGAAAGAAACACATGTAAGAAATATCATAAAGGCAGAAAAGATAGGACTTGACAACTTATTGGCTATGGGGATGTCAGAAAGGGTGTGAAGTTGAGGATGGTTACAAGCCAGAGTGACTTGGAAAATAATGGTACCTTTGACAGTATTAGGGAAAGTAGGATATAGTTCAGTTTTATCCATGTTCTAGTTTAAGATGTCTACAGGACGTTTAATTCAACATATTCACTAGGCAGTAGCAGACGTGAGAGCAGAGTTCAGAAAGAGGTTAGAGTTAGACAATTAGATTTGAAAATCGTTTGCATAGTGGTGGTAGTTGAAACTATGGAAGCTGATAAAATCGCCAAGTGAAATAAGATAGAAGAAGAAAAAAATATAGGATAGGACAGAGCCTTGAAGGGCCCCCATAGCAGGCATGGCATAGATAAAGATACAGCAAAGGAGACAGAGAAGGAGGGGTCATTCAGGTAGGAGAAGAAACAGGACAGAAGATAAAATCAAAGAAAGGAGAATTATCAAGAGTTGCAAGGTTATAGGGAGGTCAGAAAGGATGAAGATGGAGAAAATACTATTAAATTTGGCAATTAAGGGACCACTAGCATCTTTGGATAAGCACTTTCAGTTAAATGATGAGATCAGAAGCCAGACTGCAAAGCATAAAACAAGAGTAAGATGAAAAGAAGTAGAGGTATCTGTTGTAGACAGCAGTCTCAAGAAGTTGAGCCACAAATGAGGAGACATGGGATAATAGATAACAGGAAGGACAGATCAAATGAAGTTTGAATCAAAAAGTGAAGTTTTAAAAATCATGAACCATAAATCTGTTGTCAGTCATGGGATGAGTCAGTTGCTCTCATCTCTGCCCCTTTTTCTTTCTCCGTAATGTGATGTTCAGGTATCCCACAATGTAGATTTTCAGGGAGTGGGGGAGGGTGGAGGGGAGGATTTAACAAGCAATTGATAATACTTTGTTTCCCTACTAATTTCTGTCCTCAAACCCCTGGGAAACAAAATAAAATGATGGAACATCATTGAAACATGTCAGAAATGGGACTAATCTTGTATATAAAGGAGAAGCTTGGGAGTTTTTTTGTTTGTTTGTTATTTGCCATTGCATCCCACAAACTGAAATATGTCATATACACACCTGAAATGATTTTTCATACTTCACAAGAATGCCTGTAGTAACCTTTATTATGGCTTTAGATGGTTGCAAAATATATCATTCAATAAATTTCACTGGGATATATGTTTTGTGTTTGAGCTGTTTTTCACTTTTCTACTATGGCCTCTGGCTTACCACAATATCCTGATTAAGAGAGCATTTGCTGCCAAATGGTGGTTAAAGTGAACGGGAGGACTTAATCACTCTTCCTGTTTTCCCCAAAGCTTCTCTTCCTTACACCCAAATCTCCAATCTAATTCAACATGAGAACCAACAAATCTAATGTAATTTCAAGCTGCCTTAAGAAAAGCTTTTTGTCCACAATGAACGAGGTAATTGTCCTCCTGTCTTTGTTCTGATCACATCTGGAGTGTTCTGTTCAGTTAAGTGTGCCATATTTTAGGAAGGACATTGAAAGGCTAGAGAACATTAAGAGGCTAGTGACCAGGATTATAGAAGAATTGAAGACTATTTCAGATAAGGATTAATTGAAGAATTGGGGGGTGTTTAGAGTGGAGATGGGAAACTTTTGGAGGAGATATGACAGCTATATTCAATTCAAATTGCTATTAGGAGGAAGAAGGAATAGGTTTACTTTGTTTGGTTCCAGATCACAGAACAAAGAATATTTGAGTGGTCACAGAGAAGCAGATTTTAGCTCAACATAAGACTAAATATCAGAGGTTTGCCATAGTGAATAAATTGGCTTGATATGTAGTGTTTTCATCATTACTGGAGTTTTTCAAGAATACACTGGATGACTACTGGTCAGAGGTGCTGTAGAGGAGATCCCTGATCAGACATGAATTGACATATATGTTCCTGAGGTCTTAGAAGATTCTGAGAGTCCATGATTCTACCATTCCTGCCGTGGATCTTTTCTTTTCTTTTCTTTCCTTTTTTTTTTTTTACTAGTTACAAAGTCATTGAGAATCAGTTTTCTGAGACATGACAATTCATCTTTGTACAGACTGTTACCCACACTTGGAATGCTACCCATCTTTACCTCTGCCTCTTGAAACCCACAGCTCCCTTCAGGGCTCAGCTCAAGTGTTATCTTCCATAGGAGGCCTTTTCTGATTCCCCTAATTGTCAGTTTACTCCCACCCCATTAATTTTTTTGGAGACCTGGTAGGCCACAGCCATGTCTGTGCACATTATCTCAGTTTGAGAAGGCCGTGTGAAACAAATAGAATTTCAAGGGCAATGTTCCTAGGCAGTCAAACAGTAAGTGGTCTAAGCCATATGGAACTTAAGGGGATGCTGTTAGCCAATGGTCCCTATCACGTATGAAGCTGGAGCAGAATGTTGTCATTGTTTCATGTACAACAAAAGGCTTTGCACTGGGGATATGGCATCCTCTAGACATGATAAAAAGAACTCACAAAAGCAGCTTCCTGCTTTCTTAGACCTGGAAAATTCTCCATTATGTGATACTTCCATTTGCTCCCTCTTGAGCACTGTCTCTGTGGAGAAAAAGAGAAGCAAGTGAAGGTCTTAATAGTCAACCAACCACTAGCTGGCATAGTGAGTGGAGTGCTGGGCCTGGAGTCAGTAAGATCTGAGTTCAAATCTAGCCTCAAACACTAGTTGTGTGAGCCTGGGCTTACTTACCCTTACCTTTACATTTACCCTTGTCCTACCCTAACTGTGAAGTGGGATAATAATAGCAATTATTTCCCAGGGTTTGTGAGAGGATCAAATGAGATATTTGTGAAGTGTTTAGCACAGTACCTGGAACATAGCAGAACTTAAAAATGCTTGTTTCCTTCCATATTCAACTGAAATCAACTGAACCAATACTACCAACATTTGTCCTTACCCTGTGTTTGAAAACTATATCTTTACAAGCTAAGTGAACCTTCTTTTATACGCTTTGCTTTGGGTCAATCATTTATATTATCCCAACACATACTCATATGCACAAATATTCCCTATATTTATCTGTGAATGTCATCTCCCCCTAATAGAAGGTAAGTTCTGTGGGGGGAGGGAATCCCCCATGGTATTTGTGGCCCAAGTACCTAGCACTTGCCAAATAGTAGATACTTAAAGAAAAATTTGTTGATTAATTGAATGAAGATTCTTCTTTAATTGGAGAGCACAATAAGTACTTGTGGAGCTCACTTCAGATAAGTATGTGATAGTGCTTTGTTAACTATAAAATGCTATACAAAGAAAGAACTATCTTGTACGTAGTTGTCTAATAAATATTTGTTGAATTAAATTGAATTATCTTTTTTTGGTCTCCAGTCATGAAGTATGACTATAAAGTAAGGAGACATATTGCACAAGCTATACATGCAAATCAGTTCCAATGTTTTATAGTCACACTTGTTAGTTCTTTCCCTACTTCACACACAGCACACAGCCAAGAGGAATGGAGGGCAGAACACTTGCAATAACTATGTTCTCCTTGTGAGGAGTCAACCACTGAGTGAATTCTAAATATCCTTTTCTAAAGGTGGGCCTTGATCCCATTGTGTTAAAATGTATCTGATTGTGATAATTGTGCCCTGTTGTGATAAAAAAAAAATATCCTATGATGATAAAATGTATCCCATTATGGTAGAATGTGTCCTATTGTGATTTTTTTTTTCAAAATGTATCTTATTATAGTAAAGTATATCCTGTTGTGATGAAATATATCCTATTATAATGCACTTCATGGCAAAAGGATGTATTTTCTCTTGTTGTGACAAAAAATATGCATTCCATTGTAGTGCAATGTATCACAATTGTGTTAAAAGAAAAGTGGATTGGGAGAGCAGTCTGCCAACCCAGAACAAAGAATGGAATCAGCTTGTGGCAAGGGGATGGGTGTTTATCTCCCAGTTCCCTTGATCCCTATCTCAGCTGTAGTAGGTAACAGTAGGGGTTATAAATAGGTTACTAGTATCTTCTCAGTGAGCTGTGAATTTCCTGCATGTGCAGCTTTGTTAGCGCTGATGGACCTATTTTGTATTAATTCAAAGTACTCCTGATTAGAGGCTCATACATATTCAGATGCTTGTTTGCCTTTATTTGGCTGCCTATTAGAATTCTGCTTCAGTGTTTATTTGGGATTTTGGCAGTAGGTGTTATCTTGTTAAGCACATCCTGCTTCATCTCACAAAGTTATCAATTTCAGAATCTATTCCAGTCTTACACTTGTTCCTTAATCTGAGCAAGGCAATTCTCCTCTCTACTCCCTTGCCAGTTGCCTTTTCCCTAGCACCCTTGAGTGACCAGGATGTGCTGCGGGGGAGAGCCATCCCATAGAAGGAAGTCTATGTTACATGTCTTGTTAGAAGTGGTGTTAAGGAGAAGAAATGGTCATAAGAGGCAGAATTCAGGACAACAGGAGAGTTTTAGAGGGGGTAAATTTTAGCTTGAGGTAAAGAAAAACTTCCTAATAATCAGAGCTATCTATAACTGGCATGAGATGCCTCAAGAGGTAGTGAGGTGATTGTCACTACACATCTTCAAGTAGTGGCAGGATGATCACTTATAAGGAATAGTATAGAGGAGACTTCAGGAAAGACCACTGGTGCTAGAGTCACCGGACCTGGTTCTGTCATCACATCTGTGATAATTTCTAGTTGTATGAACTTGGTCAAGTTGTTAGACTTCAGTTTTCTCATCTGTAAAATGGGGTGGTGGTGATGGTGGATTGGGCCAGTTGGCCTGTGAGATCCCTTCTAGTTCTACATTGTTGATCCTATGGTCCTTTTCAGGAGCAAACTGGACTAGTTATCTTCCAAGGCCCTTTCTGGCTCTTTAATCTGATGAAAATTTATTCCAGCAGGAACCTAGTTAGAATGATGTTGGGCATGGCCCTGTGCCTAGGGATGAGTAGTTCCTTAGAGGACCATTGTATGAAGTAGCCCAGGAGTGGAGCCAGTGCTGCATACTGGCATACCAGATAGGTTACTAGAGCAGCCCTCTCTATAGCTTATAGTTATTTTCTAGGGCTAGTGAAAAACTGGTTTATCAATGACCACAGAAGTTCTCTGCTCCCAGAAAAATCCCCAGATTGTGGTATAGGAAGCTCTTCTCAATGACCATTAGTAAACCTTTGTTTACTCACACCCATCTGTGTAAAAAGCTGAGAAATTCATTTTAGTAGCACAAGGAAATCAATTCTCACTGGCACCATGTACTTGTACTTTATTGGGTGGCTCATCATACTCATTAGGTCTGAAAATGCATGGGAAGCCCTAGAGATACTGCTGATTTCCTTGGATACTATAACCTAAAGGGAGTTAACTGCCAGCAGGAGAATGCTATTGCCTAATTTTGGGTGTGTGGTCCCAGAGTTGAGGCTCCTTACAGGCATGGATCACTAAAATAGGCAAGAGCAGGCTTATCTAAGGAACAGCACTACTTAGCAAATAACCAAGTAAATATTTAAGCAGTCTATAATGTTGACATCTGTCTTTTAACTCTGGTCAAAATATAACATAAAGTAAGACTTAAATAAATATAAATAGGTAGGTACAAGTTAAATGCCTTACTAAAACCAAGCTATCAATCACTGCTTATTCTAATCTTGATATTTTCCAAATCAGTGCTTCTGTGGAGTGAGAGTATAAGTTGAAAGCCAGAAAGCGGCAGGAGTGCTGCTGGTTTTCATCTGCGATTCTTCAGATTCTAGCATAGGGTTCTGATTTTTTTTTTTGGGAGGGGGACAAGGCAAGGCAATTGGGGTTAAGTGACTTGCCCAAGGTCACACAGCTAAGTGGATCAAGTGTCTGAGGTGGCATTTGAACTCAGGTCCTCCTGACTCCAGGGCCAGTGCCCTATTCACTGCACCACCTAGTTACCCCAAGCACAAGGTTTTGTACGTAGTAGGAACTTAGTAAATATTTGTTGGGCTGAATTGAAGAAAGTATTAAACATCCTGTGAGATGAAGGAGAAAGGGTTGAGTTTTTCTTGAGGCCAGAACCAATGATGGGATTGCAGGCAAAATAATTAACTTTGCTCTGAGGCTGTCTATTGAGATGACCCCAAACAAATAGTTAGACCCTGTTGAAAAAATTAAACAAAATCCAAGTCATGAAAATATTTGACCCCTTACTTATATAGAGGCTTAAAGTTGATGGCCCCTTTTACAAGCATTATCTATTTTGGTCTTCGTAATAATCCCTTGTGGCGCCAAACACAAATCCCTTCTGACACTAAATCTAGGACTCTTCACCTCTGAAGCTCCCAAGAAACTCTGACTAGACACGTCAAATCTGACAAACAATCTGATTTCCAGAAATAGAGACAATAGGCAGAATCCCCTGGGAATTTCGGAGGAGGGGTGACTTTCCATTTCAGAACATGAAGATAATTTCTGAAAGATAATCATAATGATTTGTCTATATTTGACATTTAAAGCCCTTTACAAATTAACTCCTACCTATCTTTACAAATTTATTTCATATTACTTTCCCATATACTCTCTATAGCCCAATTGACTTACTGGCCTACTTTATGACCTGCCATTCCATTTCTCACTCCATTGCCTTTCCACAAGCTGTCCTCCACATCTTCACCATTCTCTCTGTTTGCCCCCTACCTCTTGGAATTCCCAGGTCTTTTCAAGACATCTCAACACACCTACCTTCCACTGAAGATGTTTTGTAATTTCTTTAGTAATTAGACCTCCTTTTTTGCCTCCTTCTGGGAAATGACTTTTTATATGCAGAACTTCCTTGGCCACACACACTCCAGGCATTGAGCAGGAAGATCAGTATACGAGAAGTTCATGCTTGCTGGTCAGAGATGTCCCATTACTACTTTCCTCAGGTGCGTAGGAAATTTTGCTCTTGTCTTAGGGGAATGACAAAAGACCTGGTTTGGACTAACAAGCTTGCCCTGTCATTTGGATTTGTAGGAAGATGGAGGAAGAGAGCTATAAGGAACCTGAGAGGAAGGAAAAGCTGAAATTGCTACCCAGGAAGCAAGAGAGGTATTACATTTTTGAGGTCACCAGGACTGGACTACAGAGCAATGAGGTGTCTCAAGGTGGATCCTGCATTTATGGATTTCTATCTAGATGGCAGAGGCAAGATAAAATTATTCATTTCCCTTCTCCACAGTCTCTTTCTCTCTTTTAAAAGGGCATATGCCTGAATTTTGAGAGGGGATGCGGTGATAATCTGTTTCTTAAAAAGTTTATTTACTTTTCTATGTTTACACATCTATTTTGTTTCTTAATCCAGAAATTACAACTTGTACTGTTAAATCATTTATATTGTGATTTGAAATCAGTGGAAAATGGAGATTAGGGATTGATTAGTTGGGAGGAGAGAGAGGAAGAAATTTAAAATGGTAGCATTTTTTTGCCAGAGCAGGAATTTTGTCTGGGGGTTCAAGCTAGAGAAGACAGTGACTCATTTTCATAACTTCCTAAGGCAAAGGGATACTTTTTAATAGTAATTCCTTTAGGCAAATTATTCAGAAATATTATTCTGGCTAGAGAAACAGGATGATATTTAGGTGGGCATCCAACATTTCTCTTGTTGTAGGCCTAATTTTGAAAGAAAAACTCTTCTTCCATAGGGTATGATCCAAGGGAGGGGTTGGAGAGAGTCAACCTACAAAGGGGAAGATTAGCCTGGACCACAGAAAGGGAGAGGCAAATAAAAGTGACTGTCAGTCTTGTCTGCCTATAGTAACAGCCCAGCACTGTAACCACTACTATGTTATGTACATACACACATTCATTTCATCCATCTACCCATCTATCTATACACATACATATGTGTATATATGTATGCACATATATATTTATTTATATGCACATACACATACAAAATACCTACGTAGGTGTAAAAGTATGTATATTGCAAAGGGGCAGTAGTAAAGATACGTAGCTCTGTGGTGGTGAGTGAGAGCTGGGCTGAAGAACCACCTAGAGTCCTTTTCTGCTCCCTAGCAAAACCACTTTTCTCTTTTCTGGTTAACTAGGTGTGCAAACTTTTGTTCTCTCTCCATTTTCCCCTAATTTACCTGATATTAAACCTTATTGAGTGGCAGAAATTGTAAGCTATTTATAAGCTATTTAAAGCTTAGAAACAAGGATAGGATCAGGAAGAGAGTGTTCTTTACCCTAGAGAAATGAAAGGTTTGGTTAGAGGGTGCTGATCTGGAGGGTTTAGAGCTACTAGGACAAAGGGGAAGAATGTTCCGAGACTGTAAAAGCCTAAGATATGAAATTGGGATTCAGCTGCTCCTGGAAATAAATCACAAGCTCGTGAGTAGCAGGTTATGAGGGAGTGACATTTGGACAAGTTCACTTTCATATTTGAATGCGCAGGGTTTATTCTTGGTGGACAGCATTTGAAAAAAAAAAAGCCAAACCCTCTGAGTGAGAAGGGCAGTTAAAGGAAAACCACAATGATTCAGGGGAATTTTCCTGCTCCTTCAGCATGGTAGAAGTTTAGTCTGCCATGCTCAGTCACTCTACCTCCTCTCTGCAGTGTGTAAAACACTAGGAATATAGGAGGTCCAAATCACAGTTTTGGATCTGCTATTCACTTTTGTGATGTATGCTAAGTCTTTTATTCTCTTCGAGCCCTTTATTAAATGAAAATCAGGTTAGGTTATCTTTTGTGTCCATCCAATTTTGACAATTTGGGGCTCACTATCCTTATTGTACAGTCTAGAAATAGCTTTGCTAACCAACAAACTGTCTTTGTAACACTTTGTGGGAGAGGCAGGGAGGTCACTAACCTCAGGTCCTGAAACTCCTTCCTAACAGAGGCCTCTAATATTGGTTCAAGGGAATATAAATATTCCACTATTTGTTGTTAGTTGAAGACATGGTAAAGAATGCTTGACTCTAAACTTACCATTTCCTTTGTTCATTGAGATCACACTGATATACCTGAGATAGTGGGAAATACTAAGAAGGGAACATGGAAGGGCAATTTAGTTGGCAAGAAAATAGGGAATAGTAAGAGTGCAGGCTTGAAGGGTATTATAATCACATGGATATAACGCTACTATTTTTCAAGGCAGTCATGGCCAGAAGGGTCTTTGTTCTTCCAAGAATCCTTTATTAAGAATATATTGTTCAAATCTGTTAAGATTTAGTTGTGTCAGGATCTACTTGACCTCTAAGGTCCCTTCCAGATATAAATCTATAATTCTTTAAGATTGTTTATCTCTTATAAGACAAACCCCACTTTTTTTCTTGGGAAAGAAAAAAAGAGAGGTGAGAAAATGAATGGAAAGGAGAAGAGAAAGACCCTTCTAGCCATGACTGCCTTGAAAAATAGTAGCATTCTATCCACTGTTGCCCCAAGAGAAAGTAGAAAGTCTCAATGTATGCAATTGATCCATCTTCCAAGAGAAAAGTAAGGTAGATCGTGATGACAGTGATTTCTGTTTTGTTGATAACCTGGAGAAAAATGGAAAGAAGCTTCTGCTCTGTTCTTCAGGAAGAAATGGGACCACAGGGAGAGCCAAGAAACCTGTTTTTCCATTCATGAAGAAGAGAAAGTGAGAAATTGAAGGAGAGGAAGCAATCTCAGAAGACTAGCTTTACCTACTACCTTCATTTGAGTTAGATCATATGGTCATAGAATGATAGGATTTCAAAGCTGAAAATTACCTCAATGTCCATTCAGTCCTATTTATACACTAAAAAATATTTCCACTACATATTTCTCAATTAGTGACTGTCTACCCTTTGCTTGAAAATCTTCAGTGGGGGGAATCAATCATTTTCTGAGGTAATCCATTGCACTTTTGGTCAATGTTGTTTTTTCAGGAAAGTTTCCCTGACATCTGGCTTAAATCTATCTCTTTGCAACCTCTACTCATTGTTTTTAGTTCTGTCCTCTGAAGTCAAACCTTAATCAAACCTTAATCAAGCCTAAATCTGGTTCAGTGTCTTTCTCACTTTCTATGTTCTAAGTTCTGTCAAAACTGATGGTCAGTGGCCATATCTTATTCAAGGAATGATCAGTTTTGAATCAAAGGAATGATGCACTTTTAACAAATAGAAAATTGTCTCTTTAATACAGTTAAATGGCTTATATAGGAGCCCATTTTCCTGAAAATTATTTTTTCTGAAAGGAGTCCAGTGGAGGAGGGAGGAGTTATTCTCATCCCCATCCCTATTCCAGGCAGAAACCTAGAAGGTACCTCAATGTTGTCTCTAATTGTGATATTCCAGAGGCAGGTTCCTAACAGTGACATAAATCAAGTAAGTATCTCTCTATGACCAATAAAAGCGCATGTTTATATCCAGGAGATTATTAATATACAGGCACAGAGAGCCCCTAAGAGATTAGACTTGATAACAGAAAATATCCAGTTTGCCAAGATTTGGCTCTAGCCCAGATCCATACAAAATTTGCCAGCCCTAGAGCTCCTGCCTGAATATAAATTGGCCCTTACATCATCACCAAGACACTGACATTTTTAAAAAACTTATTTTATTTTTAATTAATGGAATAAAGCAAGCATTTCCATAACATGGTACAATAAAAAAAAGATGATTACACATGAAAACACTGACATTTAAGAGCCTAACAAAAGGCTCTTAGAAATCTTAACTTTGCTGATATGTTGAATAATGTATCAAATCAACTTTTTCAACTTTATTAAAATCCTCAGAGCATTATCCAATCTGAATGGATCTCTTCCCCCACCCCCTTGAGTTCTCTGATCACTGGAACTCATTGATCTTCAAGAATTTTATTTTATACACTCTGCTTTCAGACTATGAATATCTTAGGCAATAGATCCCTGGGGAGAACAAGGTGAATGTCAAAACTTAGAAGGAAATGTGGGTGTGAACTCATACAGGGAAAAAAAAATAATGTCAGCTTACTGCGAGAGCAGCCCAAACTAAAAATCTGTCCATTTTCTATTACTTAATAAACTGACAAAAGGAAGAAAGCTAATCTCTGAGACACAGTTTAATCGTTGGTTACAGAGGCCGTTTCTTTGCTTTGTCAGACAAACATTGGATGAGCAAGATTCTAATTTCTCCAGAGAAGCTTTAACCTCACTCCAATTCATGAGAAATGGATCTAACTAGGATTCCATCCCATACTCCCCTGGGGATGTCAGGTTTGATATTCAAATAATCAAAATTTTAGAGTCAGAAAGAACCTCATTGGCCATCTAGTCTAACCGATGACTGAAAAAGCATCCTAAGAAATGTGAAGAAGACCTCCCGAAGGAACTCCTTCTACTTTTGAAAGTCTGAAAATTAGGACTCCTCCTACTTCATTTATTGGTTTTTCCTGTTTAAACATTTCCTTTAGTTTCTCCTCTTTTGTTTTAGTTATTTTGTCAGTAAAACCAATAGCTTGGCATAGTGGATAACGAGCTGGGCACATGCTGACTTAAACCCTCAGTGTCCTAGGCAACTCTCTAAGTCCCTAAATTGCAAAGGGGGTGTCAATTTACATTGGCATTCATAGTTTCCCACACCAATGAAATGATGATCCAATTTAAAAAATCGTTCCAAGATTTTTACTGACATCAAATTCTGAATTTGTCTTTCTTTGCAATTTTTATCCATTGTTCCTAGATCTACCCTCTGGAACCAGTCAGTTAGCTAGTCAATAAAAAAAAATTAAATGCATATTATGTGCCAGAGGCAGCCAGGTGGCACACGGGTTAGATTGGTCTGGAGTTAGGAATACTCATCTTCATGAATTCAAATCTGGCCTCAATTACTTACTAGCTATGTAATACTGGCAAGTCACTTAACCCTATTTATGTCCATTTTCTCACTTGTAAGTTGAGCTCTAGAAGGAAATGGTAAATCACTCCAGTATCTTTTCTAAGAAAACCCCAAACGGTCATGAAGAATTTAACATGACTGAAATGACTGAACAGCAACAAACTATGAGCCAGGCATGGTACCGAGTGCTGAGGCTACAAAAAAGGTAAAACACAGTCCCTAATCACACAGTCTAATGGGAAAAACTATAAATAAACAAGTAGATGAGTTGGTCTCCATATTCACCTGAGTTCAAGTCTTGCCCCTGACACACACTGGCTATTGTTACCAACTTGTACAAATGAGCTATCTACAGGATAAATAGGACACAACCAAAGGAGAAAACACACTAGAATTAAGAGGAACTGGGAGAGGTTCCTTGTAGAAGGTAGGATTTTAGCTGGAAATTTATGAAGCCAGGGAAGCCAGGAGGAGGATATGAGGGACAGCATTCCAGGCATGGACAAATAGAATGAATCTGATGACTCATCTACAAGGCAGTAAAATACTTGAAGATAGTTACCATGATCCCTCTGAGACTGCTGTATACTGAACATACCAGGTCCTTCAACTGATACTTATATGGTGTGTACTCAAGGACCTTTCCCATTCTAGTTGCCATTATCTGTATGAGTTATAATTTGTCAATTTTATTCCTAAACAATGGTGCCCAGAACCAGAAGGAAAACTCCAGATATGGTCTGATCGGGCCAGTTTAGAGCAGGGTCTGTCACTTCCTTATTCTTGGCAGCTAAACCTCTCTCAATGAAGCCCAAGATCATATTAGCATTTTTTGGCTGTTATGTGTCGTTGTTGACTCATATTGAATTTGCTGTTAAGCAAGGTGATGGTTTCATAAGAAAATCTTTTCTGACTTGACCTTTGATGGGAGCCTTAGGTGATACAATCTTCAATCTCCAATTAAGCTTTCATCCCCAATTGGTCTCTGAAGGGGGTATAGTCTCTGAAGCAGTGTGTCAGGACATCAAAGGACACTTGTGGTGAACCAGTTGACACCTGGGAAGGATTTGGACTGGAGGAGAGAGTTTTCTGCTCCTCTGTCATCTTGGGAAAAGCTAAATAACAATGAATCAACATCCTTACACCCAAGAATATGGTAGAGCCAACTTTTGACAATTGCTTGTCTTTTCCTTTTCTTAGGTTGCTACAAGGTGCAGGCTACAGAGACATTCAGAGCAGAGCACCAACCAGAAACATGTGCACTATAGGGAGCAGGGAATGAAGTGGTTTTTATGTATGATAGCACGAGCTCCATCTTCAAAATTACATACCAAGCTAGAGTCATATCAAACCAAAGTGAAGACGGAATTAAAACATGGTTTTTGGGGGTGGCTAGATGGTACAGTGAATAGAGCACCAGCCTTGGAGTCAGGAGGACCTGAATTCAAATCCAGCCTCAGACACTTGACACTTACTTGCTGTATGACCTTGGGCAGGTCACTTAACCTCAATTGCCCTGCCTTCCCCCTCCAAAAAAAAAAAAGCAAAAAACAAAACAAAACAAACAAACAAACAAAAACAGTTTCTCCAGAAAGGTGTTAAATTATTTTCCTCAGGTAACCTTCTGTTACCAACTCCAAGTCCTCTGGAAAGTGTCTTATCAGCCATATACCGAATTTTTCACTAGATTCTACTAGGATCTTTAAAAATAATGATTCTATTTGAGACTATGTATAATTGCATATTTATAAAATTAAAGACTTCTTTATGAAATCATCTATAAATGGGGTACTCAAATTCATGATACCTCTCAAAAATATTGTATACTTCTTTCAGGGGATCTAATATTCACTCTAATGAATCTGTGATTTCGTTAATGTATTTTTTCCCTCTAAAGATACAGATTGAAATTCACCCATGCCTTCCTATCTTAGGAGACTCTTATTTGTGTCCATGGCCCTAAGTCAACCTCAGGGAATCCATCTTTTTATTTTTCTCATTAACTTATTTTTAATTTTCAACATTCACTTCCACAAGATTTTGAGCTCCAAATTTTCTCCCCATCTCTCCCCTCCCCCACCCCGAGACAGCTTGCATTCTGATTACTCCTTTCCCCTTTCTGCTCTCCCTTCTATCACACCCTCCCACTCCCTTCTTTTATCCCCTTCAGTTCTATTTTCCTGTAGGGCAAGATAAATTTCTATAACCCAATGCTTGTGTATCTTATTTCCCAGTTGCATGTAAAAACAGTTTTAACATTCATTTTAAAAACTCTGAGTTCCAGACTCTCTCATTTCCTCCCTCTCTACCTACCCTCCTTGAGAAGGGAAACAATTCAATATAGGTAATACATACGTAGCCATGCAAAACACCTTCATAACAGCCATGCTGTGAAAGACTAACTATATTTCCCTCTATCCTCTTCTATCCCTTATTTATTCGATAGTCTCTCCTTTGACCCTGTCCCTTCAGGGAGTCAATCTAACATAGTCATGGTCTACTGTATAATATTTCTTACAAAAAGTCTACCTATTCTGTTCCAATATGTTTATCAAGGGTACCCTCAATATGTGTGTAAATTATTCTTGTAAAAATTTTGTATACATGGGAAAATAGGCACATTATTTAATAATTGTTGATATTCTCTGGGTAGCCTTTTACAAAAAACTCAATAAAATCTGTGATTTACCTTTCCTCCCCTCATCTTTTTGATTCCTTTTTCTTCAGATGTCCCTCCATGATGCCCTCATATTTATATCCACTCCAGCCCAGACCTTGTCAATGCCAACGTGTTCTAGTCTGGCTACATTTCTTTCTTTCTTTCTTTCTTTCTTTCTTTCTTTCTTTTTTTTTTTAGTATTGCTTCTAACTCCTTCTAATAAGTATTTCTGGGACTCATATTGAGTCAAAGCATGACAGCTTCACTGTCCTGGATGGTGAAGTTACTGTTATTCTTTAAACTAGCAGATATTTTCCATTATTCTTCTGTTTGCTGATTTTCTTCCAGTTTCATCCTTTACACACCTCTCAGATAATTTTGTTTTCTTGTGTCTCTCACAAAATAGTCTTTTTTTTTTTGAGGTAATTGGAGTTTAGTGACTTACCCAGCGTCACATAGTAAGTATCAGAGGCTGGATTCAAACTCAGATCCTCCTGACTTCAGGTCTGGCTCTTTAACCACTGTGCAACTTAACTGCACCTCACAAAAAATTCTTTAAACTGATTTTGCCCTCAATAGCTTATCTCTGTTTTATAGTGATGCTATTTATAAACTTTTACCATTCTTCTCAATAAGAACTTATAGTGAGTTTATGTTCTAGGTTAGTCTTGCCTCTGGTTGCCATTAGGTAAGTAAATCAAGTATTTGCTGATTAAAGTAGTATTTAGGCTCTTCTGGTTTCCTTATTATGACTTTTTTTTTATTAGTTAAAACATATGCTTGAAATTACTGTGATAATTGTCTATGTCCTTTCTCTTTTCCATGCTACATCTTCTTTAAATAGGTTAGGTTTGCATTCTTTTAATTGGGCACTGTATCCTTTATGCTTTCACATTATTTCTTCCTTCTATTAATTTTTATATTTCTATTAATAATCAGTGGTCTGATTACACAGATAACTGGTCTTTACCTTTTTTTGGTTGTTTGTATCCCTAGTGCTTCACATAGTGCCTGGCACACAAGTAAACCCTTGATAAATTACTGTTGACTGATTCAAGAATATCTACAGCATTAGTAATGACTCTAATAAAATCTAATTTAATGAAATATAATAATTTTTGTGATGTTATTTGGGGCTAACCATGCTTAGTGACCTAACACCTTTCTCCAAGAAAGTATTTATGATGTATGAGCATAAGGTTTTTGTCTCTTGAATTCCTTATAGTCTATCTAAACAAGACCTAAAAATAGGCAGATATACTGTATTTCCCTATTTTATTTGTAAAGAGAGTATTTGCTTTGTTAAAACAGATCTGAATAGTAAATAACGGAACTGATTAAGGTACTGAGCATTCTTGTCACTTAGACACAAAATGACTACTGTCTCCCTCACTTCTAGGGAATGATGATTTCTCCTTTAATTCATTCACTTCTTTTTCATAAGTGGAATCAAGTCCCTACATCTACCTTATTGTTGAGCTTCTGGAGAGCTTGATATTATGGACAAGACCTGTGGGTAGACAAGGAGTTGTTAACGTGGTGAAATTATGAGCAGCAATAATTTCTTTCCATGGGAAAGTATGTTGTTTATTGGTATACAGGGAAAGTAAACATTCAACTTGATTTACTTGTTCCTAGAATGTTCTAATCACGATATGGCCACTGTGCCACTCCAATTATATCTTCATCATTCTCTTAAGTTTGTATTTCCATCTTCCAGCAACGAATCTCCCCCTCTCATTTGCCTTTCTAGGTAGAACCAAACTTAATTTGTCCTTTGTCTTGATTTCCTTGCAGGACTAAATGTTGGTCAGCCTTATTCAGCTTGGATAAGGCATGTAGTTATAAATAGACACCTTTTCAGTGTGATTCTTTCCTTGGGCAAGAAATACAGTGTTTTGGTTGAACCAGAAATGCAGAGTACTGAATCAAATTTTCAACACATAGCAGGCAGAAGAACAGTCAATTCAGAGTAGTGAGAAAGAAACTTAGGGTCCAATGCCAACTATCATTGAAGTTTCTTTCCTTCAAGTCTCTGGGAGTCACACTGAAGAGATACTCATGCCCGAGGGCAGCTTCTGTCCCATTGCAGCTCTGTAATCATCACACAATGGCCCAAACTTCACCATATATCCTATTGCTGTCTCCTACCCACCAGAACCCATGGCTCTCATCTCTCTCAGCTCTGACCCTTTCTGCTCTCACTCCAACACGGCTGATCTCCACCAAGTTTATGCCACTTGCTCAGTAATTGCCTGCTACCTACTTTCTGCCTCACTAGCTGCCCTGCCCTTCTTCCAGGTCTCCATTCTCTGCACTTTCTTCTTATGTGACTTCTTTTCTTTCTTCCATACGGCTGCTATTGTGGGGTTTCTGTATTCTAAGACTATGTCTTAGTGACATCATTTCACATTCAGGTACAAGGCACCCTAGGAGTCTCACATGCTGGAACTCTGCTTTGAATAGAAACTTTACTTTGGTTGAAACTCGGAGTTAACTGAGGCTTTATTGAAGATTGCCTATTAAAGTGGAGAAGCAACTTCTGCCCATATTACAAAGAGATTGTGAGAAGTAGAGGGGATTTTAAATTATGGAATATGAAAGCTCCATTAGGACTTTAGAATAGAGGCAACATGGTGTGGTGGATCAGGAGTCATGGAAAAGTAAGATTTGGATCCCACCTTAGAAAATTATGGGTTTATGAGTCATTTACTGAACAACTTAGAGACATAGGTTAGTTTCCTGTTTGATGAAATGGCAGTAATAATTATTTTACTATCCACCAAAAATGCTATTGTAAGACATATTTTGCAAAACTTAGGGTGCTATATGCATATGAATAGTTTATAGAAAATAAAATACAAGATAAGGAATGGACCCTAGAACACAGAACATAGAATGTTAGAAATGGAAGGGATCTCACAAGATAAAGTTTCAGTTTTAAACTATATTTCTCATTAATCACACCCCATTTAGTTGTGGTGCTAAAAACACAGGCTACTTGGAACACTTCGTGATTTCACAAAATCGTAGAATCTTATAGTTGGAGAGGAACTGAGAGGCCATTTGATCTAAACAATAGCTAAAAAAAATTTCCTTTGAAGCTTGCCTGACAAATGGTATAGATTTGAGTTAAAAACTTTACAATGAAGTGCTTCAATCAACCAAGCTTTTCTTAAGTTCCTACCACATGCAATTCATCAGAGGTATGAAGAAAACAAAGAATAGTAATAGCCCTCAAGGAGCAGACTTGAGGTAGGAGGAAAAATGCTCATATATTTGTATGTATATATGACATATATTTACATTATATAAATAATAGAATTATATACAAATAATTCAATAATCAATCATGTAACATTATATAAGTAATAAAATGATTATATTTTCTATAAACAATACATTAATATATAATGTGATTACATTTATACTTGTATATATTACATGTGCATATGTATTTATATACATGTGTAACATATAAACACAAGGTAAGTTTGGGGAGCTAGGGCTCTAGCAGATACAAGAATTAGGAAAGATTTCATATAAAAGTTGACCCTTGAACTGAATCTTGAAGGGAATGAGAGGTTCTAAGAGGAGAGAGCTATTCTGGATATGAGGAGAGAGCTATTCTGGATATGAGGGCATAGCTACTTCAAAGGCACAGGGGTAATGATAGGACCATATTTCCCAGAGTTCCTGCTTTCTCCTCCTCTATGCTAATCAAGCCTTGGTTTTGTTCCCTTTTACCTGGAGGGAGGGGGAAGGGAGAAGGAAGAAGCATAGGACCTATGGGTACTATCACATTGAGAGAGTTTCATGTTTGAGGAATAGCACAGAGACTAGACTTGGGATTTCCTTGGCATGGAGAACTCCCAGATGGAGAGATTCCCTTTATCAATGCAATTTGATGCAATGCAAGCACCTTCTCTGCAACTGGTAGTCTTGGAGAGCTTCTTAAAACGTTCTGAGCTTATGACTTGCCTAAAGTCTCACAGCCAGTATGTCAGAGGCAGAACTTGAACCCAGGTTTTCCTTGTTCAATACAAATACTCTGCTCGGTATACCATAGTGCTTCTTGGTGGGAAGAAGAGTAATACATATTAAAATTAGAAAGGTAATTTGTAGCCATACTGTGAAGGGCTTAAAAGCCAAACAGACAATTTTATATTTATTCAAGGGATAACGATGAATCATCACTGTGTGTGGTGGTGATATGCTCATATCTGTACTATAGGGATATCATCATGGAAACTGTGTGGAGGCTATATTGGAATCAAGAGAGCTTTGAGGTAGGGAAACAAATCAAGTAGCAATCATAACAGTACAGTAAAAGCAGCCCATTCCATATTAGACTATCTCTAATTGTTAGGAAGAACTAGCTAGGTGACACAATGGACAACGCACTAGGCCTGGAGTCAGGAAGATTTGAGTTCAAATCTGGCCTCAGATACTCACTAGTTGTGTGAGCCTGGGTAAGTCACCTTACTTCTATTTGCCTTAATCTGCTAGAAAAGGAAATGACAAGTCACTCCAATGTCTTTGCCAAGAAAACCCATGGACAGTATTGGCATGCTATAATCCAAAGAGTTGGACACAACTGAACAATGAAATGATTAGAAACATAATATTAATATTAGTATTAATTAATGTTAATATTAGTATTAATTAATATTAATAACATAATAAAATATTACGAATTATTAGGAACATAACCCTTATGTTAAACATACATGTTTCATTTATGCAACTTCAATATTTTGTTCCTGGTTCTACCCTCTGAGGGAAGTAGAAAAAGTTCATTCCTTTTTCACTGGTGCAGTCCTTTCAAACCTTGAAAACAGTTATTATATCTTGCTGTCTCCTCCCTCCTCCCCCTCTAAAATTCTCTTCTCCGGGCTAAACCTTCTCAGTTCTATTAAACAAGCTTCACGTAGAATGATCTACAGACCTCTCCCCATCTAGATATCCCTTCTCTCAATATTATCTATATTATCAATGCCATTCTTAAAATGATAACAAGATCCTAAAAAAGTAATAAATTAAGTTTTGGACATGTTAAGTTTAAGATGTCTACTGGGTGAGATGTCTGAAAGGTAGTTGGAGATTCAATGCTACAGGTGAACAGATAGGGCAGGGCTGGATAAATAGATTTGAAAATCATTAATTTAGAGATAGTAATTGATCCATGGGAGCTGATGTGATCATAAAGCAAAAATATATAGATGGAGAAGAGAAACAGGTCCAAGACAGAACCCCATCACAGATTAGAACTTGAAGGCAGGTCTTCTCCCTCTTTCCTATTATTTCTCACACGTGACACTCTGTCTGCTGATTCTTCCTTTTTACGGGCTGTCCCTCATGCTGGGCATGCTCTCCTTCTCACCAATTAGCTTCCTTGGCTTCCACAAGAATCTTATAGTCTGATGGGATAAAAGGTGGCAGAGAGATAGAACAACTACTTGTATAAGTATCCTACAAAGTGGGATATGAGAGGAGCGAAGGAGCAATCTAAACATATATTTAAATATACAACACTCAAATCGACCTATGACCTCATCATTGAGGGCATCTCTTCAGTGATACAAATGACAACCCAACCATGCTGTAGACTTAGCTCATGTCTCACTTTCTGCAAGAGGTCTTTCCAAATATACACACATATGTATGGATAAATATTAATGTTTATATGATGTATGTATAAGTATATATGCATGTATATACATATATGTTTATGTATGTATAATACACACATGTATATACATCCACACAGATATAAACATATACACTGGATATGTCTTCCCTCTCAGATTACAACCCATGTTTTCACCTTTATTTGGAGCATCTGCACTTATCATAGTTTATGGAACATAGTAGGTACTTGAAAATGTTTGTTGTTGATGTTGATGATGGTGGGGTTCTTTATGCTAATGCTACCTTCAAGGAACTGATAGGGCCATTTTCATGCTGCTTAAAGAGTGTAAGCATAAATGGCAGGAGAGATATGGGACAATAGTTAGCAGAGATGGAAGGATCAAGTGAGGTTTTTTGTTTGTTTCTGAAGATGAGAAATATATGGGTGTGTTTGTAAGCAATAGGGAAGCAGCCAGTAGACAGAAAGAGACAGAAAATGAGTGAAAGAGTGGGACAATACAAAAGCAATCTGCTGGAGGAAATGGAATGGAACAGGATCACTTGTGAAATAGAGGAGTTTGCCTTGGCAAGAAGAAGGGCCAGCTCCTCATGTGAGATAGGGTAAATGATGAGATAGTGGCAGGAGGAAACTGAGTGATTTGAGATGAGGAAGAGGGGAGAAGAAGAAGATCTGTGTGAGTGGATTACATTTTTTTTCCAGCAAAATATGAGGGAAGGTTCTCACCTGAGGGGGTGGGGAGAAGAGGAATCAGGAGATTTGAGAAGGGATTAAAAGGTTTGGGAGAGCTGCTGTGGTGAGCATGGAAATAGGAAGGTGTAGAAGAATTACTTAATAATAGAGAAAACCTAGTTAAACTTATGTAACATAAATTTGTGGTGGATCTAATCACAACAAGTTATATGATTTTCTCCACTTTCATTCAGTAGAACGTATATAGGAGAGTAGTGTAGAATGGAACTGTTTCATGAAGGGGTCAAAGTGTGGAAAGAAGGAGAATGTGACTAGAACGAGGCAATGACATGGGAAGGAGCCGATTGAGGGATTGGGCATTACTGTGTTGACAGAGTGGGTTTGGCATTAGAAGGAGGAGGAGGAGAAGGAGAAAGTAGGTGGGAAAGAAAGGGAGGGGGGGAGAGAGAGAGAGAGGAAGAGAGAAAAGAAGAAGGAGGAGGAGGAGAAGGAGAAGGAGAAAGAGGAGGAGAAGGAGAAAGAGAAAGAGAAGGAGAAGGAGAAAGGTGGAAAGTCAATAGATTATGATGTCAATTCAGGGAATTTAAAAGTTCATCAACACGGAGGTGGTAAGTTTTTTGATAACAGCAAGATCTAGAGTATGACCATCTTTGTGTATGACTGAGGTGGGATGGAGGAGTCATGGGGCATGAAGGAACTGAGAGATTAGGGTGTTTGAGGGACTATCAATGTGTATAGTGAAGTCCTCTAGTAGGAATGCAAGACTTGGGGAGGAGAGAAAGACTGAACCAGGTACTGAATTCATTGATGAAGGAAGTATAGTGTCCTGGGGGCCTGTCAAGAACAACTACCAGGATTTTGATTGGATGGTGGTTGTAGACTGAGTAAAGCTCAGAGGAGGAGAGGAGAGATTACTGAGTGTTGGTGGTAGGGGGAGAACCTGGAAGTGGAAATGGGGAGCAAAAGCTATTCCTACTTTTCCACCTCAACCTATCAGTCGAGGGGAATTAGTGTAGCCAGTGCTAGAAAGGGTGGCCAGGGAAATTGTGTAATCAGAAAGTGCTGCTTAGGTCTCAGTGAGAGACAGAAGATCAAAGGAGTGGTAAAGGAAAATATTTAAGATGAAAGCAAATTTGTTGCCTATAGATCAGTCATTGCAGAGAGCACAGTGGAAAGGGTGAGTAGTACTGCATTTGATTGGGATTTAGTGGAATGGGTTAAGAGGGATGGGTGGTTAAGAGGGTGGTAGGGAATACAGAATGGGGTTTGGATAATGACCTACAGATGTTCAGAATCACTGAGTTGAGGAGTATAACCAGATGGGAGTTTGTTAATCATCAAGTGAAAAATGTAGAGTTATTTTCAAGTCAAGAGTATTATAACTTAAGGGTGGGGTCTTTTCAGAATTTTGGGCAGCTCAGGTGAGGGAGTGACAAATCAGAGCAGAAAAAGTGGTGATGCTCTCCTTCCTTAAGAAAAGAGACCAGGCTGGAAACTTGGTGCAATGGTGCCCTCTTCACAACTCAGCAGCAAGTAGATTGACATGATGTAAAGGAACTTCTACTCATCCATAGGATGTTGGAGACCAAGCAAGAGACATGGGGTATGATGGCAAAGTGCCTTCCTTTCCGCTTTCCACTCCCATGGGAATCTAGAAATTAGGTAGGTGTCCAACCTTCCTCTTCCTTCTGAAGGCTGGAAATCAGGCCTTTGGGGTTCTTGCTAGTACATTCCCTGGGAAACAGCTTTGGCAAATAGCTTGTGGGCGCCTTTGATCAACTAGCTAATACTTTCCCTCTAGCTCTGTCAATTCCTTCTCACCTTGTTGGTTCTTCACTTCTCAGAACCTTGACAACCACACCCAAATTCCCTTTCTTTATCTTAGTAGCCTTGTCTTGCCAACCAGTTTTATTTAACTCATCTTAGCCTACTCTCTTGGTCAAGTCCTTTTTCAAATCTGGTCCTTTCTCTTCTCTTTCTGCTTCCCTTCCTTCAGCCATCTTATTTTTCTTTTCTTCTACCTCTTTGAATGCTTAGTCTTTAATTCAAGTCCCCTTTCACATTCATTAACTGAATAATAACCTCTTCTTTCAACTTCTCCAATCCTAACAAACACCCCTTCTCAAACTCTGCCTCTGACTTTCTTAATTATTCCAAGAATGCTCCAAGTCACCTTCACAATGCCTCACTCTTCTCTTTCAGCCCAATTATATCTCCTGCTGTCTATACAATCTTTTCTCATAGAAACCATAAGTAGAATATGTAAATATTTGAAGCACCTTTGTGACTCTGCAAGTAGAATCTTTCAAATTTAATTCAACTTTGAAGTTGCCCAGGGAAATTCCATTCACTATTATTCACAAACTAAAGTGACTACTTTTTTCTTCTTTCCTCTGCTCATGATGTGCCTACAATGGACAGTTCACAATAGCCCCTCTTCTTCTGCATGGATAATTCACCATTATCTTATGAACTCACTTCTGGGCATGGGAATCCCCCAAGTTGGGAGCTCTGATGAATCTTTCCACACCTAGAGTAGTTGTTAATTTGTTAGTTGTGTAGTTAGCTGTGTAGTTTCTTAGTAGACTGAGAAAACAAAGATTTGAACTTCCAAGAATACTGATTTATTAAGCAGTGCATATCAACTGCATAACAAATTGTAACCAGGCCCCTCAGCTTTTGCACTGGACCCAGAATACAGGGGGAGAAATTTTCGTGCATTAAAAACAAATAAGATGAATTAATTAAAAGAAAACAATTAATCTAACTACAAAATTAGATTGTCCGATTTGTAAGTGGAGGAAAGATTAGGGACTTTCAAAGTTGGGAGGGGGAGCGCAAAGAGGTATAATTCACTAAATCAGAAAAGGAGGTCTCCTACTCCCCAATACTGTCTGTATTCAGTCAAAGGAACATGGAAGCAGTAACTGATTGACCAGTACAGGAACAGGTTTCAGATAAGACATTGGGGGTTGCTTGAGGTGTATAATTGTGATAAAATTCCTTGCATCAATCCAGATCTGACTAGGTTTCTGGTTAGTATAACCTAGGTTCTTAGTTAAAGGTCTCTAAACAAGAGCTAGAAGTGGTCCAGCTTCCCAGCCATGCAGACCTATGTTCAAACAGTGCAATAACGTTTTCTCACAATTCTCACAACTGAATAAAGTTTTCTTACATGTCAGAAATTGGACTAGGCCCATAACTGAATAGAAAGGGAACTAAGCTAGCTGCAGAATTGAGTCACAAGATGGAATTAGTGTGGTTCACTCAATTCCCTCTACCACTTGCTGTTCTAATATCCTCAACCCTTTACTAACCAGAAATTAATTGAGCAGAACATTAAGCAGTGTAGGCTACTGATGATTTTTTTTCTAGCCTTTGTCAGAGGAAGGGGGATGGGAGATAGAGCTGTGGTGAGGGTGAGTTGGTAGCACCATGATAACAGTACTGTGGTAGTGGACCCCACTTACTCTTTCTGGGAGAACAACGCAACCTTAGTTATGGGTTTCTGAAGAGAGAGGTTGGTGTGGAGCAGAGACTAGGATCTGAGCTCTGACTTAGCCTCGAGTTGGAAGGGAAACCCAGGTCCTGGCCTGATCTCTTAAATGCCAACAGCAGTCTTTTCAGAATCTGTATTACAGCATCTTAAATACAACTTACAAACTAATTTTGTGCGGAACTGTAAATTCTCTACAATAAAATAATCTCAAGTCTAGATAAAAAATAAAGTAATATTGGCATACTTTAACTTTGGAGGTTGATGGTAAGGGTGGGAAAGAAAAAAAACAACCCTTATCATCAGGAAGCAGAGGCAGTGACCTGGGTCCTGGCAGCCTGGGACTAGTCAGGTTTTTGAGTAGTCTTTTCCCTTTCTTTTCCTCCACTCCCAATCATCCTCTTCTTGAAGAAGAGGGTTAAGTACCTTCAATTATGGTCATATCATTGAAGAGAAAAGCTGCATGTTGCTGGACTCTGGAGACCCAGGGGCTGGGTAGTAATGGTTTGAAAGTGTGGGGCTACCCTTTGAAGATAAAAGGTCCTCTTTAGGGTCTATGGGCCAGTTAGGAGACATGGGAGAGGGAAAAATGTTCTTTTAGGCCTAGTTTTCATCCACCACCAAGCATAGTCCATTCTAAGGGAAGAAAAGTGGCAGGTGGGGAGGAGAGAGGACTTCAAAGAAGCAAGGTAGGAAGAAAGCAGAAGATTAAGCTGATCCAGCCACAGGAACATTGATTTTTGCCTCTAAGGGCTGTCCTGCCAGCTTTTCAAACTTTCCTATTCACTAGAGTCTATTTCGGGGCAGAAAGGGGCCAAGGTACTCTAGAAGGATTGATTAGTTTCCCTTCTCAGCTACTTGTCAAGAGCCATAAAGTCAGAGATTGCTGCTCTGGAAGTTCAAGAGTCCCTTGGGGAGTTCACTCCTCAACAACCCGGCTGCAAGAATGATTGGCTCTATCAGGAGATTCAGTTCTAATCTCTGCCATGGTACTAACTATGAGTCTCTTGATTCTCTGTAAAATGAGGGGGTTGGAAAAGGTGGTCTCCAAGGTCTTTTCTGACACTAAATCTTTGAATCTCTTTGATGTGGGCTCCATTTGACTTTCAGCTCCGCCTTAATTTCAGAGTTGAATGAGTCTTCCTCTGTGACCTTGAGCAAACTATAAAGTTTCCTCTGTAAAATGAAGGAGTTGGACTAGGTAATTCCTAAGGACTCTTTGGACCCCTTCACTATACTTGGAAAGCTTTATTTATTTATTTGTTGATGCTAGGGCGGGGTTAGCTTTAAGCTTCTTTCAACCTCCTCTCCCAAAATCATGTGTTTGCCATAAGGGTTATCACTCCAATGCCCAGCAATCAGGTTTCTTAGATGGCAAGTGTGAAGAAATAACTGATCTTAGTGCCTTGTTATCAAGATTAGTTTGTTAAAATGGGAAGCTAGCAGATGGATTGCTTCCTAGGAAGTATGGGGGTAGGGTGGGGGTGGGTGTTCCTCCTGAAGCAGTTTCCTGGTATGCCAGTGTCTTAGCCCATACAGACTGGTATCTCACAGTCTCTATCTCTGCAGGACCATGCTCCCCTTGCTCTGCCAATTATTCCCCAAGTCAAGAAGAAAGTAGAGAATAAGGCATGGATTTGAGGTCAAAGGACTTGATTTCAAATCCTAGTTCTGCTACTTATTACTTGCGTGATCTTGGGTAAATCATTTATTGTCTGTGATCCTCAATTTCCTCATCTGTAAAATGGAAGGAGTTGGGCTATATTTCCTCCAAGGTTCTTTGAGCTCAAAGTCTACGGTCCTGTGAAGTAAGGGTGTCTTATGGTGAAATTTGTGGTCCTTGTCCCAGGTGTGAAAGTTCCTAGGATTGCAGGTTCTGTTCATCAGAAGAAATTACACAGTTTATGACCATAAAGTCCAACTCTTTTGCAACAGTTGGAGTTTTAGCTTGTTAGTGCATACTAACCTGGTTATGATCTTTAAAAGTAAGCTTCTATAAACAAGCTGTTTGCACCTCATCAGTTTTCTGTCATTTATGAGTGTTGTACTGAAGAGGGAAGAGAAGAAGCATTTATTAAATATTTCCTATATGTTAGACACTGTGCTTCACAAAGTGATTTACAAGTATAACCACTTTAGGATGTCTTCTGGCTCCACACCCACACCCACTACCACTTAAGGTCTTACTCTCAGTACAGATTAACACCTCCATTATGTCAAAGAACATAGGTTGTAAGAAATCTGGAGAACCAGAGAGATAATTTAGTCCAACTTCCTCATTTACCCTGGGAGGAAACAGGTCCAGAGAGGAGTAAATTCTTTCCCAGGGTCATATTCAAGACAGAGTGGTCTGGATATTTCAGTTCCATGTTTGACTTACCTGAACTGTGTAGACTTGTTTCTGGTGCCCCTGTAAGTTATTCAGCTGAACTAGATGAGGCAGAATAGTATGGTGCTTAGGGTTCCTAGGATTCCCTCATGGCACTCAGCTGTTTTGAGCACATTGAAATAACATATTTGTTGCTCTTAAATACAAACTCCCCTCTTTCGCATTTAAAGTTCTTCACAACCTGTCTCCAACTTATCTTTCTGGATTTACTTCTCCCCTCCATCCTCTCTGTGGTTCGGCCAAACTAGTCTTTCCCTGACACATAATTTTCCATTTTCTCTCTTCATGTCTTTGTGTTGCCTCCCATGCCTGGAATGTACTCTCTACTCATCACTACTTCTTAGAATCCCTAGCTTCCTTCCAAGATCAGTTCAAGTCCATCTCTTTTATGACATATTTCCTTATTCCCCTCAGATACTATTGTCTCCTTCCCAATTAACCTCATTTTTTCAGATCAAAGGATCATAGTTAGAGAATTGGAAGGGACCTTAGAGAAAATCTAGTCCAGCCCCCTTATTTTATAGATAAGTAAACTAAGACCCAAAGAAGGTGATTAAGTTGCCCCAGGTCACATAGGTAACAAGTGTCAGGGCTGAAACTGAATCCCCTTTGTTCTTTCCACTGTTCCAAAATGTATCCCCAAATCCTGCCCTTATTCTGGAAAAGGCTCAAGGAAAAATCTGAAGAGCAACAATTCTCTCTTAAGAGACATGAATTCTTGCTCCATAGTTGGCTCTCTTCTGGACAGCCAGAGCTGACTGACTTATCTGAACTTAACTCTAGTTTCTTAAGACCACCAGGGACATAGATAATCCTTCAACCAGCCTAGAATCCCATCAAGCTCATTGAGAGATTTTTTTTCCACACCCCTAGAGGAGAAAAAAAGAATAAGCATTTCTTCACATTCCTTTACATGTCTTTGCACTCTTTACACTTCTTTGTCCAACTGATGTCTTAAAGGAGCATACCCTTCCAAAGGTTTAAATGGGCTACTTTCCATATGCTTATTTTTCCACACTCACAATTAGAAGGTAGGTACTCTTCCAATCCCATTTTACAAAGGACAGAGGTTAAAGGACTTGCTGAAGTCACTCAGTAGATGTCTGAGGCAGGAATTCATCCCAGATCTTTTTGACTGAAAGGGGTATCTTCTTATATTTCATTTGTCTCTGTTATCCATTATGTTCTGACTGAGGATATAAACTTGATAGTGGCTCCATTATCAATACTCCCCAAACATATATATACATATACTTGTATGTATGCATATTATTTCTCTGAACGAACTCTTTAGCCATACCCTCCTCAAATCACTTTTCTTCTGAACTTCTCCACTCATTTGTGTTCTTAACCCTACTGTTCTTCAATACTTTTCACTTACAGTCATCCCATACATCCAACGCATTGCCAAATCTTATCCCTTTACAATATCTCTGGTGTATGTGCCCTACTCTGTATTCCCACAGCTCCCACTCTGGCACAGGCTCTAATCACTTCATGCATAGACTCTTACGATAGACTTGTGGTAGATCCCCAGGCTTCAAGTCTCTCCCACTCCAATTCACCCCCCAATCAGCTGCCAAAGTGATTTTCTTAAATAGGTTTGATCATGGCACCCTTCCTCCCCTCCCCCTATTCAATAATCTTTAGTGACTCCCTATTGCCTATACAATCAAAGGCAAATTCCTTTTACTTTTTTTTTTAAATTAAGGCTCTTCACAAGCTGGTCTCTTTTCATCTTTCTGGACTTCTTACATTTCACTCCCATTTAGGGACTCTATAGTCCAGTCATACTGGCCTGCTTGTTGTTCCTTGAAGACAACACTCTATTATCTTCATTCCTTCAAGGGCGGCATCTCCAGTTGTCCTGATCTCTATCTTGTCACTGGCCCCAGATAGCCCTGAGGAGAAAGTGAGACTGGTGACCTTGAACAGCCCTCCTTCACTTAAATCCAATTCATCTGCAAGTCATGGCATCATCTTCCTGATATCATGGTCCTCTTAGAGAACTAAGGACAAACATCATCATTCCTTTGAACTGGTTGTCTCTAATTCCTGGAATGTTCTCCTTCCTCACCTCTCCCTCAGAAAGTCACTGGCTTCCTTTAAGATTCAGCACAACCTCTAGTTTCTCAGGAAAACATTTTCTGCTTCCAGTTGCTAGTGCCTCTCCCCTTACCATTGTCATCGATATACTCTGTATGTATCTTCTATCTACCGTTTATTTACATGTTGTTTTCTCTTTTTTGCCTTCTTTTTCTTTGTATTCATAGAACTTTGCACAGGGCCCAGAACATGGCAGTGTTTTATATGCTTATTGGTTGATAGAATGTAAGCTCTTTGAAGTCAGAGACTTTAATTTTTTTCTTGTATTCCCAGACACCTTGTTCATTGTCCTATTCACTGTTGACTTATTGATTGACTGAGTCATAGCATTCTTTCTCCTGGATAAATTAAAGTATAATGATATTTAATTGTGGGGCACCTAGGTGGTACAATGGATAGAGCATTGGGTTTGGAGTCAGGAAGATCTGAGTTCAAATTTGACTTCAGGCACCTAGTATTTGTGTGGCCCTGGACAAGTCACTTAACCCCTATTTGCCTCAGTTCCTTGTCTATAAAATGGGGATACATGGGAGAAGGAAAAAGCAAACCACTCTTGTATCTTTGCCAAGAAAACCCCATGGACAAAGTCCATGAAGTCATGTAGGATCAGATACAACTGAATGAATGACAACAATAATGAATAATCAATTGTATCTTGTGCCTGAAGATTGTCTGCTTTCTGATTTGTCTATGAATTCTGAAGGCTTCTTGGGTCCCAAAGCCAGTGGTGCCTATGGTCCACTTTTGTTTCCTGCCAACCAGGTCTCAGAACAGGTTTCTTTCTCTCTTGTTGCACAGAGTTGTGCAACTGAATTGTCTTTCCCTTTTTCTTTACTCCAGTTGCCTGCAATCCAATAGGGTATATATGAGTTTTATAGGGTGCCATTAATAATGGACCAAGTTAATCTGTGGTGGATTGGATCACATGACCCTAGATATAGCCAGATATAATTTGGTCCATACACATTGTCTCCATAGACCCAATGGAGGAAAGAACCCACAGTAGGGAAGATTTAAAAAAAAAAAAGGTAAGTGGTACAGTGGGTAGAGTGCTGGCTTAGAGTAAAAAAGATCTGAGTTAAATTCCTACCTCAGACCACACTTACTAGCTCTGACCTGGGCAAGTCACTTAACCTTTCTCTTATTTGCAAAATGAAGATGGTGACAGCATCTCCTCCACAAGGTTGTTGTGAGGATCAAAAGATAAAGCATATGAAAATACTTTGTACACCTTAAAATGCTATATAAAAGTTGCATAATTATTTAGGAGAAGGAGGAGATAGTTAAGACATCTCTCTACTCCTTTGAGAGGGCCTAGGCCAGGGAAACTTGATAAATTTGAAAAAAAAATTCAGTCACCATTCAGTTAAATACTAAGCTTATATTTGGGGGATATTAGAAGTATGAATGTAGCCAATACATACGCATATGCATAACATTTCTTTTCAGTTTTGTTTTTTGCTTTTTGGAGGGGGAAGGTAGGGCAGTTGGGGTTAAGTGATTTGCCCAAGGTCACATGGCTAGCTTTTGTGTTAAATGTCTGAGGTCGAATTTGAACTCAGGTCTTCCTGACTCCAGGGCCAGTGCTCTATTCACTGCACCACCTAGCCACCCCTATAGCATTACTTTTCTACTGCTCCATTAAAGCCCTACTCTTAGAGAAGGCATCATGATATAGTAACTAGGAACTGAATCTCAGATCAGGAAGACCACCTCAGACAATGGCTATGTGGCAAATTGATTCATCTTTCTGTGCCTGAGTTTTCTCATTTGTAAAATGAGGGGGTAAGAGTTGGGCTCAATGGCCCCTGTGGTCCCTTCTTTCACTAAATCTATGATCCTATGATCTTATGTGTTATTAGGCTCTGGAGGGTCCTGAGGATTATTGGAGTCAAAGCCCATGGAGAATATACTTTAGCAGGTTCTACCAAGCAGGAAAAGGCTTTGATTAAACAGACCAGTAAGACTCAGCTTAGCCAAAGGTAGAGAGGCAATAAGGGGAG
This sequence comes from Pseudochirops cupreus, assembly GCA_028627135.1. Classification (NCBI taxonomy): domain Eukaryota; kingdom Metazoa; phylum Chordata; class Mammalia; order Diprotodontia; family Pseudocheiridae; genus Pseudochirops; species Pseudochirops cupreus. The sequence goes on along the minus strand of CM053581.1, from coordinate 172,779,801 downwards.
AATTAAATGTGCTGGGAATATTCATTTCCTGACCTTTGGGTAGGAAGTTCATGCTTGGACCTGAAAGTTGACAGCAAAGCTCTCTCTGGGGGATGAAGTTATATTAGATCACTGAGCTAAACATTGGTCGGGGATGGATATCAGTGAAGCAGAAATAACCCATCAGAGCCCTCACCCCCACCTTCAATGGGAAAAACTTCAATCTATTTCCCTCAGCACTAGGCTTTTCTTCTGGCTTCTGGCATCACAGCATGTCTCTAATACTCTTGTCAATTGTCTGAGTGCCTGGATGGTCAGGGAGGGAAGAAGTCATCTGGGAAAGAATTCTTCATGTTCTTCCAAACCCTTTTCTATTGAGATGCCTCTAATACCTAGGGCCCTGTGGGCTGAATCTTGCTTCAAGATCATAGATATGGCATTGGAAGGACCCTCAGAGTCTTGAGGCCTAAGAAATTTAATCACTTTTCCAAGGTTACGCAGCTGGTGAGCATCCAAAGTGGGATTTGAACTCAGGTTATCAGATTTCTGGAGCTAGCTCTCTTTCCATTGTACCATCCTTCCTGGCCTGGTCAGATTATAAAAGGCAGACTCCTGCTGAAGAAGTTTGTGATTTGTCATGCATCAGTAAGGATGACCAACCCTGCCAAAGGGGCTGTAAGTAGAGGATAGAGTTCTACCTGCTGTGAGCCACTAACAATTGATAAGCTCCCGGGTTTGGGGACTGATGTTCATTTCACCAGGCAGGCCACAAAGGGGATTGTTGTGAACAGCCTATTAGTAAGAACACAGCAGGGCCAAGTGTGTTCCATCAGTCAGCCTTCTAGTGCCCAAACTCTGGGGTTTCTTGGTTCTGTTAAAAAGGAAGAAAAATGAAATGTATTTATTACCAAATGATACAGTTTTGGGAAAACCTGTGTCGGGTCTGACAGGTCCTATGAGTATGCAGTCACAGGCTCTGCTTGCTCCCTTGAGGGGAGGTGGCAGGGTATAGACTGACTAATCTTTGCCTAGGGGAGATAGATTAGGCGTGAAAGTGGGAAAACTGGAAGTAGCAGCTTAGCTTGCCTGCTTCCTCTCCTCTCTTCTTTCACTCAGTCACTCAAAAGCAGTGAGGGCTACAGAGATATGTAAGAAAGATTCCCTGCCCACTACATTCTCACTATCTATTTGCAGAGATGTCACCATCGAAGGGAGTCCATCCACAGATTCCTAAATAAATGTGACCAATAGTTAATGGCATATAATTCCATGAAGGTAGAGATCACTATGGCACGGGTGCAGGGGGGGATCCAGACCATAGGATTGTAGCTCTAAAACTAAAAGGAACCTCAGAAGCCATCTAATCCAATCTATTCATTTTGCAGATGAGGAAACTGAGGGAGGACTAATGACTTACCCAATGTCACACGGTGGGTAAATATCTGTCTTTGATGGGACTTGGACTCACGTCTTTTGACTTTAGAACCAGTACTCTTTCTACTACATGATACTTGAGGAAGGCCTTAAAAGGTGGGTGGTAGGGGCTGCTACATGGCACAGTGAATAGAGCGCTGGCCCTGGAATCAGGAGGACCTGAGTTCAAATGCAGCCTCAGACACTTAACACAAAACTAGCTATGTGACCTTGGGCAAGTCACTTAACTCCAATTGTCCTACCTTCCCCCCTCCAAAAAGCAAAAAAAAAAAAAGATGAATGGTATTTAGGTAGGTGAAAGTTAGAGGGGATAAGTAAAATAATGTGAGCAGAGTCCTGGAAGTAGGAATAGACATTTGTGGACAGTAGAGAAGAAAACAGCTTGGCTGGAATAGATGGTTCTTTCAGGGAATGAGGGACAGTGGGCAGGTACTTAGGGCCATATTATAGAAAGCCTTGATTGTCTGGCGAAGTTCTAGAGGAATTTTGGCTCCAGCAAAGGGTGCTCATTTTGGAGAGAAGAATTTGAGCGTAGCATACAGGATCAGTTGAAGGATTTGGGGATTTTGGACCTAGAAAAAGAAGTCTTGAGGGCTAGGCAGCAAGATGAATATTTTCAGTGTCTGTTCCTGATGGCAGAGAATGCTTCATTTTTGTCATTCTATCCCAGTAGCTCATGCAGTATCATATGCTTAATAAGTACTTGTTGATTTATTGACTGAAGGATTATTTTGTGGAAAGGCTAAGAACAACAGCTGAAAGTTGAAAAGAGACAGATTGCTTTTGATGCGGTAATAATAGGTAATAACAGGTAACATTGGTGGAATGCATTAAGTTTTGTGAAGCACTTTCCATACATGAGATCTCATTGGATCTTCAAATAACCCCATGAGCTAGGTGTTTTTTATCATTATCCTTACTTTCCAGATGAGGAAACTGAAGTGGAAAATGGTTAAACAGTTTGCTGCAGGACATACCACGAGCATGACTGAGATTTGAGTTCATCTCTTCCTGAGGTACTCGGATTGTACAGTGGATGGAGTGCTGGGCCTATAATCAGGAAGACCTGAGTTCAAATTTGGTTTCAAGTACTTACTGACTGTGTCACCCTGAGTAAATTACTTAATGTCTATCTGCTTCGGTTTCTTCAGTTGTAAAATGAAGATAACAATAGCACTTTTATCACGGGGTTACTGTAAGGATAAAATTAAATATTTGTAAGGTGCCTAAAACAGTGCCTGGCACATAGTAGGTACTTAATAAATGCTTGTAACCTTTCCTCTTTCCAAGGCCCTCCTGATGCTACAGACTACATGTACTCTGCTATGCCACCTTGCTGACTTAAGGAAATGATTTTCTAACAATTAGAACTACCTGGGGTGGAGCCAAGATGGCGGGGGGCAGAGCCAAGATGGCGGCATAGGAGCAGCAACATATTGCAGCTCTCACATAGCCACCCCAAAATACCCATAAAATATGACTCTAAACTAATCCTAGAACTCCAAAACACACACAAATATACTTTCCACTAAAGTCAGCTTGGCTACGAGGAACCATATCAGCACTGCAAACCAAAACCAGCCTGGCCTGAAGCCCTGGCTGAGCCCTGGGTGCGGCTGGATGGGAGGAATTGAGGAGCCTC
>CM053581.1:172746406-172776246 GCA_028627135.1 Pseudochirops cupreus | reverse complement strand
AGACGGGGAGAAAAGATGTAACTCAAAAAAATTTAATAAAGAATCTCATATCAAAAAAACAAAAAACAAAAAACAAAACAAAACAAAAAAAGACCAATGTCTGCAACGCTGACCATTGTGCTTCCCTGCCCAAGATTATCATTTGTAAATCAATTCAGCCAGATAATTTTAAGTAGGCTTTATAAAGGGGCATTTACTAGGATGGTTAAGCAATTGCACTTGGTTAAAAAAAATCATTTCCCTGAAAGTCTTTATCATACTTTTCCTTAAGTACCTTTAAATTTTGGGGGTAAGTGGGCTCAAGCTTAGACAGCATCTATGGCAAAGGGGTTACTCATAGCTTCTGGTTGCTTAAAGTCCTTTTCTTCCATTCTTGGAGTACTCAATAAATTCCATTAACTATGGGGAATCTATATTTGTCCTTGGCACCTGACACAGACTCTGCCAATAACCTCTATTGTACTAGAGGGATAATTCTAGGATGCTGATGGAAAATTGAAAGTCCAAAGCCCCCCAGACCTTTTGAAGCTAAAAAGGCCCTTCTCCTGCTAAAGAGATAGGGGAGAAAACCTAGATAAGACTACCCTGGACAGTTTTTTTTTCTGGAAGTCTTAACTAAAACACCATGTTTACTCCAATTTCTGGAATCTTCTCTATTCTAGCTAACTCAATACTTTAAATAGAATCGAGAAGGCATGAAACAATCCCTCAACTAATTGAAAAAGATTTCCTTTTTGATATCATTTTGCTTCATCAAAAGGCTTTGTAAGGTTTCTGACACTTAATCTAAGTATTACATTTGAAACTAATTACTTTAAATGGGGTGTTGTTGAGTAAATCAATCCAACCTACCATCACATTAGGAAGACTGTCTGTCCTCCCTTCTTTCCCCTCTGCCGAAAACTCAGAGAATGAGGGTTGGGGTCTAAGGATATCTCCATGTCAGGAGTTGTGGGCTAGAATTTGTGTGGAACTGCCTTTGCCTTTTAGCCTTGATGCAAAAATCAAAAGGATCCTTGCCCCATGACTATGACCATGCAGTTAAGTAAAATGAGAGATTTTCTCAGCCCACCAAACACAGGAGTATGCTAAGTAGCAAGGATGAATTCAGCTCAGATGAAAAGGTACAAAGAGACTGGCCCTAGCATCACGTTGAAGCGGCATCCAACCTCTTGGTGTTACAAGGCTTTGGCATGCATCAATTCTACCACTTAATCTATGGCATAAATATAGGCCATGGTATAATTGCATGAACCTAAGAGTTAGGGACACTTAGCCTCTCTGCCTTTGTCCTTGACTCAATAATGGCCCTGTCTTTTTATCATAAAGATTTACCCTGCAAGAGGGATATTGTAGTTAGAGGCCCAACTGTGAGGTGCTGCAATGTAGTTAAAGAATACTGGATCTTGTGTTAGAACATCCGGATTTTAATAGCTCTGCTACTTGATAACTCTTTGGATCTCTTCTTCTAGTGGTGTAAGAGAACCTGTCTGTCAGGGAAGTACAGAGAGATGTTAGGAGATCAATAGTGTGTTGAAACAAAATGGATGATCTAATTTGGTAGTTGCTTTTCCTTTTGTGTGTTTGGGTCTTAGATTCTTATTTGCCTCTGCCTAGTTAATAAATTATGTTTCCCAGCCTAATAAGTCTGAGGGTCTGGGGAGTATATTAAGTACATTAAGAAAGAAGGTAGATTGATTGGAAATAGAAGGAATGTTCACATCCAAAGTATGGTCATTAATAGTTCAATGTCAAACTAAGAAGTGAATTTCTATTGGAATTCCCCAGAAATCTGTATTTCTTCTTTTGCTAGTTTATATTTTTTCAGTGATTTATTTAGATAAAGGAACAGAGGGAACACTCATCAAATGAGCAGATGATGAAAAGCTAAGAGAAATATCTTATACAGCAGATAACAGTCTAAAAGTTTTGACAGTCTCCAAAGCACTATTATCAATGAAATAAGATTAAATTCAATTGACAAGCAAACATTAGTTAAACACTATCAGACACTGTGCTAGACTCTTTCAAAAAGAAACATGGAATACTCTACCCTCATGGAGCTTACATTCTAATTGGGGAGATAACATATGCACACATAAGTATGTATCTATACTAAACACATATAGTGGATACAAAGTAATCTTGTGGGGGGAAAATGGAGGGGCCAGGAAAAGACCCATGCAAAAAGTTCAAGCTTGAACTGAGTCTTGAAGAAAATTAGGGTTTTTAAACATCAAAGGTGAGGAAGCAAAGCATTTCAGGCCTGGGGAGCAGATAGGCTGAATGTACAGAAACAGAACATGAAGAGTCATGGACGAGGAATGACCAAACCATGGAGAGTGTGAAAGGCAATCATGCATACTAAGTCTGGAAAAGAAGATTTAGAAAACTGTCAATACCAAATGCTTATATTTGATCCTAAAGGTGATACAGGGCAATATAGATAGGCAGACCTATTTTATAGGGAATTCATTTTGATGGCTGAGTTGAGAATAGTTTGGAATGCAGGAAGACTCAAGGCTGGGATGACTTATTAGAATGCTATTGGAATAAGTCAAAAGAGAGTGATGATGAGGGCCTGAACTAGGGTGGTTATTGTTGTTGTTTGTCCTTCATTTTAAAAGGGGACCAATGGCATAATGGGATGATGCCAAGAATTAAATTTAAGTGAGGCACAGTTGCGCAATATTATCAGCCTCAGTCTCTTTTCCAGAATCTTTGAAGTCCAGTGGCAAGACAGAAGTCAGGACAACCGGTGATGACCAGGGATGCCCTGGATGATGTTAGTGTCTTCAGTGTCCAACCAAGATCTTTTAAGTCCTCCACAGTTTCTGCTTCAGCCACTTTCTGGGCTGTTGGAACAAATAATTTTCATGCATTCTTTCTGCCAGGGAAAGTCTTCACATGCTTGGGGTAGACATTCCCCTAATTTACTGTTGAGTTTGAGGCCTAATGGTTACCCTCAATCTAGTTTAGCCTGTGTTCTGAGACGGTTTTACTGGGATAAGGCCATGAAACAGCATTTTGGAGCCACAGGTGAGAGTTGGATGAAAGGTGGACATCAAAGGTGGATGAGGAGCCATGAGGGAATGTAAAGCCAATCACAAGCAGCTCTCCTGAGGACTGCTTCTATGAATGACTTTAAGGATCTTATTTGCATATTATAGTGAACTCCCTTTTTATTCAGCAATAAACTAAAGTAAAACATTCAATAAACTACAGGATAACATTCATAATAAAATAACATACAATTTATTACCAAGGTGACCACATAGTCATAAACAAAACATACCATTCAGTAAGTCACAATCTCCTCAATCAATATACAGTATCCAAGTAAAGTTCTCTTTTTTCTTGACTCAAGGCTGGCTTCCAATAATCCTTAAGGGGTAGCAGAAAGTACAAACACCATCCACTCCTAGGTCACAGTAAGTCACCATCTCATCAGTCAATACAGAGTATCTAAGTAAAATCTTCTTTCATCTTGAGTCAAAGCTGACTTCCAAACCCCTTGACTTCTCTTTGACAGTTCCTCTTCCATAGCTGACCACTCCCAGCTCTTACCTGGATTCACACATAGGCAACTCTCTACTGCTGTTCTATATCTTAGCTCATGGGGACTGCTCCACTCCAAGTCCTTTGCAGTTTCTGTTTCTAGGAAGACAAAGTTTAACAGAGTGACAGCAATATTTACACACATTAAGCTTAACAGAGCTACAATAATTTTTATACACATTACCAGCACCATCATTTCAATTCACTTTCTGCCTGACAAAGTAACACAAATCAACAAATAAGACTTCTATTTGAGAAATCAAACACAAATCAGTAGTAAAGTCCTCTCTCATGACTTCTGTAGCAACAGTAAAATCATGTTTCAGGAATTCTGCAACAATAGCAAATTCTTCTTTCAGGACTTCTGTAACAGCAGTAAAGTCCTCTTTCAGGACTTCAGGACTTCTGTAACAATGGTAAAGTTCTCTTTCAGGACTTCTGTAACAACAGTAAAGTCTTCTTTCAACAGACAGTATTCTATCTGACAAAGTAACATCAACACAGAAAGAACCAAAGACAGAGTGCCAACATCACTAACATTCTCTCTCTTATCTCTGCTCGCTCCCAGGTCTGCTTGAGTTTTTCTCTATTCTGCTCCTTCCTGTTCCACCCTTCCTGTTCTGCTCTTTTGGCAATCTCCTGCCACCATGGGCTCCATGTGATTACATTAGGCCTATTAAAGGCAAGGAAGGTCTTCAAACTCCCTTAGGCCTATTAAGGGTAACAAAATGTACCCTATTTCCGACAGAGACTCTTGATACAATCAAAGGTGAAATCCAAAAGCATTTGAATAGCTGAAACAAGCAGCAAAGTACTACTTTGATTGCCATTACAGGGAGGTACAGGCAACAGATGTAGAGAAAAAAACTATAAGATATGGATAAATATAAAGTGTTACTCTTGGGTTAAAAATGATTAGCTTGACTAGATGGAGATTTATACAAGCAAGATGAGGGGCTTTTAGTAGATTGAGGCTCAATATAAGTCAACAGCATAATATGGCAACCTCAGAAGTAGATAGAATCACAGGCTACATCTGAGAGGAAGCCTTCCTTATGCCTCCTAATTATGGTGCCTTTTCTCTCTTAATTATTTTAAATTTACCTTGTATATAGCTTGTTTTGTATATATTTGTTTACATGTTGCCTCTCCTATTAAGTTGTAAGCTTCTTGAGGGCAGAAACTGTCTTTTGCCTCTTTTTTTTATCCTCAGTGCTTAGCAGAGTGCCTGGCATGTAATAAGCACTTCATAAATGCTAATTGATTGCTCTATTAGTACGCCAGCCTGGTCAGACTGCATCTAGAGCATTATGTTCAACTTGGAGTACAACATTTCAGGAAGAATATTGATAAGCTGGAGAAAACTTAGGGTAAGAGAGAGGTGGCTTGGATGTGAAGGGGCCTCAAGATAATTCTATCTGAGGACCAGCTGAAGGAATTGTGTATATTTACCTTGGAGAAGAGAAAGTTTAACTGTAATCAGATCACGTCTTCAAGTTGAAGGGTTGTAATGGGAAAGATGGATTAGATTTCTTATGCTTGACCACAGAAAAGAGATGCAGAAATGATGAAAGAAACTTGAAAACAGCTGCATTTAAGAAAGAAAATTGCTGATAATCCTAGCTGTACAAAAATGGAATGGATTACATGGGCAGGGGTGGGGAGTGGTGAAGAACAGGGTTGGTATATCCTCCTCTCACTAGAATTCATTGAGAAAAAGCTTTATGCCCATTTATTCAGTATGTAGGGGAACCAATAATCAGTGGGAGATATTTAAAACTGATGTTAGCAATTAAAACCAAAGCTCTCTTACTGTTGTTGACCAACTCCATTCATAAGATAGAGATGCTTGACTTTTTAAGTGGTTCCATGAAGTTATTTTTAATCTATCACATCAGTAAAATTATAAACTACTTTATCAGTAGTCTCCACTTGATACTCCTGACCACCCTAATTTCTCCTGGGGCACAGAAAGAAGCATTACAGAAAATTTAATGTGGGGAAAAACCACCATAATTTGCTTTGCAATTAGTCAGTAAAAAAGAGACAAATGCTGAGATGATCTTAACAGTGTCAGAGGTTTCCTACCAGCAGTGATCTGTCTCCTGGTCCTGTCTTTAGGGTCCTGCACTGATCCCTGGTCATTGCAATGCCCTGGTCCTATCTTGGTTCCAGTTCTCCATCCTTACTCCTGTAGTTTTCCACAATCTGTCCCAGCAAGCCTTTCACTGCTTCAAGCTCAGGCTTCAACAGCAAATGGCAGACTTGGCATAAAGCCAGTTATTTCCAGTCACCTGATTCATTAAGACATCCCAATTTGGGGAAACCTCTCCATTTTGGGCTTCATGACAACAGTGATAGAGGAGCTGTCCAAAAGGGAAGGATTTCAAACCAGAAGGTTTTCTCAACACTCATCTAATGGAGAAGAACTGCCTTGTACGTCCACAAGCAAAAGTTCACTGCTGCCTTTGACTTCTTGTTTTGAGAGTAGAGCCATCACAGACCTCACTACAGCCACATAGAGAAACCCAGGGACTGAAGGGAGAAACACAGTAGAGTGCTTTTAGGTGAGAATCAATGGAGAGGCAAATAAATTATTTTGTTTTAAGAGCATAAAGGTTTGGTTTTTATTAAATCTCTTCATGACCTGACCTCAACCTACTTCTCCAGTCTTATTGCACATTAGCCCCTCATTTTGCCTACATTGTTTCAACTAATTTTATGCAGAATAGTCCATCTTCATGCTCCATACCTGGAATGCATTCCTTCCTCACTTCCACATCTTAGAATTCTTAGTTTTCTACAAGGCATAACTGAAACTCAGCCTTATATAGGAAACCTTTCCTGACCCTCCTAGATATTAGCACATCTTCCCTCCCCCACTTACCCTTCACCATTTAGCTTGTGTACACACACACACACACACACACACACACACACACACACACACACTACCTGAATATGCACACATTTTCTTCTCTCTCTAGATTGTTGGCTCCTCAAGGGCATAGCTGATTCATTTTTGTCTTATATCCCTAGTGCCTAGCACTTAGCCTGGCCTATAAGAGGTCCTTAATAAATGCTTGCTGATTGATTGATTAATACAAATATACTATAGACACCATATACAGAGGAGAAATTTAATGTGGAGTTGGGAAGATAGATCATAAATCTGGCACAGAACCATGGCATTACAGTGATGTTAGACTTCAGCTACCTGGATATCTGCCCAAGTTCTTCCTGCCAAAAGCAGTGGATAAGTTCAGGACTTTCCGTAATGATAATATCATGATGAGAGGACTTGAGAACATTACATGTAAGTATCAGCTGAAGAAACTGGGAATATTTAGCCTGAAAAAGAGAAACCTTGGGGAGAACATGACTGCGGTTTTCAAATATTTTGAAGAGCTGCCACTTGAAAGAGGTGTGAAAATTGATCTTCTTGGCCTCAGGGGAGCAATGAGTAGAAGTTACAGGAAGGCAAATTTAGGCTTGGGCGAGTCATATCCTTTCTTAAGGGCACGTTTTCTTTAATTACAAAATAAGGTGGTGGTGGGGGGAGGAGGGACTACCAAGTCCCTTCTAGGTTAAATCCAATGATCCTACCAACCTTTTACCTTCTTTCGGAAACCATTCCTCCCAGTGGCAGCACTGTGTTTGAGTTATTCAGGCTTAAACCTTTTCACCCCTCTGAGTCCTACCTTCCCTTTACTTTTCTTCATTCAACCTCCACATTCTCTGTATTGCTTATATCTTAGTGTCCTTTACATTTGTCCTCCCAATTCCAACCACATTGCTTCCACCCTAATGTGGTATCTAATTACTCCTTTAGATTTATTATATTCTCTTTTTAACTGCATTCTCTTTGATCTGTTACTCAAAAACTTTCAATGACTTTACATTACTTATTAAATAAAAGCCAAACTTAGCCTGGCATCCAAAGTTGCTCCTAATTTGTCCTCACCTCATATTTCTAGCCTTATCTCCTTCTAATACCCTTTACGTACCAAATTTAACAATTTGAGAAGGCAGTGTGGGACAGAAATGTAATATCTGTAATCCATGTGGCTACTTACATGTTAGCTCTGGGCAGCAGTGCTGTCTTCTCTAAAGCTACAGAAAAACAAAGAGTCACTGAATTGATTTTACCACAATTATATACAGTAAATATCTGGGTTAACAATTGAAAGATGCCCTTGAGCCACCAACCCAGGGCTCTCTGCAGAGTTTCTCTGGCATATGTATGGGACATCCTTGCTAAAAGGTTGTTGTATCCCTACTGGTTATCAGAGGGTTCTCAAATTATAGATGCCTATAGTGATCTGAAATGTTACTCTGAATATTAAACTATAACACTTACAACCTAAACCAGCGTTTGGCAAACTTGGCTTGAGGTCCAAGACACTTGTCTACTCATGACACTTTTAAGATGTGTGAATACTTTTCTATGATAAAATTAAAGGAAGAAATATCATTGAATTAGCTATGATTAGATGTACTTTTTCAGGGACAGCAGTTGAGTCTATGGTCATGCTAGCTCAGGATGGCTTTGTACAGAAGAGCCCTGGGTGGGGAGAAGGAGAGGAGGTGGATATTACTCCTTTCTCTCAGCTTCCCTATCCCCTCCATAGGTGAATGTGTCTAGCAATAAGATGGTATATCTAGTGACCCAAAATAGATACATTATCTAGCAGTTTGAAGATTTTGTTTATACAAGAAAATTTTTGTATTGCTTGAGAATTAAGATGGTTTTTACATTTTAAAGTTCAATAAAATTTTATTTAAAGAAGAAAAAAATTCATAGCTCAAGGGCTGTACAAAAACAAGCTGTACATGCCATAGTTTGCCAACTTTTATTCTGAACAGAGCTTTCTAATTCTCGCCCTACCACCCTTATGGGATTCAGGTGCTTACTATATTATGATCACATCATTTATTGAACATAGCAAAAGTCAGGAAATAGATCAAATGCACTTATGTGGTGGGATCAAAGACCTAAGACCTCAGAGATTCTTTAATATAACTACCTCTTTTTACAGATGAAGAAATTAACAACCAATGGGATCAAGGACTTGTCCATGGTCTTACAGGTAGCAAATGGTAGAAATGAGATTTGAACTTGAGTGCTCTGACTCCACAGCCAACTCTTTTTCTACTTGGTTTCCCAGCTTTTCAAGTATGGTTGAAGTCACATGTACCCATGAATTATATAAAAGGAATGAGGAAGTGGGTATGTTCAGGACCTCATTTTAGGATTATCATTTCTAGTAAGGGAAAACAGAGGAAGAGCAATTCCCCTTAAATTCACCAGTCCCTATAGAAATCAAAATAGGGGCTGACTTTGGAGCTTGAGGTCTTCCTGTCTTCTCACTTTTTACTTTAGTTTTCAATTCAGCTCTGATAGATGAATTCCATCCTCAGCACTGATCTCCAGTGGGCAACCTCCTGAACACTTTCGTTTACCTCATGAAATCTCAGAAAACTAAATCTTGGTGCAGCAGTCAATTTTGCCCCTTTGCCTACATGACAACCAGGAAGTCTCAAGGGCAGTTTAAGGAGGAAGAGGTAACCAGTCCTAACTGTCATCATTTAGTTCTTATACCCTTCCATCCTACTGTAGGAGAATTATAATGTAACCAATTCTCCATCCCAGAAGGCCGAAGGTGTAATAACAAGTTATCAGCAAGGTGACAAGCTTGAAGTAAACTCATGTAAAACTCATGACCCCTTTAGGATGTGTGGACACTTTTCCTTAATGAAATTAAAGGAATAAATATCACTGGATTAGTGAAAAATTAGATGCATTTTTGCAGATCTTTAAGTAATTAAGTCCAGGGATAGTAGTTGAGTTTGTAGTGGTGCGAGCTCATGATGGCTTTGTAAAGAAGAGCCTTGGTACAGGAAGGGGAGGAAGTAGATTTTACTCTTTCCTCTCACCTTTCCTGTCCTCTCCATAGATGATTGTGTCTAGCAGTAAGATGGTGTGTCTAGCAGCAATTTGCTCAGAGGAGGATGCCCTATCTAGCAGTTTGAAGATGTTGTTTATTCAAGAGAGTTTAAGGAACAATTGAGGAAACAGAGACAGCAACTCCAGACAAACGTATGTGCAAAAAGGCACTCACTCATGAAAGGAAGTAGTTATCAAGAATGGGGCCTATGTCATCAGAGAAGAGAGACAACCATGAACAGAAGCAGATCCCAGAAGCCAATATGAGGACTTTATGAAGAGAGAAAGAATTCCCAGGCCTTATAGTACCAGGAATTGTAAGTTGCCTTTGCCACATGTCCAGCTAAGTGAAAAAAACAACAACACAACATTTGTTAAGCACCTACTCTGTTTTATGCACTATGCTAAATTGTCACAAATGTATCCTATACATATACCTTACTACCATTGTACTCTTGTTTGATCTTTCTTTTCTCATACATTTATTTTTGAGAGAGTATACACCACAAGTATGGGGGAGGAAATATTTTATAGGTAACTCTTTTTACTATGTCATCTTATAAAATATCTTTATTAAGAACTAATTGTGTCTATTGCCTGATTGTTAATGAGAATCAGGTGGTGGGGTGGGGCAGGTGTGTGATCTAGGAATAGCTATCTACAGAATTACATCTACAATTCAGGATAGCTACCACCTTCTGGGGACCCAGCCTATGAGTATGAGAACATTTTGGAGTGGGGCCATCCATCTATACTATTGCACAATTTCCTTTCTGTTGCAATTGCCTACTACCCAGGTCCATGGTGAGGTGCCTTTCTTAAGCATTCAGAAATTCAAACTGTTACTGTATTATTCAGTGAAGGAATACAATTTAGGGTGGGGAGGGGAAGCACAGTCATTCTCTCATACGTGCCACGATCATTGGAAACTACTTTGCCAGTCTCTTTCCCTGAATCATTATCACCCTGGGTCCAGAAGAAAATTATAAATAAAAAAACGAGAAGGGTAAAAGTTGGTTCTGCTTACAGAAGAAAAAGCATTGGAGTTGGAGTAAAGAGACCTGATTTTATATCCCACCTCCAAAATCAAATAGCTATGCAATTCACTTCAGTGCTTTGTTTGAATCTCAGTTTCCTTGAATTACCTGAGTCAATGGGTGGTGAAATTTTTATTTGTAAAATTCAAAGTGTAATGGAAATGGGAACTATTGTTGTTAGTGATTAAAATAAAATTCTACCATTGTTGCTTTTCTGTACTCGCATGTTATATGTGTACTGAAAATATATAATAAAGATCCAGATATAAAGAGAATGATAGAGGATTTCATATTCATAAGGAAAACTTTTATATTTGAAAATCTATCCATACTTTAATATAAAGAACAAGTGATATAAAATATGATATCTTTCAGAGAGATATTTTAAATGCATCCTCATTCTTTGGAGCTTTAAATCCATTATCATTTCCCCTAAAAAGAATTAAGGATGGCTTCCATATTAAAGAAAAAGTTTAACCAAAACATACAACTAATTCCTCAGTGTCTATGTATGACATTAAACTATATAGTGTCAATGAAAAACACATTAAACATTCATCTCATAAAATATTTCTCCAATGATATATATCAAAATGTCATTTGGACTGGATAAGTATAAAACTCATAGAATATGCCAAAGAAAGCTAGAGAATTAAAGCTTTGAGCTGGAATGAAAAGTTCACATTGAACTTGGATAAAGGTGACACCTTCAAAGACTGGTCTTCTCCAGGCAGATCACTTTGACCATAAAAATAGCAGGGAAAAACCTGTGACAATGTTGACTACCATATTTCACCACATAATTGTCACAGATTTTATGCCTTTTTTTTTTGCAGAAAAGTGGGGTGCAATCATTATGTGAAGCTTTTAAAAATGTGCTGGTATTAATTAAAATTGTTTATTAGTAAACTGTCTTTGGTGCAAGACTAAGATGCATGGAATATTCGTGAACATATGTTAAAATCGAATACTGATAATACATGTGCACTGAGAATTCTAGGCTCATGACTCACAATGCCCGAGATAAATGCATATCCATATGCCACTGGTGAATACATTGCTGCTCTGTTTATCTTTTAAGTGGCATGATGAACAGAATTATATTATGTTACAATTACACAATGAAAAGTTATAAACCAAGTTTTAGACTGAAAAAGCAGGGTGTGACAACCATGGGGTGGCAACAATTATGGGGTAAAGTATGATATGTGACTATGTTCTGGCATTCTGATGTCAGAGACAATTAAAAAGAACATGTTTAAAGCAAGCAATACACAAATATATATATATATATATATGTATATATATAATTATTATTATTAACTACATCCAACTGGGAATTAAGATATACAGGCACTGGGGTAGGGAGATCCATCCTGCCCTACCAGAAAGTCAGAGGGGAGAGGGGGAAGACATAAGAGAGAGCAGATTGGGGGAGGGGTTATATAGTGGGATGGCTGGCTTGAGGTGTTGGGTAGGGGAAAGATGGGGAGAAAATTTGTAACTTAAAATCTCGTGGAAATGAATGATGTAAATAAGAAAATAAATACATTTATTTATTTGAAAAAACCCAATAGAACAATGAATCAAACCCCGATTTGTTTAAAAAAAAATAAAGCAAGCAACACATAGGTAATAACAGTCTTAACATGTGTGTTTATGATTATCAAAGGAACCAGACTGGATTTGTAAACGATCTTAGCAAAAAATCATCCATCCAGTGTGGACATCCATTCATATGGACAATGTGCAAGAATGACTCTATAACACAGTCCAGTTCTCTAGGATACTTTGTTGTCTACTGTCACATGGACATAAATTAATAAAAATTCTTAGATTACATGTAGGGGGTAAAGAGGTGGTTATGATGGCCACTTGGGACCAAGTTATCACCACCAGAAATTATGGCTCTTTTATGGCTATTTTAGTTGTCAAAACAGATTACGCGAAGAAATAGAAATTGTAACACACCATTGTAAAAATGTAGCATACAGCAAATAATGAGCAAGACATGACCTTGTGGCTGGAATTATACGTCACAACCTTGCTATCTTTCATGGACTAACTTTACAAACCCCTGTTCTATAAATAGAGATCTCAAAATGTCCTGAAGAAATCACTGTATTGAAACAGGAGTATTATCACAGACTGAACTATTGTCTACAATCACCTAGAAATAAATTGACTCATAAAAATGTAAGAATATTGTTATTAATAGATTTAATATCAAACACTCATTATCTCCAAACCACAAAGAAGTTTTCACAATATAAAGGGCCAAGAGAAGTGGTCAAAATCATGTGGAAACATGACAAGGCATATATTATTCCTGATGTCCTACCTGCTATTGGGGTTATATTGAGGATACTTTCAGTGATTCTACAAAGGATTTGCTTACATTACAATATTTTTTTTAAATAAAAAAAAAACCAACTCAGGTTTTTATGATCTTCTGCACTAGTATAAAGAACATTGACTATTAAGCAATAATGGCATGATGGCAACTTGGCCCAGGGCCATTTCTATCTGGAACCCATGGAAATAGATGCGAATGAGATATTAACAACAATAATAGTCCTTAGCAAGGACATAGTAGAAAAAAACTGCTGCCTATCACTCCAGTTTGCAAAAATTTAGCAGTTACTCAATACCTAGATGGAAATCATCAATTGTTTAGAATTACACACAAGAAACTTGATTTCTTCAGAAATTAACAGACAACAAAACTCTAAATGACAAAATACACACCCCAAAATATTATTCAGAATTCAGCAAATAAACCATGCTGAACCATTGACAAAACTATCATTCACAATTGCCCAGACATAACATTGGCCCAGTTTAATTTAAGAACAAGATTTTTAATAGACGTTATCATATTGAACATACATAAATGCCAGATTACATGGAATGAAAAGGTTATAAAACATAGGGATATAGCAGAAAAAATCAATACCATGTGGGAAGTACACATTGTTTCCTTTATCTTGTCTGCTACTGGAGTTGAGCTGAAAATGATGATCCTGTTAAAAGATGTTTTGAAATCTAGAAGTATGTTACCATCTACAGACATCAGAGGCAGTTGGAACTTTTTCACTACATCTGCCCATCTGCATTGGCAACACTATTTAACATATATGACAGATACTATGAATTGTGTAAGAATGATCAATGACAATGCACATATGTGACCAATGTGTTACTACAATGTGATATGTGTCATTCTATGGTTGTCGTTCAGTTATTTTTAGTTGTATCAGACCCTTGTGACATCATTTGGGCTTTTCTTGGCAAAGATATTGGAATGGTTTGCTATTTCCTTCTCCAGCTTATTGTACAGATGAGGAAACTGAGGCAAATGGTTAAATGACTTGTCCAGGGTCACACAGTTACTAAATGTCTGAGGCCAGATTTGAACTCAGGAAGATGAGTCTTCCTGACTGCAGGTTTGATGCTCTACCACTGTGCCAATGGGTAATAAATTACATGAAATACTTGGATGATATATGTAAACTATTTATCCATACATATGCTTATATGTGTATTTATATTAAATACACATGCACACATGCAGATAATTGACTTGGAAGCCCTTTTAAAATGCTGGCCTAGGAAGGAGTTTTCTACTTCTCACTTGAGCACCCCACCTTTCCAAAGGGCCATAGTATACTTAGGGTACTGATGAATGTGAGTTCCAAATCTGCTACATTATGGAAAGATGATGAGTTTTTCAATTGTGAGGTTTCTTGGGGTAAATAATGGTGTTGAATAAAAGGAATGAACCAGTTGGGCTTGAGGAGATGACTCTTTTGGGAGTTTTCTTTGAATATAGTCTTTGGAAGACTTTTTCTAATCTGCCATACAGTCCTCTAATCAGAGGACCAGACTGTACTGAGTGTACTGATGAGATGTTGAGGGATGAGTACCAATGCTGCTGACCCCCTGCCCCCCGCCCCTGCTGCCCCTTTCTCTCTCTTTCTTTCCCTCTTTATTACATACACCCATACACATATGTCTGTGACATATAACACATGCCATATATAAATAACATAGTGTCTGTGACATTTACATACAAGGTGTAGCACATATGCATGTTTACTGCATGCGCTTAATATACATTACATAAAAATAGCACAAAATGTGAGCGTGATCAATACCATCTATGTAATAAGTAATCTAAATAATAAGTACTATATCACAGTTTAACACATGTCTTAAAACACTATATAAATGTTGGATCTTCCTTCCTTCCTTCCTTCCTTCCTTCCTTCCTTCCTTCCTTCTTCCTCTTATCTCCCCCTTCTCTTCTTTTTCTTCCTCCTCCTTCTTCCTGGTATGAGCACTTTATACATTTGAAGAAAACATCTGAGTTAAGTTTATTTCAGTAGTTCCCTGTTATATTTTTTAAAATCTTACCTGAGAGGTATATTTAGTTTGTGATGTGACAACAGGCCCAGTTACAGTCATCAGGATATAATTTTTTTTGTGGGCTTATCATCCTCACCCTCAAACACACAAACACATATCACATACACTTCAGAAACCTTCTCTTCCCTCAAGGATTCCCTCAGGTATACCTCCTCTGTGAAACCTTCCCTAATTCAATCAGTTAAAAATCTCCATCTCTTTCTCCAAATTTTCTGAACAAATCATTTGCCCAGTTTACTACCTTTCCCCTCTACCAAACCTTATCTTTGATTATACTTCTTAGGGTGCAAATCTCTCCCCTCCCCTCCCCCTGATATAAAATGTAAGTTCCTTACATTTGAGGGAGGTCAGGGATCATATCTTTTTAAATCTTTCTATGCCCAGCTAATATAGTACCTTACAAGTAGCAGGGTTAATGCCTGTTTATAGGATGGGACTGAACGGGACTGGATTGGATTGGAAGGAATTAAATTGGATTTGACTGAACTGACTCAGTCTAGATTGGACTAGTTTGTACTACTGTGGATCATTCTGCATTGGATTGGACTGGTCTGGAGCAGATTGAACCAGAATCAACTAGTCTACGTAGATAGATCTAGATGTAAATGTTGATATAAGTATGTCAGCATTGGTACTCAAATTTCATTGGTACTCTTGGTGCTATCTTATTGGAGGACTGGAGTATGTAGTAAAGAATGCCTTATAAAGCCTCCCTTTTAATAGAGTTCCCAGGCTACTACCCATCTCGCCATCTATATCAATATCTATTTTTCTTCCTTCCTTCCTTCCTTCCTTCCTTCCTTCTTTCCTTTCTTTCTTTCTTTCACACATCACCCATGCCTTATATGCAATACATTTTATATTTGTTATGACATCACAGTTTGTTATACTACTACAGAAGGGCAATACATCATACACTAATCTGATATTATTTATGCTATATGTTATATGTTGAGTATTTTAAATGTCTTGCATATGTTGCTGAACTTGTGCTATTTATATTGTACAAATATAACAAATGCTATATGTGGTATATGTTATATATCATCTGCTACGTATCTGCTGTAAATAATGCAATCTGCATATGTGTACACAAACACACACACACACACACACACACACACAAATATTTGTATATACATAATAGTCCAATTCAGTTCAGTTCAATCCAGCCCAGTCCAGTCTAGTCCAATCTGCTCCAATCCAGTTTAGTCTAGTCTGGTCCAATTCAATTCAATTCAGTCCATTCATATCCAGTCTAAACTAGTCAGGTCCAATCCAGTCCAATTTGATTCAATCAATTTCAGTCAGCATTAATATAGTCAGGTGTAATACAGTTCCTGATATAGTTGAATCTAGTTAAATCTGGTCTAAATCCAGTCCAACCTGGTCCAATCTGATTTAATTCAGTTCATTTTGATTTGGTTCTTATTCAATGCATTCCCATCCAGTTCAATTCAGTTCAGAACAGTCCTTTATGGCTCAGATTAGTCCAATCTGGTTCAATCCATTCTAGATCCTTCCAGACTGATCCAGTCTGGTCCAATCCAATCCAATTCTGTTCAGTTAAGTCCAATCCCATTTAATCCAATCCAGTTCTGTTCAGTCAGCTGGTTCATTCCAGTCTCAACTGGTTCAATCTGGTCCTGACTGGTTCAGTCTCACCTAGACCTCTGTAGTCCAGTCCAATTTGCTTCAATCTGGTCCAAATGAACTGTGCTGAAATGTTTTAATCTGGTTTTTAATTTAAACCAATCCATTTCACTCTGGTTCCATCTGATTTAGTCTGGTTCAATCCAGTTCAATCAGATTGAATTTAGTCCAATCCAGTTCAATCTATTCTAGATAATCCGATCCAGTCCACTCTGACCCAGGCCAGTGTAGTCAGTTCCAATCTAATCCACCCTAGATCAATGAAGCCTAGTTCAGTCCAATACATAAATATTAACTTATTAACTCAAATGTAAGGCACTGGGCAAGCTGGACACAGAAAAAAATTTTAAAACACATAATCCCCGACCTCAAGGATTTCATATTTTATGCCCAAAGAGAATGGGGATGTGACAAGCATCCTAAGAAGTATAATCCAAGATGGGATTTAGTTAACTGCACAAATGGGTAGTTAGAAAATTTGAAGAAAAAGACAAGACTTTTTGTTTTCTTTTTTGATGGGGGAGGGCAGGGCAATTAGGGTTAAGTGACTTGCCCAAGGTCACAAGGCTTGTAAGTGTTAAGTGTCTGAGGCTGGATTTGAATTCAGGTCCTCAAAACTCCAGGGCCAGTGCTCTATTCACTGTGCTACCTAGCCACCCTGAGACAACTTTTTAACTGGAAATATCTAATCCCATGTATATGCATAGATATGTCAGTGCTATTACTCATATCTCATTAGTACCCTCAGTACTTTCTGCTTCTTTGATTGGAGTGCTGGAATGTGTACTAAAGAACTCATTCTAAAATTTCTATTTTAAGAGGGCTTCTAGGCCAGTCATCTTATCTGATATGTTGCTTACATACATCACCATGTATGACATGTAGTATATTATGTAAGACATATATGTAATTTATATTACATATCACATGCATGCATGTGTATTATTAGTTATAAATATTGGTATAGATATAGATGCTAAAGATATAGATATAAATATAGGTCAGCATTGGTACTCATTCATCAGTACATTCTAGCCTTCTGATTGGAGGTTTGGAGTAAAACAGTCTTTCCAAAGCATCTATTCAAAGAGGTCGCCCAGGATAGGTGCTATGAAGATATAAAAGAAGGGAATGGACTAAGGGCTTATATAGCACTATGTGCCAAGACTGTGCTAAGCACTTGACAAATATTATCTTATTTGATCCTTACAGCATAGAAGATAAACAAATCTAATGCTGGTATGATGGAAGGCACATTTAAGTAGGAAGCAAAGGCCTTAAATTTAAACTGGGCTTTGCCACCAACTAGCTGTGGGCAAATTCCTTCTCCACGCTGAGTTTCAGGGCCTCTTTCCTGTCGATCTCTGGGGACCCTTCCTATTCTGACATGATGTGCTTCTAGCTTCTTCCAGTTTTCACAACTGCATGCTGTCTTCCCAGTCTTTCTATAATTGGATTTCATATGCATCTAATGATGTTTAACTCCATGAGGCTGCTTACAGTTTGGTTTCTTTCTTAATCTTCATGACTGATTTTGAGTAAACATACAGTGATTGGTGCTCAATTTTTCATCAAGATCCATTTCCAAACTAACCTTCTCTAAGAAGTCAACAATGACTAAGTCTGTTACAGTGTTTTTATGTACTTTATACAACATGGAGTTAGTTTTAAAAATGTTATTTGTTATTTGTAGCTAGCTGGTGTTTATGTTGTTGCCCAGACTATTATAAGACCTTCAAGGGACCACTGAATTATAGATTTCAAGCCAGAAGCACTCTTAGCATAGCCTTGGAAGTAGTTCTAACCGAAGTGTTGGAAGGAACCAACCCCTTCACTTTACAGGGGAGGAAACTGAAGCCAGAGTGGGTGTCTGGGAGATAGACCATTCAGTTTTTAAGTTGGGGAGCCAGCTCCTATGACACTAAACTCATTGCTCTTTCCATGGCAAGTACACTGTCTTTTCATTCTCTCATGCCTCCCAGTCTACTTGATGTATGTATAACATATGAACTACCAATGTGGAATGCCCCTTTTAAACATGGCCATTTCTCCAAAACATTTCTTTTGTCTCTTCAGGGATGACTTTCAAATGTTACTTTCTATACTGACTAGCAATGACTTCTCCAGAATCATTGGGATAGGATTTGGGACCAGAAATTTAGGACTAGAAGTTTACATCATGCTGGCCTGAGTATGTTCATCATTGGCTTGAATTTACTGAATGATTCTCCGCTATTTTGATGTTTTGAAATATTTAACCAGAGAATATTAGAATATGATATTATTATTATATAGATAATATATACATATACACACACACACACACACACATATGTATATATACAAGCTAACGTCATTCTTGCTTACCCAGATAATTTCTAGAACTAGTCTTCTCTGATGCTTTGCTTTACTCAAATCCCCAAATGAAGTCTAAGGTATCAATATAAAATGTGAGTTTTTGAGGTTTTATTACAGTTCTGAGATGTACATAATAGACTGTAAAGGGGGAAAGGCTAGAGGTAGGGAGATGAGTTAGATTTTTTAGCTAGAAGGAGGTACAAAAGAGGGTAAGCTGGACTTGGACATTAAGCCATCAGAGGCAATTTTTCATTATGGTATTAGAAAAATGACAAAATTCATATGGATGCATGTGAATCACAAGATAGAATCTCAAGTGAAATATTTTTTTAAGTGGGAATGAAGATGGCCCAACAGTACCAGATCTCCAACTGTCCTACAAAACAGTAATTCTCCTGCTTTGTATAATTGTTATTGTGTAAATCTGTGCTTATTGATCTCCTTTAAATGTCACCTCCATTCTTTTACTCTGCAGAGATCATGCATCTCCTTCTTTGTGAAGGATTGTTGTTGGTTTTTCAGTTGTGTCTGACTCTTTGTGACCTAATTTGGGGTTTTCTTAGCAAAGATGCTGGAGTGGTTTGACATTCTCTTCTCCAGTTCATTTTACAGATGAGGAAACTGAGGCAAACAGGGTTAAGTGACTTGCCCAGGATCACATAACTGGTTGACATCTGAGGTCAGATTAAAATTTATATCTTCCGTACACCAGATGTGGTTGTCTATTCATTTTGCTACTTAGCTTCTTGCCTCCCTGCCTCCCCCAAATAGCTCTTTTGAAATTACAAAGTACTTTCCTTGCAACAATGTTGTGTAGTAGATAACACACATATTCCTACTTTATAGGTAAGGAAACATGACATGACCTCAGTCTCCAGCATGGGTGGATTGTCATTGAAAGTGATGCCCACAACGGTGAGATCACAGGTCAATTTGAGTGTTGTATATTTAAATATACATTGTTTAGATTATTCCTGTGCTCCTATCACATTGTATTTTGTAGGGTATTTATATAAGTAGTTGTTCTATCTCTTCACCACCTTTTATCCCTTTAGTCTATAAACTTCTTGAGGAAGTCAAGAAAACTAGCTGATGAGGAGGAAGAACATTCCTAGCATGAGGGACAGCCCATAAAAAGGAAGAATCAGTAGAAAGAGCATCATGTGTGAGAAACAGTAAGAAAGAAGCAGAAGACCTGTGTTCCAAGTTCTAGTTCTGTGATTTACTAGCTGTGTGTAAGTGTGGGAAAATCACTTTACTTCTCAGGGACTCAGTTTCCTTCTCTGTAAAATGAGGGGGTTGCACTAGATGACTTTTACATTCTCTTACAATCTAATCTATGATCTATGTTCTAGTGCCTGTATTTTTTAAAATTTATTTTTATTTTTTGCTTTTTGGAGGGGGAAGGTAGGGCAATTGAGGTTAAGTGACTTGCTCAAGGTCACACGGCTAGTAAGTGTTAAGTGTCTGAGGTCGCATTTGAACTCAGGTCCTCCTGACTCCAGGGCTAGTGCTCTATTCACTGCACCATCTAGCCACCCAAGTGTTTGTATTTTAAAGATGAGAAAACTAGATTCAGAAAAGGGGCATGATTAAGGTTACAGCAAATGATGTTGAATATCAGCTATGGAGATGTGGATGTGGAAATCATCTGTAAACAGGGATATTTGAAGCCCTGTGAGTGGCAGATTCTCAGAGAAGTGGGTGGGTCAAGCCCTGGAGGATGGAAAAGGATCGATTGAAAGATCTGTCTTGGACTCCCTTCTCTTCTCCCTCTGAGCTGCCTTGCTTGGTGATCTGAATAGTTTCCATGAATTCAGTTATTATTTCTATTCATATTATTCTGAGATAGTTCAATCCTCCCTCCTGTCCTGCAGTCTCACATCACTAATTACCTTCCAGGTATCTTGACTTTGATGTCCTATTGACATCTTAAACTCAGCATGTTCAAGACAAAACTCATTGTTCTTTCTTCCAAATCTGTCTTCCCAATTTCTCTTACTGCTGAGGGCACTGCTATTGTTCCAGTCACTTTTGGTGCTGTCCTCACCTCCTTATTTTCAGTCATGCCACACATGCAACTCTTTTCATTATACCCCTCCTGTACATTTCCTTCTGTTTACTCACATATACTCCACATAGGAATGAAGATTCTCATCAGCTTGTGTTTGGACTGTTATAATAGCCTGCTAATTGGTCTCTCTGCCTCATTTTTCAGGCTCTCAGTTGTCAATGATTTTCCTAACGTGCAGTTCTGCCGTGACAGTCCCCCTTAAGTAACTCTCTACTACCTCCTGGATCAAATATAAGTATCTTCCACTTGACTTTTTAATTCTGTACAATTTGGGCCCTTGTGTATTCTGTGATCTAGTGACATTGAGACTCCATCTCCCAACTCTCTTCCTTTTTATTAGCTATTCATTTTCTGAGATGTTCTCCCTCCTCACCATTATCTCTTGGATTCCCTGCCTTCCTTCAAGACTCAGATAAAATAATATCTTTTGCAAGAGGTCTTCCCAGGTCCCCCCTACTACTAGTGTCTTAACTCTGAGATTCTCTGCCATGTATACTGTATGTGGGGGCAGCCAGGAGGCAGAGTGGCTAGAATACCAGACCTGGAGCAGGAAGACTCATCTTCCTGAATCCAAAACTGGCCTCAGACACTTAGTAGCTATGTGACCTGGGTAAGTCACTTAACCCTGTTTGCCTCAGTTTCCTCATCTGGAAAAATGAGATGGAGAAGGAAGCGGCAAACAACTCTAGTATATTTGCCAAGAGAATCCCAAATGGGGTCATAAAGAGTAAGACATGATTGAAAATGACTGAGCAACAACAAGAACAAGATCTTGTAAGTTCATAGTTATTTTCATGTTGTATTCACTATTAGAACTCAAGTTCTTGGAGTGCAGAGTTCATGTTTTTGGCCTTTCTTTGTATCCTCAGGGCCTAGTACAGTTTCTGAGACATATTAAGTGTTTAATTATATATTTGTTGATAATTCAGATTGGGAAGAATCAGAGTAATTAGAGAAAAAGTTGAGACATGTTATCACATATAAACCAAGAGTATAAAATACTTTAAGATGGAAGGGCTGGCCTCTAGTATACTTTTGGCGTAATGGTAAGTGAAAAGGAAGCACTGAATTTGGAATCCATGTATTTCAATAACTTATTAGCACACTTAAGAAATTTTCCATGAACTCATTTTAATTTTTATTTCCACTCCTCAAACAATCTTTGGATTCTGTGGTCCATGGGCTGGTATCTAATTACTGGTAGATGTGTTTGGAATAAAGTCATGTTTGGCTAGGATATTGGGCCTTGGAGTCATGCATATGTAGGCTCAAGCACAGTTTCTGACACACACTGACTGTGGGATCAAGACCACATCACTTAACCTTTCAGGGTTGTAAGCCACTCCGTAAGACCATGTATTGCAGGGAAGGTGCCAGTCTGCATTGGTAGAAGGAATTTCTCTCACCTGGAATTTTTCTCTATTAATGAAATCATAAGTCCAGTTGACATATTTTTCTCTAGTATAATGTCTCCCAATTACTTGGAGACATATTCCTTCATTAAAAAAATCTCAGCCTAATTGCTGTATCCAGTGGTATGCTGGTGACTACTTAATAACTGACTCTCAAAAAAAAAGTATGCACAAAACATCTTTAAATTTAATTTGCAAGATTAACATTTTTTCTATCACTTTCTTTAAGTCTATCTAGACTGTCAACAAAATAATAAATCAAGCCCTGATTTGCCAATTTTCAAATGGTCACACTGAAAATTTAACAATTGACTCTGTCAAACCAGTTAGAACTGACTTCAGCATACCCCTGGATATAGCTCAAAGCAGACATGGAGAAATTTGGGTATTTATACTTGAGCATCCCCCAAATCAATTACCCAGAGTCATAAGATTATTTATTGCTGGAAGGGAACTTGAAGGTCATTGAGTCCATCATTCACATTTTATAGGTGAGGAAACTGATGCCCAAAGAGTTCCACTGATTTGCCCAAAGTTTCACAATTGTAAATAGTAGAAGATCATTGGCAGCAGATCCAGTGCTCTCCTTCTACTGCTCTCACCTGCATATTGCTAGACTCACACCTAGATTGTTTTATTTTTTCTATTTTTTGTTACTATTTTCCCTCTTTCAAATTCTAGAGAGAAGAGATGCATAGAATATGTTTAGTTTATGTTCTTCACCTTTGTTTATAGCTCTCACCTCTTATTCTGATTTTAGAATCTTTTTATCCGCTCCTCCCAATGTCAATCCTTAGGTGTTTCTCTTAAGAATCTCTTACTGGAGGACAAATGATCCTGAATGAATCTTTTTGTTCACTGACATTGATGAAAGGAATAAAACCAAATAACTGTTTTTGCTAAACTCTTTTGAAGGGCCTACAACAATCACATCAAAAGCAGATTTAAATGTAATTAATTATTACAGACCTAAAGCTAAAAAGTCAGACAAGCTAATCTCTGGCGAGACAGAGATGAATGCTGATCACTGATTAAAGCAGTTACAATAATAACAATTTTCATCATCATCGTTATCATTGTAATTGTCATTGTCATCATTGTCATCATCATCATCATCATCATTGATCATACTGGAAAGACCCATGATTGCCCCTGAGATCTGATCAGCTTGCCCTCCAGGATCAGCTGCAGGCTGACCATAAAGTCATTCAGCCATGAGACAGTCAGCTGGATTCCATAGACTTAATGATTTAATGGCTCTCTTTAAGCCTGGGATAAAATACACTCTCTTTCACCATTTGACATTTTGTTCCCTAAACAGTAGTCCTGACCTAGCTTTCTAGACTTATTTTAAATGGCTTCCCTTCATATATTTAGTGCTATTGACAAACTAGCCTCTACTGACTCTTCCTTATACATGACATTCTATCTTCCATTTCTATGACTTTACTGAGTTTGTATCCCATGCCAGGAATACAAATAATAATGGTAATGATGATGACAGTGACAATAGATAGCATCTGATTAGCACTAAGATTCGTCAAGCATTTTCACATATGCTGTGGCATTTGGTCCTGTCAAGAAAGTGCGTGATAGGTGCTATTATTTTTATTCCCATTTTACAGACGAGGAAACTGAGACTGAGAGGCTGAGTGACTTGCCAAGGATCATACAGCTAGTAAGTGATTGAGGCAGGATTTGATTTCAATTCTTTTTGATTCTTTTTATACATCCAGGATCCTATTCATATGTTATATAATCCACTTAAATACACTCCTTCCTCCTCTCAGTCTTCACATTTCAGCTAAAGAGTTTATGTGCACTTCCTTTATGAAATCTTTCCTCACTGCATCATTTGTTGTTACTCCTTCCTGCTACTGAAATTATTTTTGTATTTGCATAGTACAATGGCAAGAGCATTGACTCTGAAGTCAGAAGATCTGTGTTGGAATTCTGTCTCACACCCACACCCTCATCCCAGCCCTCTTAATATCCCTGGGTCTCAGTTTTCTCAATGATAAAATGGGGACATTGGATTAGATGGCTTCAGCTTTTTTTCCAAATCAAAGGTCATGATAGATGGCCTCCTCCAGCTCTAGATCTATGATTCTATGTACTTTGTGGTTACTTAATATGTATATAGGCTGCTACCTTCCCTCCCTCTGCCAGTAGAAGGTTATCTTTTTTGAGGGTGAGTTGTTCCATCTTTGTCCTTGTATGACTGGCAGTTAGCACAGTGTCTCCAATGCAGAAGTACAATGCCTTTTGTTTAGCATGCTTTATAAATTGAATTGAGTTAAAATAATCTTAACACTGAGGTTGTGCCCATTATTGTGCCCTTGCTAATTCCCTGTTAGAGAATAGGATCAACTGTTTAGCAGTTGATTAGTTTATCTGTGCTTAACTTTTCTGATTTTTAGTAAGGTTCTGATGCCCATTCATGCATGGCACCACAAGAAGCCACCCAGATGGCAGTGCAAGTAGGTTCTTCGTTAAAAGTTTTTATTAAAGCAAACCTAGGGTGGATCCCAGAATCAACCAACCAATTGACTAACCAATCACCACACATCTATGTGACTATTCTGTGCCAGGCACAGTCCCTAGCTTAATCATTTGACCTTCTAATAGGGGAATACAACATATATGGACTAATGGGATCCCAAGAAGTAAGTTTTGATATAGGCAGTAATAGGGATTATGACTGCAGTCACAGGACCATAGACTGTAATGCTCTTTTCAGTAGCAATATTTATATTGGTTAGATTATTTTGATTATTATTCCCAGTAAAAGCAAGAGGTAGAAAGGAAATAAGTAAGCAAAGCAGGTCAGATGGCAAGATGTTACCTGGTTTCTGGTATCTTGGTAGATGGCTGGGTAGAATGTGAAATATATCTGGGGGCTAGCTAGATGTAATAGCCTGAGATATGTTTTTACTCATTCATCCACCAGGTACAGTTAAGCCCCAGGATGGAGTCCCAAAATTGAATGGAGTTACTTGGTAGTGGGAGAGGATCTGGTCTTTGGAGGTCTGAATGGATGCTCCTGATGGGAAGAAAGGGGGAGGGGTAAGTCAGATGGAAAGAGGCTTTCATTGGGTAGGCCTCTTTGTGATGCAGTTTTCAGATGAGTCTTGTAAGATGACAGAAAAATCTGAAGAAAAATAGAGAGTATGCATCAGATGAAGGCTAAGCTGAATCACACTAATGCTTTAGAACATGGACAAGAGTTGAATGAGTTGAGCAGGTATGAAGGGATGGCCACGTTGATGACATTGCAGATCAATTTCAGAGTTCCATATATATATGTATATATATGTATATATATATATATATATATATACATATATATACATTTTTTCTAGAGTGCTTCTTTGCTCCTATCACACCCTATTTTGTCATTTTACTTATTTATGTAATTCTATCTCCCCTCTAGCCTTTTCTCTGATCAGACTATAAGCTTCTTGAGGGCAAGGGCTATGTCATTTAATGTCTTTTTCCCTAGCACCAAGCATGGTGCTTTATACATCAAAGATACTTAATAAATGTTTATCGAATCAATTCAATTGCATCCATGGTCATATAGTTCCATAGGATAATAAACCTAGAACTGTAAATGACCCCAAAAGTCCTTACTGAAGCACCTCTAAGGGACTGTCAGTGTATTCGTATTCAACCTCACAAGGGAAGATTGGACTAGAAGATTTTTGTGATTTCTTCCCATTCTAATATTCTATGACTAAGTGTTTCCAAACATAACAGTGAAGTACCAAGCAGTATATTCAACCTGTCCATGTATTTGCTTAGCTCAGACCCTGTCAGATAGCAACAGTATATCTTCCCAAGACAAAATGTTCCTCAGAGACCATCTAATTCAACCTCTTTGTTTTACAGATGAAGAAACTGAGGCCCAGAGAATTTAAGTGACTCACTCAAAGTCACACAGGAAGTGAGGGTCAGAAATGGGATTTAGAGCTGTCCTTCCCTTGTACCACATCTCCTCCTTATGGCCAGATATTATTTTAAATCTCCTTCCAGTTTCTGGTTGTAAATTGTTTCCTGCTTGAAGAACATATCTCCTCCAGTGTGAGCAGTGTCTCAGAATTCAGCTGGGCCTTTTTGACTCTGACAAACACACAATTTACCAAGGAAGGTCTCTGCAAGTCATTTAACCCTTTCATCGGAATGCCTAAAGATTATTCCATTATAGTCAGCTTTATGGTTTCACTGCCCAGCCAGACCATAGTCAAATGGGATATGTGCTCTGATTTCTGCCTCTGCCTAGAGAAGTTTCGAATTCATGGCATGGAACCCTTTGAAAAAGAGGAAGAATCAGGAAAATGGACCATCTTCAAAGCTATGTCCACAGAACACCTCACCACTAGTCACTTTACTCGGTGCATTCAAAATATCTGCCAATTGAGTGAGAGGGAAAAAAGAGTAGCCAGACTGACTACTTAGTGTCATGCAGCCCTAATGGCTAATTGAGTAACTGCATTTTTTCCTTTTCACCTGATTGCACTGCTCTTCTGTAGCCATGAAAATAGACTTGAGAACTGATAGTTACTTTCCCTCTAAGATCCACATTCTGAAGAGGTTACATCTCAGAGGCAAATTACTCAGCTGAAGGTTAGATCTGGCAAATTAAATGTGGCTGATGGATACTCCCCCACAAGCTTGGGAGTGTTTGAAATAGCTTTCAGGGGGGAAAAATTCAGACCACAGAGGAAGCTGTAACTCACCCAAGATTTCATATTTGAAAAGCAGCCTGACAGCAGTAAAATTGCTTCACGTGTCAGGACAGACAAGCCATTTGTTGCTGGGTATGTTAGTGTCAATATGAATGGTGACTTTATGACCATTGATGGTGTCGCTCTGTGGAATTGCATAAATTATTTTCTGTATAAGGGAATCATCCAGCTTCTATTCATATGGAGAGAGACAATGGGACCGGACCATTGGGCAGGGATGTGGGCTGGACATTGCCATCTTATCCCTGCCACTTAATTCTGATGTGACATTAGGTCAGTCACTTAACCTTGTAGGACCTCAGTTTCTTCATTGGTAAAAAAAAAACGAGGGGGTTGGACTAGACAGTCTCTGAGGTCCCTTTCAGCTTGGGTTCTATAATTCCCCAACCCAGTGGTCTCCCACCAAGCCCTCTGACAGACTGTTCTAGACCTAGTATCCTGTCCCAGATTTCAATGAGTTCTGGCTAATGGAAAGCATGGTTATACCTCTCTGCTGTCCCATTCCGTCTTTGTGTATCTTCTTTGTGTGTCTGCTCAGGCTTCAGGCTTTTCTACTGCCCCCTGGGCTCCCACATCTAGCTGGGCATTGGCAGAATCTAAGCAAGTGAAGCCCTTCTAAGGCAGTCATTAGAGGATAATCCTCATTACAACAAATAGACATTCATTAAGTGTCTGTTGTGTGCCCAGCGTCTTTCCTGTGCCCTACCCAGGGAACATACAAGAGGAGAGTAAAGCCCTTGTCCTGCAGAAGCTCCCATTCAAGCTTACTACATGAACATGAAATCACAGAAGAATAGTAGAAGACAGGCCTGGCCACATGCTAGTGTAGGTGTGTGGCACAGATCAGTTCTAGAAGCAGAGAAATATTTGTTAAGTGCTTATTGTATGCCTTTCACCATGCTGAGTGCTAGGGATACAAAGAAAAGCAAAAGGCCTTCTCCACCATCCAGAAACTCATAGTCTAATGGGGGAGACAGCATGAAACAACTATGTGAAAACAAGCCATATAAAGGATAACTTGGGGATAATCAGCAGAGGGAAGACACTAGCATTAAGGGGTAATTCTTGCAGAAGGTTTTTGCATTGTCTGAAAATTTCATAAAAATGTCACTTATGACTTCCAGTCATTGATCAAAGTTTTGAAAAGAACAGTACCAAGGCCAGAGCTCTCCAGCATTCCACCAGAGGCCTCCTGACTCCCCACTGATTTGCTATTGAATATCTCCTGGGTAGATGTGGTCCTGGGCTGTGCTTAGCCATTCTTTGTTCTGTAGTTAGATAATGCGTTCCAGTCACACACAATTCAAACACATAATTCAAAATGCAAGCCACACAATAAGGCATATTTCAATGTGTGCCTCCCAAAAATAAAAAAAAAGTGGGAAAAATCAGATAACTGCATACATTGAGATATTAAATGTGTTATAGTAGAAAGTGATGGAGAGTGTGGCATAATGCTTGAGTGCTGGACTTGAAGTGATTAAGATCTGTGCTTGAATATTGCCTCTGACATTTATTAGAAGTGCAACCCTAGGCAAGTCACTTAGCTTGTATTTTGCAAATATTATCTCATTTTATCCACACATAATAACTCTGGGAAGTAGGTGCTATGAATTATTTCCATTTGAGAGATGAAGAAACTGAGGTAGGTAGAAGGAAAGTGACTTGCTCGGGATCAATCAGTTAGTTTCTTAGGCTGGATTTAAACTTGGGGTCTTCCTGACTCTGGATCTAGCACTCTATAAACTGTACCATGTGGAGGGAATTCCCAAGTGGAAGAAATTACAGATCCTCAATGTACAAAAGAAAGTACCTTTGTCTGGAAGTCAGGAGTAACCTATGCTAGTCATACTGGGTCTTTATAACACCATTTCATAGGATACCCCATTTTCTTCAAGATGCCATATAAGAACCTTCTCCTACGTGACATCTTTTCTGATCTCCACCCCCAACTTCCAGTGATCAAGTGATCTTGTGTTTAACTACTCTATCTACATTTTTTTTTATTAATGATGCATGTACTTAGGTACATATGTGTTGTCTCCTGGACAGAATGTAGCTCCTTGAGAGCTTTTGTCTTTTGTTCTTATACATAGCACATAATAGTTAAGTCATAAATACTTGTTGATGGGTTGACATATTGTAGACTTGGATCTGCTATTGAATGACTACTTAAATTGGGGCAAGTCACCTCCCTCTCTGGTTATTATTTTCCTCATCTTCAAAATTAGGTGACTGGAATCAATAGGGCTGAAGTTCCTTCCAGATCTGACATTCAAGCTGTTGTGTGGACACAGCTTATGGTAAAAATCACATGTATCACAGCAGAACTAAACCAACTGCATGATTCAGTAGATCTGATTCCTAGGTTTCATGAAGAAAGTTTTAGTAGTACTTTTGGATTTCCTGAAATTCATAGAACAGAATAATCAATCCAGTGATTCACACCCCTTTCCTCAAACTGAATTTTTTTAAAAGTTAATTTATTTATTTTCTAATTTACATCATTCATTTCCATGAGATTTTGAGTTACAAATTTTCTCCCCATCTTTCCCCTACCCAACACCTCAAAACAGCCATCCCACTGTATAACCCTTCCCCCAATCTGCTCTCTCCTATGTCCTC
>CM053581.1:172722089-172745906 GCA_028627135.1 Pseudochirops cupreus | reverse complement strand
CATTTGCTTCCATTTACTCCACTCTAATTCTGAAGGAATTATTCTCTTCAGAAAGCTTTTGAGATTCTTTCTCCATCTGGCAAAGGCGACTTTTTAAGGCATTCTTCTCCTTATTGGCTTTTTGGGACTCTTTTGCCATTTGAGTTAATCTATTTTTTAAAGTGTTATTTTCTTCAGTCAGGTTGTTGACTCTCTTTTCATGATTTTCTTGCATCATTCTTATTTCTCTTCCTGATTTTTCCTCTACTTCTCTCATTTGGTTTTCAAAATCCTTCTTAAGCTGATCTATGGCTTTTAGGCAGTCTTCATGTTTCTTGGAAGCTTTTGGTGCAGGAGTTCTCATTGTGTTGTCTTCTTCCCGTTCCCTGCTTTGATCCTTCTTGTCCCCAAAGAAGGAATCTAGAGTTTGGTTGTTGTTCTTACTTTGCTTCCTTTGCCTGCTCATGACAGCCAGTCAATGATTATTTAGCTCTGTGGAACTCTGCTTCCAGAGGGGAAAGCTGTGTCCCAAATCACTGGGGTTTTCCCAGCTGCTGGAGCTATTAGGGGGCTGTTGTTTTTTTGCATCCCCCCAGCTTTGGCTCACTGAGAACGCACTCCAGGACCACCACTGAAGACCACAATCTGGATTCAGGCTGCTCAGCACAAGAGCACTTGGCCTCTGAATGATTGCTTAGCTCCCCTGCAGTCTGCAGGCTGGGAGCTCTGAAGCAGCCATGTGGAGTTGGCTGCAGGGCCTCTGCTTCTGCCACTTCCTTGCCCCAGAGGCAGTTTGGCCGGACCCGCTTTTATCCCCCAATTTTAACAGAGTTCCACTGACCTTTCACTTAGTCCTTGTTTCTTATGGATTGACAATTCTGGAAACTGCCACAGCTGCTGCTGATTCACTCTCCTGAAGCTCCAGCTGTGGCTTGTCTTGGCCGCCCCCAGGCCCACACCACGGTTTCAGGCTGGGCTGGTTTCGGCTCCTAGAGCTGAGATGATCTCTTCCTGCTGAGCTGCCTTCCGCAAGAGGTGTATTTGTGTGAATTTTAGAGCCCTAAAATTTGTTTAGAGTCATATTTTATGGGTATGTGAGGTGGCTATGTGGGAGCTGCGGTACCTTGCTGCTCCTATACCACCATCTTGGCTCCCTCCCTCCCCCCCCCACCCCAAACTGCATTGATTGTAGTTCATTGCCTATCAGTGTCCACATAAGTCTCATTGACACAAATAATCTGGGTGGAGGCACTATCATCTAACCCTAATAGACAGGTCTTGCATTTAAAAAATCCTTTTTGAGCTCTTCCAAGAGGACTTTTTGGTTTTGAGACCAATTCATATTTCTCTTTGAGATTTTGCATATAGGCACTTTCACCTTGTTCTCTTCTGAGTTTGTGTTTTGATATTCCCTCTTGTCAAAGTAGTTTTCTATGGTCAGGATTTTTTTTTTGTTCATTTCCCAGCCTGTGTCATGACTTCTCAAGTTGAGCTCTGTCCCAAACTAATTGAGCTGGGGGCCAGGGGTCTGGTCACTGACTTTTTGTGCTTGGGCCACTAGGACTGGTGGCTCAGCTGCTGCTGGGGTGCATGCCCTGCATTAAATAGACAAGTTACTGGCTTAGGAATTCTACTGAAATTTTAGTCTTTACTGCTGGCATATAGAATACTAAAAGGATGACACTCACCATTCACTTCTGAGTCTTTCTTCAGGAAAACAGCCATCATTTTGTTATGGAAACAAGTAATAGCTTTAATCATAATTAAGATCAGCAGGACTGTACAAAACCTCTATTTTTATAAGGCATTGTGCTAAATGCTAGGGATGCAAAGACGGCATATGGGCAGCATAGCATAATGGGTAGCACCCTGGATTTGGAGTCAGGAAGATCTAGGATCCAATCCTACCTCAAAGACTTACTAGTCATGTCACCCTGAGCAAATCAATCCAGTTTCTAAGCCTTGGTTTCCTCAGCTATAAAATAAGAATAACAATAACACATCTTATATGACTGTTGTAAGGATCAAATGAGTCAGTGAATGTGAAGCACTTTATAAACCTGAAAGAACCATATAAATGTCAACCACTGGGAAGAAGAAATACAAGCACGTGGCTGGATATGATATGAGCTTGGGGTGGGATGATGAGGGAAAAGGAATGACGATCAGATAAAGAAATAATTGCGAATGGAGAGAACATTCTCAACTAAAAGAATGGGGAAGACTAAATGGATGAGGAACCACCAGAGGTGAGCTATAAAAGAAGATAAGGAATGTGCTAAAGCTAGCTAACATTTCTATAGGCTGCAAGGTTTGCAAGCACTTTCTGTGTTTATCTAGTTTGGTCTTCAATTTTTCAAGTTTGATCTTCAACAATCCTATGAGGTCAATGCTACGCTGTACCCATTTTATAGATAAGGAAATTGAGGGTCAGAGATTTTGAATGATTTACCCTAGACCAAAATCAAGGTAAATAGGTGTCTGAGGCAGTTTCAAACTGAGGTCTTTGTGAGTCCAAGTACTACATTCTAGCTGCCATGCGATAATAGCTGCCTCAGCTGAAATGGTGTCTTTCCTATTAGAATATGAGGTCCTTGAAGGCAGGGACTATTTTTTTTGCCTCTATTTGTACCCTTGGTGATTAATACAGTACCTAGAACACAGTAAGCACTTAATTTTTGGTTACTTCAGTTGGACTGAGATACATTCCAAGCATGGGAGCATATGTATTCCATGGCCTTTTCAAATGGGGAGAGGCAAAAGGTGGCATGTCCAGAACAGAAGACTGTCAATTACTCAGTTTGGCTGTAAACTAGCATAGATGAAGGGGGGCAATGTGACTGATTGTGAGAGCCTTAAATGCTGACTTAAAAGGGTTTCTATTTTATTCTAGTGGCAAATAGAGGTTCAGTGCCTTGCCCAAGCCCATGTGGCAGAAAACAGCAGACGTAGGTTTTGAACCCAGGTTGTTGGACTCAAAACCAGGGACCTGTCCATGAATCATGCTGCATTTTATAATTCCTTTTGTTGGGTTAGGGAGCAGGCCAGGAAAGAGCACTGCGATAAGGAGATTATTGTTATTATTATGTTTTTGCTTTTTGGAGGGAAGAGGGCAGGGCAATTGGGGTTAAGTGACTTGCCCAAGGTCACACTGCTAGTGAGTGTTAAGTGTCTGAGGCCAGATTTGAACTCAGTTCCTCCTGATTCCAGGGCCAGTGCTCTATTCACTGTGTCACCTAACTGCCCCCAGATAAGGTGATTATTGAGCTAGGGTTAAAAGATGCGGCTAAAGAGCTTAGACCAAAGCAGGTGACCTGTATCCCAGGTCCCTTTAATATCCTCCCAAAGCTACCTTTCCCAACAAAGACACATGAAAAGAATTCTATAGCACCAATGCTTAAAATTAGGGGGCAATGGTTATTGGAGACAAAGTTTGTTTTGGTGACTTCTAGGTATTTTGGGTGAAGAGCAATCCCAGTAGATGCTGGAGAAAGCAGGGAAGAATTATAGCTAACCTATTCATAGGGCTGTATAAGCAAACTACAGCCATTTTGCAAAATGTGCAAATCGTACATGTACAAAGTCAACATTTGACATATTCCATCGACTAGGGGAACATAATCCTGGAGAGTGCACAGTGGAATGCCTACAGTGAGAGGCAGGTAAACTCTGGGATGCCAAGGGGAACTCACCTCCTTATCAATAAGAATAGGAAGGTATTGAACTCCTTTAAGTACCCAATGGGGCAGGGGAGGATTACAAGAATTTCTAAAGGGAAGCCTGGGATTAACATTGGTTCCTCCCTCTCCCACCATGAAACCTGACCTTTGGCTCATTTCTTTTTTGAATGGAGAAATATAATCCCTTCTCTGAACTCTGGTTTCCCATCCTCTTCTTCAGAATATGATATTTTAGGAGCCTGAGAAGCCCTGGACTCATCAGCTTATGTCCTTGCCCAATGCAGTTTCTGGTACAGTGACCCAGGGGGGATTGTATCTTTTGGCAATGGCCCCGCTCTCCATTAATAAGAGGAGAAACTCTGTAGAACAGAGTTTAGACTTGTTCTGCTTGGCCCCAAAGGACAAAAACCTAGGAAAATGGATGGACATTGCAAAGGCAGATCTTTACTTGAGACAAAGGGAGAAATTAAGCAAAGTAAAAGAGCTATGCCATTGACAACTTTCCAAAATTCTTCTTGAGCTGCCTTGAAGGTTATGGTTTCCCCTTCAGGGAGGTCTTCAATTAGCAGCTGGATGACCAGTAGTTTGTGTATTGAAGTGAGGATTATTTTTCAGGTACTTCTTGAACTCACTGACTGCTGAGCTCCCTTCCATTTATGAAATTCAATAAGCATTTCACAGTGGAAAGAAAATGGTATTTAGGGTCAGTACACCTGGGCTCAATTTTGGCTCTGCCATTTGCTACCTGTATAATCATTAGGGAATTCCCTTTGCTTCTCCAGGCCTCAGTTTCTCCATCTTCAAAATGTAGGGGTTGTACTAAGTGGCCTTTAATACCCTCCCAACCTTAAATCTATAATCCAATGGGAAGAAAGGAAACTGTTGTATAGTGGGAAGACTACTGGATTTGTAGTTCTGGTTTCTAATTCCTGCTCTGTTGCTACCTTTGTGATATTGGGCAAGTCACTCCTTCTCTCTCAACCTCAATTTCCTCTTCTGGAAAGTATTTTTTTGGCTTATAATGCCCCTTCCAGCTTTCAACCTATGATCTTAGCTCATAAACCCATATAGTCTCTGATATCTTCCCTTGGCAGGAGTCTTATAATATTCTTTTCACTCCCCCTCCCACCCACCCCTAAGGTATAACTGAAAAGCAAGTAGCTCATAACCCTTGTTCTCTATGCTCTGTAATAAGTGAAGTGTCAAGCCTTTGTTGTGGTAAGGGCCCTCATTTACAGCTCAGCTCTCTGCTCTCCCCACTCTGGGGCTACTTATCACCACTACTTTTCCCCAAAGTGATTTAGCTAATTAATCCAATAATTCAATTCAAAACCTTTATTTAGCATCTTCTGTGTGCTATAGATACACACACACACACACACACACACACACACACACACAAACGCACGAAAACAAAAACAAACAGACCCTAGCCACAAGGAGTTTACAAGTAGTCACTGGAATATGTGAGCACAATTAAGTCTAATACCAGAGAGGATGTATTGAGAACAAAGGTGAGATATAGAAAAAGGGCCCCTGGGACCTGGCATTACAGATTCCTTTGGGCTAGGACAACAACGCTGAAGAGATGAAGCTTGAAATTCTCCTCAAGTCTAATGAAGTAGAAAGAACATTTGACTTATATCTGTAAGTCTTGTCTGAAACAACTATGACCCTTTCTTTCAACCACTCAAGAATAGCCTCTAGCCATCAATTCAGTTTAATTCAGTTCATTTCATTTCAACTAAATTCAAGAAACATTTAAGTACATATCAGTCGTAAGGCACCAGGTTAGACTAGGTGAATGGGACACAAAAACAACAAAAAAAATTACCAAAATACATGCCCCCTTGGTGTTTACCACTCTAGATGGGCCCCCCAAGAAGCCTGTGAGTTTTTGCCATGTCAACCAACCTAATCACATTTTCCCATTAAACAAAGTCTGAGCAACTGACCTGAATTTCCTCAATTTTTCCACTGTCTTG
This sequence comes from Pseudochirops cupreus, assembly GCA_028627135.1. Classification (NCBI taxonomy): domain Eukaryota; kingdom Metazoa; phylum Chordata; class Mammalia; order Diprotodontia; family Pseudocheiridae; genus Pseudochirops; species Pseudochirops cupreus. The sequence goes on along the minus strand of CM053581.1, from coordinate 172,740,262 downwards.
TAAAATTAGAGTAGATGGTACAGTCAGTGTCTTTCTGCTAGACTGAGAACTGCATTTAGTTACCTCAAACTCAGTCCCTGAGATGGCATGATTTTTTATAATGGCCTGCTAGTCTAAGGCAAAATATAACCTTTGGATAAAAATGTCCTAATCTGATACAGAAAAGAGGAGAACAAACAATGCATTAGGTGTGATTAAGAGTTGCTTAGCAGATTTAGGAATAGTTTGATAGTCTTTTTGACTTGGACCAAATACCAGAATTTAACCCCTGAATTCCAATTGGATGGTTAAAAGATCTGTTATTTATACCAATGGAAATGACAATGGTTACGGACAGTCTTCAACAAGTACTATCATAGAAAAATGAGTTAGCCTAAGTGCAGTTGGTCCTCAGAGTACAGATATCAAGTGCATAAATGGGCTTATCCTCAAAGCTTCTTCAGGTCAGTAGGAACCATCAGAGATTGTACTCAGCTTTGGTAGGCCTTGAGAAATCAGGGTCACCTTTATACTACGATGAGGCATCAGAAGAAGACAAGTGACAGCAAATGACATTGGGAATCTTATTTACAAGCAGGGCAAGGACAAATGGATGTAGTGCCTGAAAATAGCCCCACAAATGCTGTCGGCAAGCTGAGGCATTAGGTAAGCATAGCAAATTTCATTAGTATGTGCACCCAAGGAAATTTTTAAAAGATTATTGAATACTCAATCATAAAGGGCATTATTTTCTGTTCCTCAAACTAAAGAAACTAAAATTTATCTAAATTTTTAAAATTAACAACTATACTTTGTAAAATACAAACAACAATGTAAAAACACAAACAAAAATGAGACATTAATACTATATTAAAGTAATTAGCATATGCCCAAGTATACCTAAAACACCCTGTATTCATGCCTATGAATATGACTCTATATTCTTGAAAGAAGGCTGTAGTTAGTCACCAATGTTGCTACACAGGAAGCCCACCTGTGAGTTTAGTGCTTGTATGATGTTATGTTATACTTTCAAAATATTGAGAATTCATTTTCCACTGGATGCCAAATTTTATTTCTGGTAGACTGTAAATTCTTGCTGAGGATGCATCAATAGGAGAGCAGTCGATGGTACAGTGCTTCTTCCTTTTAATAAGTAAACAAAAAGAAGTAGAATTCACGATTTCCTTCTTTCTCACAATATTTTCTTATTTCTTATTTTATATTTAAAAGATCATTAATGCTCAGTGAGAAACTGGAAACTTTCTCAGAAAACCAGAACATGTTACATGGATGATGGTTGACAAGTCTATTTTATTAGTGGTGTTGAATGTAGGATATGTGTTTGTGGGGGGAAGAGTTTCATGACTGCTAGATAAGGGTCTCTAGGACACTGACCCTGGCTACTGTTCACATTCTTACTTTCTCTCCTTTCTCAGTCGAGGCAAACCTGTGGTTTGTTTAGCAGAGTTGGGATGAAGATAGCTGGTGTCCCTTTAGAGTTGCTAAGTAGCCAGTTGGATCACATTTTTAAGTGTCCAATGAGACTCCGTGGGCATGTCTACACCCAGGTGCTACCTTCTCTGATAATGGCAAAGATTTGACCCATGGATGAGAGAGGCATCAGAATGAAAAGAAAGCCAATGTACTAGCACATGCAATCAATGAATCCCAGAACATTCATATGTGATGGAAGTGCTTCATTGTGGAGAGGTTGCATGGGGCATTGGGAAAAGCATTGGGCCTGGAGTCAGAAGTCCTGAATTCAAATCCTGACTTACTGGGAAAGTAAAACTTTCATTTAAACTCTGAGCACTGGTTTCTTTATTTGTAAGATGTCAGAGTTTACTAAATGATCTCTAAGGTTCTTTCAGCTCCAAATCTTTGATTTTAGTTTATGCTGACAGGTGATATCTTTTTGTGATGGCTAGGAAATCACTATTCAATCTGTGATTGCCTTTACTAACTATGAAAAATGGGAAGAGTTCTTCAGTGATGCCTGAGTTCTAGATGTCCAAAATAGCCAGGGAAGAGCTATAGATAGAAAAGGAAGTCTGTAAGAAGGGTTTTGGTTAGGAGACAGAATACAGGAAGAGGAAGAGGAAGAAGTTGAGCATAAATGGAAAACAGTACTCCTACTACCAGGGTGTGACAGAAAGACTTAATTGACTTTATGATCTTAAGCAAGTCACTTCCCCTTTAGCACCCTCAGTTCCTTCATCTCTAAAATGGGGATGATCATCCATGAACAAGCTACTTTATGGGATTGTTGTGAGGAAACAATCTCATAAACAGAAAACAACAGCAACCACCACCACCACTCATGGAAATGTGAGCTAGTATTACTTAGGAGGTCTAAGAGTCTGGTCTGGGGTACAGTTACCTAAGCAGCGAATAGGACTAGAAGGACCCAATAGATTGTTTCTTCTGGGTGCTCTGTGTGAACTTGAACTAGAAGCATGGAACAACCCAAAATTCCCAGTATTCAGAGAAAGTGGTATGGGTCAAAAATAGTTTGGAACTGATAGATTGTAAAGGAACTAGGTGGCATAGTGGATAGAGTGCTGGCTTTAGAGTCAGGAAAATCTGAGTTCAAATCAGATCTTAGACACTTACTACCTGTGTGACCCTGGACAAGTCATTTAACCCCACTTACCTCAGTTTCCTCATCTGTAAAATGAGCTGGAGAAGGAAATGGCAAACCACTCTAGTATCCTTTTCAAGAAAACCCCAAATGGAGTCACAAAGAGTTGGATAAGACTGAAAAACTGAACAAGTGACCTCTAGACTTTTTTGACCTTGCCCCCATATCCTTGAATTACACACACACACACACACACACACACACACACACACACACACACTCACACACACACATACACACGTGTACATAATATACATAATGCTATATATGTAACATAATACTTGAGGCTTTCTGTCTTTATATATCTTTACATATATATATATATATATATATATACACACACACACACACAGATATGTATATAGATATATAATTATACCTTTTACAATATCCATGCATGCATTGTTAATGAATTGTTGCTGGCATAAAGAGCCCTGGAATGGGAGTTAAGAAACCTATGGGTCCTGCCACTAACCAACTATGTGACTTTGGACAAGTCATTTCTCCTGATTTTTCAGTTCTATTCAACAAACATTTATTAAACTCCTAGTATGTATAAAAAACTAGAGACACAAAGACAAAATGAATAATAGTCCCCTAGGTATAACATTTAACCAGAGAAGTAAATACAGAATAATTTGAGGAAGAATAGAATAGTGATGATTAGTGGGAGCTCGTCAAGGGTACTATTTTTGTCTTTTATCTTTCTTTGCAGCCCTGGCATTTAGCACAGTGCCTGGCACATGTTGTTATTTGGTTGTTTTTAGTTATGTCTGACTCTTTGTGACCCTATCTGGGGCTTTTTTGGCAAAGATACTGGAGTGGTTTACCATTTCCTTCTTCCGCTCATTTTACAGATGAGGAAACGGAGGCAAACATGGTTAAGTGACTTGCCTAGGGTCATACAGCTAGTAAGTGTCTGAGGCCAGATTTGAACTGAGAAAGATAAATCTTCCTAATTCTAGGCCTGGCACTCTGTGCCATTTTGTTTCAACCAGAAAACCCCCCTCCCTCCTGCCCCACTCATAGTAGTTGTTTAATAAATGCTTATTGATTGACTGGTAAATTGCACTTGATAGATGTGTTGAAGGAAACTAGTTTAAGCAAAGAGGGAGTGCACTCCTGGCAAGAGGAATAACTTGTACAAAAGTCCCTAGCTGGGAGATGGCTTGCTAAATTCAAAGAGCAACAAATTTCCCTAGTTTGGTTGGAACTCAGTAAAAGAGAAAAATGTGAAAAATTTTGGGAGGTAAATTGGAGCCAGATTATACAGGGCTTTGAATGATAATGGAGTTATAGTTTGAGTTTGAGGCAGTAGGGAGCCATTGGACATTTCTAACCAGGGGAGTAACATGGTTAGACTTGTGTTTTAGGAATATTACTTTGCCAGCTAGTGAAAGATGAACTGAAGGTCTGAAAAAATTTGGGGGCTATTGCAACAGTCTAGGCTAGAGATGATGGGGTCTGGGCTAGGCTGGTGCTCATGAGTGGAGAGAAGGTGGTGAATTTCAGAAATCCTGTGGGAGGAGAATTGACAAGCCTTGGTAACTGATTAGATATGGGAGGATGGAAGGGTGGGAGAGTGAAAATTGAATATGAATCCCAGATTGTGAGACTGAGTGCCTGGCTGGATAACTGTGCTCTGAATAGCAAACAGGAAGTTTTTGAGGTGGGATTAGGAAGAAAATAACAGATTCTCTTTTGGGAGTATTGTGTCTTTGACACCTATAGGACATCCAGGTAGAGATGGTCTAAACAAGCTGTGGTTATTCAGAACTGAAATTCAAGAGAGAAATTCAGACTGGGCATAGGGATTTAAGAAGTCATTAGCTTAGAGATGATAATCCAATTTAATTCAGCAAAATCCCTATACTGTGCTAGGTGCTGAGGCCAAAATGACAAAAAAGAAAAAAAAAGTCCCTGTCCTACAGAAGCTTACATTGTTACATTATTGGAATCCATGGGAGGTGATAAAGTGGACCCAGTACAAAGCCCTGAGGGGCACATATATTGTAAAGACTGAATATGGGTAATAATTCAGTGAAGGAGACTGAGATGGAGTGGTCAAACAGGTAGGAGGAGAAGCAGGAGAGAGGGTTTAAAGAAATCCAAGGGAAGAGAGAACAACCAGGAGAAGGCTTTGGCCACCAATGTCAAAACCTGTGGAGAAATTAAGAAAGATGCAGCCTAGGAAAACACCATCAGATTTACCACTTAAAAGGTTATTGAAAAACTCAGAGAGAGCAATTTCTGTCCAGTAGAGGCTTTGGAAAACAGAATGCAAGAAGTTCATAAGTGACTGAGAGGCAAGCAAGTGAAGGCAATGAATACAGATAGCTTTTTCTGAGAGTTTAACTGGAAAAAGGGAGGAGGGTATAGAAGGATCAAGTGATGCTGTTTCTTTTTTTTAAGGATGGAGAGACCAGGGCATGCTTCTAGGAAGCAGGGAAAAAGTGAGTAGACAGGAAAAGATCAACAGTGGGAGAGGGTGAGGTGATTAAAGAAGCAGATTTCTAGAGGAGACAGGAGAGAATGAAGGAATGAAAAAGCATTTATTAAACACATGCTATGTGAATTCATTGGTGATATAAAGAGAAAAGCAGAACAGTTCCTTCTCTTAAAGCCCACAAATTCTAATGGGGGAGACAACACATATAGGATGTTTCAGCTGCAAGCCAGGTGGAAAAGCCCCTTTGTGGACTTTTGGGGTGAAAACTTCACTTATTTATTTTTTCCAGATCTTCAGTAGCTATTGCTGCTGAGAAAGTAGGGGCTGCAGCAACTCTACAATATATTTTCAGGTCTCAGGGTCACAGGTGTTGCTTCTTTGGACTGTGGCTTCAGGGGCCAGACTGGGTTCAGTGTTTGGGGTGGGAGCTGATGCTGGAGTTCTGAGGGCTCTTAAGTTTACCTGCCTGTCAGTGGAAATTAATCTAGAGGTAAAAGGGATTTGAGAGGTCATCTAGTCTGATCTCTTCCTTTTATAGATAAAAAAACTGAAGCTTAGTGAAGTTCAGTGACTTGTCAAAGGTAACACAAGTAGCCTCATTTGAACTATGATTCTTTGTCTCCAAAGTCAACACTGTTTTCATTGTATCACAAAAACATCAAAACATAATTATGGATCAATGAGTTGGAAGGCAAAAACATATAACTGGGACAGGCGAAGAGACAGAAGAACATTAAAAGTGGATGACCTGAATAAAGTCAAGGACTGATTTTGTATGGGAAATGGTTTAACCCCTCCACTTGTTCAAGTGACCCCATTCCATTTCATCTCCTCCAACAGATTGTCCCCATCATTCCCATCCTTTCACTTATTTTCAATCTTTCCCTGTCTACTGGCTCATTTTCTACTGCCTACACATAAACCCATGCCTACCCCATCTTGAAATAATCCTCACTTGATTCCTCCATCTCCACTATCATCCTCAATCTCATCTGCCCTTTGTAGTGAAACTCCCTGAAAAGGCCATCTACAAAGAGATGTCTCCAAGTTCTCTCCCACTCTCTTCTTAACCCCTTACTCTTTGGCTTCCAATCTTATCATTCCACCAAAACTAATCTCTTCAAAGTTTCTAGTGATCTTTTAGTTGCCAAACCCAATGGCCTTTTCTCAGTCCTCATTCTCCCAGACCTCTCTATAGCCTTTGACCCATTTGATCACTTTATTCTCCTTGGTACTCTTTTTTCTTGGGGATTTTGGAATATTACTTTCCCTGAATCTCCTCCTACCTCTCATAATGCTCTTTCTCAGCCTCCTTTTCTGGATTCTCATCCAGCTCATACCTATTAACTGTAGTTATCCCTTTGCACTCTCTCCTGGACCCTCTTCTCTTTTTCTATACCACTTCACCTGGTGGTCTCATCAACATCCATGGATTTAATTGCCATCTCTATGCTGATGATTCTCAAATATGTCTTTCTTGCTCCAGTTGCTCTGCTGACCTTCCGTCTCACCTTCCCAATTACTTTTTGGACATCTTGAAATAGATGTCTTACAGATATCTTAAACTCCATCAGTCTAAAACATAACTCACTATCTTTCCCTTTCCTACTACTTTCCCAATTACTAGAGGGCAAAACTATCCTTCCAGTCTCCCAGGCTCATAATCTAGGAGCCATCCTGGGTTCCTCACTATCTCTCAAACCCTCCCTCCCCCAAATCCAAACTCTCATCTGTCAATTTCATCTTTGGCTGACTGAATGACTTAGCCAAGATCCCATAGGCAGTGAATTCAAGATTTAGAGGTGAGAGTGACTTCAGAGGTCGTTTAACTCAACCTCTTTATTTTACAGATGAGGAAACAGACTCAGATTCAGGATATGAACTCAAGTTCTCTGAATCATCCAGCATGCCTTTAATTGCAAGTAGAAGTTTAAAGAATGAGGGGCTGATAATTGGCAGTTGGATGGATATTTATCACCATGGAAGAGGGAGGACAAATCTGCCCCTTGTCCCCAGTTCTAGACTAACTCTGTTGTTTTCAGTTTTTATAGTTCACAATTGTTATGTTAGGGCAGGAGGGACAGTTTTACCCACAATATATCTAAATAACAAGCCAAGTCAGGCTCCTTCTGTATTTAATCATGGAATTAGCTTCAGGCCCTTGAGTTTACCTGCCTGCTGGCATATGTGGGAATGTTTCACTGTTAGGCTCTCTTGTCTATAGTTAGAGGGAGTAAATAGCCATGAGGCAGATGTTTACTAACTCAAGTGGTCCGAAAGAAAACAGTGGGTAAGAATGAGAGAAAAGAGAAAGTAGAGGGAATGAGAGAGGATAAAAGGAACAGGAGGAAAAGGAGAGACAGTAAAAATTAGGACAATGAGCCTGGATCCTACTTCCACTGCTCTTTAGTTTGCTCTGTTCTCCGTTGTTATTTTTTTTTTTAGCTGTTTCAGCCTCTACAGAGCTTCCATCCATGATAGAGTCAGGGTGGCTCTTGCCTCTCCTTGTGGCTGCCGGGTAAATCTGAGCTGTCAGAGTCTTTTTCTCTGGTTCCCCCTCTGTGCCTTGCTCACTCTCAGGCACACACCTGGGGTTTTTCAGAATGCTCCTGATTGTCTTTGTTTCTGCCAGTGGCTTCCATTGGTGTGCTCCTCCATGCTTTCATAATTATCTTGCTATCTTGCCTCAAATCTGTTTGTTCCATTATTTAAATGAGCACAAGGTATATGCAAATATTCCAGCTGGAGAAATAAACAGTTCAGGATGGAGGAAAGAAATGGTAGGCAACCTGGATTCAGACGGCCTCCTGGAAGGTTGGATAATATACCCTACTCTCTTGGCCCCCATGTTCTGAGGGGAGTTATGATCACTACATTCCCTCTAGCCCTTTCCACCCCCACACCCTTTTACAGACTCCAAATGGCAGTTACTTTCTCAGAACTTTCATGAGACAGAATAATAGACCTATGGGAGTGACTTTCTGCTTGACCCACATTGAAGGTAATACTATGTGGCTATAACTGTCTTTCTGCCTAAAATCATTCAAAGGGGAATTAATTAATTCATTCAATCATTCATGAAACATTTATTTGATGGCTATTTTGGAGAAGATACTGTGCTAGGCACTAGGATAAAAGGAAAAAAAGTGATGTGTGATTGGGAAAGAAGTCTTTACATCAACTATCCCTGATAAGGATCTAATATCCAAGATACAGTTAGAAAACTAAAGCAAATATATTTGTTTTATAGTTAGAGAACTAAAAGAAATATATTTGTTGTGTTGAAGACAAAAATTTTCTCCAATGAATGAAATGACCAAAGGATATCAACAGTTTCCAAAAGAATCATAAATTATTACCAACTATAGGGGAGATTATTCCAAATAATAATAAGAGAGGTATAAATCAAAACAACTGTGAGATATCATCCCATATCTAGCAACATGGTGAAGATGGCCAAAGATGAAAACAGTTAATGCTGGAAGAGTTATGGAAAGACAAGCACATTAATGTGCTTTCAATGGAGGTGAGAATTGGTCCCACCATTCTGGAAAGTAAATTTGAATTATGCTAAGAAATTGAATGGCATTTACATACCTTTCGACTCAGAGATGCCACCACTAGGTATAGGAAGTCAATGAGAAAAAGAAAGGTCCCATGTGCACCGAGACATTTGTAGATGTACTTTTTGTGGTAGTAAAGCACTGGAAACTAAATAGAAGCTCATCAACTGAGGAATGGCTAAACAAATTGCAGTACTTTAATGTAATTTAATGGAATCTAAGGTATGCATAGAACATGGGTCAGGTATGTCTTACTACAAAACAAGGGCTTATGGGAATTAAACCTCAGAATGTGCCAGCACATCTGTCTCATGCTTCCTAGTTATGCTTTATCTATACCCTGAACCTGATTCATGAGTTTTTACTTTCAGCATCTCACCCTTGAAAATATCTTATGCCTTGATTAATTAACTTACTAAAGCAATGCTCAGAAGTTTTCAATAACTCCCCATTGCCCCATAGAATAAGTTCCAAACTCAAAAGCCTGAAATTCAAAGCTCTCTATAGTATCAATCCAAATTTTTCACGGATCCTTTCTATAGAACCTTGACTTCAGCCTCACTCACCTTTTCCCTCTGCCACAAGCATGTGACTTGGTTCTTTCTTCATCTTAGCCATCCCTCTTTCAGCTTATGTGAAACTAATTCTTCCATGAAACTACTGTGGAGTACCTCAGCCTGAAATTCTCTCTCCCTCCTTGGAATTTTAGCCTGGCTGTTTGTATCATTTAGGTAATACTACACACTCCTCCATTATACAAATGAACTTATTTTGTCTACAAGACTCCATGTACATTGGAAAGGGTGCTGGCATAGGAGTCAAAAAACATGGTTTGAAGTCTGGCTCTGCCACTTAAGACCTGAGGGATCTTTGAGAAGTCACTTAATGATGGTCACTGAAACTTAAGACTTGAAAACACTTTACATAAATTATTTCATTTGATTCTCACCATAATTCTGTGAGTTAAATGTTGCAGTTGTTATTTATTTAACAGATGGGGAAATGGAGTCTGAGAGAAATTAAATTACTTGGCCAGAGTCACATATAAAGTAAATGCTTAAAGCAGGATGTAGAACATGTATTTCCTGATTCCATTCCAGTACTTTATCCACTATGCTTGTTGTCCAGTATTTTTTCCAGTCATGGCTGACTTTCTGTGACTCCATTTGGGGTTTTCTTGGCAAAGATATTGGAGTGATTTGCCATTTCCTTCTTCAGCTCATTTTACAGATTTATTTGTGATTATAACTTCTGAAGCAAATAATTCTGTACAAAAGCTAATGTGCCTGTCAGTGGCTACTGGAACTTGGATTCGGGGTACTTCCCTCTACATTTGAGGTGTTAGCTGGAGTCAATGACAGAGAATCTGAGGCAAACCAGGTAAAGTGACATACCCAGGGTCAAACAGCTAGTAATATCTGAGTCCAGATTTGAACTCTGGAAGAGAAGTCTTCCCAGCCCCAGGCTTGGCACTCTACACACTCTATCACCTAGTTGCCTCCTTTGTGCTTATTTATCTGTGATGCAATAGCATCTCTGTTGAGGTGTTTTATGCTAGGGCTCAAAAATAAAATATTTTGCAAACATTAAAGTTCTGTGTATCTGTAACCTGGACTTTTCTGAGTAAGACTTATTTGACTAACATGGAGGCTTCTGAGTCTTCTACCACATAGGTGGGGATAGCTTGGCCTCCTTTTGTGGCCTCCTTGTGTCTTTAAAACCAACAAGATTCGCTGATTGCTCTCTTCTCCCTTCCCCTGCCCCACCTCCTCTTTTGGGCACTCTTTTTTGGGGCCATTCTTTCTTCCTGCGTACAGTGTGGGCACCATGAACTAAACTGGTGAGAAGGCAATATTTTCCTTCCTTCTCTTGTTATGCCAACTGCAAGAAATGGGCCTGAGGATGTTTGTTTCTGTTCTGTCTTCAGTTTTAGATGACTAGAGGTTATCCTTATATGACTGGGAATATGAGTTATGACCAAACTTGGAATGAGGGTTGCAGGGAAATGGTATTGTCAACCAGCTGGACATGGAGGCCATGAGTAGCCAATGTACCTTGCATTTGAGCTTGAGAGGAGTTTTAGATTTGGAACAGGGTACTGTGCTCTAAAGGAATTGAGGTAAGCTAGGAATCTAATAACCCCTTTCCCCTCCCCACAGACTGACATTGTGCAAGGGGAAAGGGGAATTATACCTTCCAATTTTGGAAGAGTGAGTTTATATATTTGTGATGATAGTTTTTAAAGTAAAAATTTCTGTGTAAAAGCTAATATGATTGCTAGTGGCTAATGGAACTGGGATTCTGGGTGTTTCCACCTACAATTGAGAAACCAACATTAGTGAGGGCTGGAACCAATGACAGAGAATCTAGACCTCCAATCCTCTTAAGGATGCCAGAGAATCCTGAGGAAGGAGTGAAACCTAACCTACATGGCTTCCAGGAGGCTAATGCCATGATGTTAACAATAGTTACCATTCTTCATTGTCATCATCATCATCATCATCAAAAAGCCCTTTGTGGGCGATATTCGAATGAACTTAAACATCAATATGATGAGGAAGTATCAAATAAAACACTGAGTCATATAGACTAAGTTACAAAAACAGGAGTTTATGACTATTACCAGGTCATTGCCACTAGAAATTAAACAACAGTTATCCTTAAGCAGTTCAGATCTATTTATCAGTGTGGATTATGCAAGGAAATAGTAATCTTTTATTACTTATCACCATGAATTGCAAAGAATTAATACCTATAAAATATCAAGAAAAATATAATCTGGTGGCCAGAATTATGATCTAGAAGTTTATTATCATTCATAAAGGAACAAACTACAAATACAGATCCCAAAATATCCTTGAGAATTCAGCCAACATACTCTACTGGCACCAGAATATTGTGATAGACAAAACCTTTGTTCATAATCACTTGGGCATAATAATCATCGGTAATAATGTAAGAACAACGTTTTTAGCAAGTGTCACCATCTCCAAATTATATGGAATTAAAGCTACCTAATTATTGAGACCTAGTAGAAGAAAAAAACCTGAGGGAACAGGATGAAGTACAGATCATCTCCATCACCCCATCTGTTGCAAAGCTGGACTAAAGATACTTTCAGTGAATCTGCACAAGATGAGATTAAACCCCAATACTTTTATTCAATTATGAAAAGTAGTGATTTTATTCACCTGCACAATTGTTTGAAGAACATTAAATATAAAAGAATGAAATCAGGATAGTGACATATCTGATCTCGGTTTCTAACCAAATTCTTTTGAAGATGAGAAAAATAACAGCAGCAGCAGTTACAACAATAACAGCAACAAGTCTCAGAGGTCAGGAGCTAGGTTAATTGGTCTTTAGGTATCCTTCAGGGCCCAGTTTAGGGATTCGCATGCCCAATAAATGTTTATTATTAGGTTGATTTTGGGGCCTTAGGAAAAGCAGATAAATGAAAGTCAATCCTTTCCCCAGAGTATTCAGTTTCTGTTGTTTACCTGGTAAATAACTTATGTTAACAGATTAGCACTACACTTCCACCTAAAGTCATTTGCTTTTTACCATTGAAATGTCTATTGATACATGGTCAGAATCTAAAAGCATTCGAGGAGTTAGGCCTTTAGGGGGGTTTTGTTCTGTTTCAATGAAATTATTTTCTGTTTAGGCTAATATTGTGCTTCAGCCCTGCAAGTTCTAGCAAGCCCATCCTGAGTTTACCTTTACTTTCTCCATTCGTACTCTGACATATGTTACTGGTTCTGTTCATGTTAAGCAGTATTCCATCGAAGCAATATTATGGCTTCTATTGTCTTTGAGAGCTTGCTTTAAGATAGATGTGTGTGAATATTCATCATATTCAATTATCTCCTTCATCAAACTCAGTAAATGGTCTATTAAGAGAGAAATTGCTAGTTCATACACTCATTGGAAAATGGAGCTTTCATAATATAACAGAGGAAAGAAATTAAATATTGGTTGTTGAAAAAATGCTTATTTTTTTTTCTTTGGAGGGCACAATAATGCATCCTCTGGGACCTCTCCTGACTGAGTGGCTTCAGATGAGTCTGCATCTGTAGAGAACATCTGTGATCATAACTTGTGCCCCAGCTGTTCAGGGCAGTCTTTCTAGTGAGGAACACGATTGCCAGAGGACTAGAATTGTCATTCTTTATAATGGTGTTGTTCAAGAGACATACAACTCTGAGGTATTTGACCACAAGTTTTGGTTAGTTCCATTCTTGTGACTTACTGGGTGTAAGATTTGAAATCACCCATGATAAAATAGCAGTCAGGGAACACTATGGTGCTTCCTGGGAGAATATTAGAAGTGGAAATTGGCTTCTATATGATATGATAGACAAAAAAAATGTTGGATTTTGAATCGGGGACATGAGGTTAAATCCTAGCTGTGATATACAACCTGTGAAGCTTTGGGCAAGCTATTTTACCTCTTTGAGCCTCTGTTTTGTCATTTGTAAAATGAGAAGGTTGGACTTCATGACCTCTAAGTGCACTCACTCTCTCTCTCTCTCTCTCTCTTTCTCCCCCTCTTCACCCCATGTATACATGTGTATATGCACACACACACACACACACACAGACACACAGACACACACACCCCTTGATTCCTAACCTGAATACCCACAGAAACCTGAAGATGCCTTGTCTTCAAGGTTTTATGGAAACTTGGCCTGGCTCCAGGGGGAGGGAACAACAGGCTCATCACCTGATGTAAATTTATTCTTAGTCATTAAAAGGTTACTATTTTACAAGGAAGCCTTCATATTTCTCCATTAAGTGAATTGCAAATAATGGATTATGTAAGACAATATACCAATGATAAGAAAGTAGGTGGATTCTTGAATGCTTGCAGGTGTTCCAACAATCTGTTGGAGAAATCTGTTTGGTGCCATTGTGTGTTGAATTTTGCACATATGAGTTAGCAACTATCTAACCTGTACACATCTTGGTCATGCTGGTAGTGTGCTGGGGCCATATTTTAGGCACAGTAGTTAATATTCAAAGGGTATGTACACAGCTGTGTTGTTTAATGGGTAGCAACTAAGTATTTTGTCTCTTTAGACTCATTTGAATCTCTCCTTCCAGCTTAGAATGTGAGATAATAATGATGCCATGCTAAACTATGATTGTAGAGGCAAATAAGAAAGCATTTAGTGCTTGTTCAGGTAGCTTGGGTGAAAAAGTGTTGAGGTTTCCTGACCTCTGTGGTAGCCCTGGGTACTGTTCATCATTGGAATGCACAATTAAATGCCTAATGCCTCTAAGAAAACTGAAGTGGGAGCCATGCGATCAGACAGAAGGAGATAAAAAGAGCCGATTAGAGATTAACTTCTCCACCTTACAGAAAAGCAGGTGCTGAAGAGAGAGATTCAGGCAGCCAAGTATGCTATTTGGGTCTCTAATTAGGAGACAAAAGTAAAAACCAGGTAGTGTTGAGCATTAGCTCAGGAGGAGGCATGGCAGTACTTTCTGGAGCTCAGAATAGCTTTATTATGAGCACCACTGGAACAAACAGATCTGTGTTTTTATGGCCTATTGTATCAACCTTTAGTTATCCAAACCTGCTGAGAAACTTCTTCATTGGGAAAACAACATCACAGGCTGGGACTACCAGGGGTGACCAGATCAGATTAACAACGGCTCCAGCCAGTGCTTTCAAAGATAGGCCAGCTGGGTGTGACTGGGGAGAACTTTCCCTTCCACAGGATCAGACACTGCCAAAAGGACCCTTGGCTGCTATTCTTGGGGCTTCAGTTTGGCCCTCTGGGGGCTTGAATATGTACTGTGAATGTGTTGTTTCCTGCAGAGTCCAGCAGTATTTTAGGTGGGTTGATTTGTTCTCAAGCATATGTCTGTTCTGATTTTCCATACCATTTGCTAATTAGGTTGCTGTAATATTGAATAGATTGACATTGAAAAATGGGAAGGGAGTTACTACAAAGGAAAGCCCTTCAAGTCATATTTATAGCCTTCATTTACAATTCTAAGCAGGTTACTTCCAAGGAGGCAATATTGAAATACTTACTAGCTGTGTGACCATGGTCAATTCAGTTAACTTCTCTGGACCCCAGTTTTGTTTTGTTTTGTGGTCTTCTTCTGGTAAAATGGGAACAATCGTGTCTGTATTACCAACTTCCTGACATTATCACAACATTTATGTGAAGCATTTTGTAAACTTTTAAGTGACATCAAAACCCCAGTTTTTACTGTTGTTGTTCACATGAGATAGCGGAGTTACCACACTTGGACTCTCACATTTTAGTCCTTAATTTGCTTAGCAAGAAAATACGAATGGTGCTCAAGAGGCCCCACATGTACAAAAACATTTATTGCAGCTCTCTTTGTGGTGGCAAAGAACTGGAGATCAAGGGGATGCCCATCAATTGGGGAGTGGCTGAACAAGTTGTGGTATATGAATGTAATGGAATCCTATCGTGCTATAAGAAATGAGGAGCAGACAGACTTCACAATAACCTGGAGAGACTTATACAAACTGATGCTGAGAGAGAAGAGCAGAACCAGGAGTAATTTGTGCACAATTACAGATACAATGTATGTGTGACAACCAACTTCGATAGACTGGACTCTTCTCAGAGATACAAGGTTATAAGACAGCTCCAAAAGTCTCATGATGGAAAGAGATGTCCACATCTAGAGAAAGAACTACAGAATTTAAATGCAGATTGAAGCAAACTACCTGCTCTCTTTCTCTTTCTTGTTTTGTTTTGTTTCCTCTTTCCCGTTGTTCATTCCATTGGTTATAATCCTTCTATACAACCAGACTAATGTCCAATGTGATAGTATTTATAGATTCTATACTTGATTGCATGCCTCCGTGGGATGGGGGGGGGGGGGAGGAGAAGACGAAGGGGGAGAAAACTTGAAACTCAAGGGATTGTGGAACCGAATCTTGTAAACTAAAAGTAAACAAACAAATTAATGAAAAATTACAAACGGCACTAAAGAGAAAAAAGATAATATGTAGCCAGATCATGTATATACAGTGGAGATCCATGCTGGAAATGACAAAATTGTAAAGGAATTGAGGGAGTGTCTCTGAAGGAGGGCATGCCGCCTAAGTGTGACAAAGGCCTTGGGAATTATTAATAACAAAAATAAAATTCACTTTGAGAATATTAACAACTACCAACATATATGTGTGTACATAGTGATATAGTCTCTGCTCTCAAGGAGATTTAAAAATGTTGTCTTTCCTAGTTGAATGTATGCTCCTTGATGGCAGGGACTATATTAATTTCTTTGCTCTTCATTTTATTCAGTGTCTCTTCCTGGTTGAGTAGCTCCCCTTCAAAGCTACGTGGCCCATGGGTCGAAAGGGGAGAAATTCTCTCCTCCCTCACATCTCCTCTAGGTAACGCCAGTTTCTTATCTCTCCCACTGAAACTGCTGCAATTTGCCCAGAGTTTAGTTTGTTTTAAACCACCAGAATCATTGCTATTTCTTTTCATAGTCAGAATAATTTTTCCTTTCTTGACTCAATCAGAGAGAAACTTGAACTTCATAAAGAAATCGGGCTATAGACACATCTTTACTTAGTTCAACTCCTAATTAACACCTCGTGATAACTTTCTGGCACTTCTTTGACTATAATTGATATAGATAGAATATCTCTGACAACTATTTAGCTATACTTGCAACATATACAAGCTGATTGTGGGAAGAAATAAAGATTTCATGTAATAACATGGCAGGCAGCTATGCAGCATAGTGGATAGAATGCTAGACCTGGAGTCAGGAAGATCCAAGTTCAAATCCAGGCTCAAATCCAGTTGTGTGACCCTGGGCAAGTCACTTAAATCTGTTTGCCTCAGTTTCTTCATCTATAAAATGAGCTGGAGAAAGAAATGGCAAACCACTCCAGAATCTTTGCCAAGAGAACTCCAAATGGGGTCATAAAGAGTCAGAGACAAATGAAATGACTGAACAACAACAACAACATGGCCCTTGAGTTGAGTCTTGAGGATTTTAAGAGGCAGAGTTGGGGGAGGGGTTGTGGCATGTTCCAGCTATCGAGGAAAGGCAGTGCAATGACACAGAGATGAGAGAGAGAGAGTTCCATGTTGAGGAATACTAATTTGGAGTTTTCTAAGTCAATATGCAGCCTACAGGGAACTCATGTATGGCTTAGTAGCCTTTCTGTTAGAGTTCAACACCAGTGGTGAGCACTGGGAGGGAAGGAGATGGCGGTGTTGTATTCAGAGGCAGCTCATGACAGGACAGTTCTGGAATGACTTTCCAATTCTGCAATAATCTAAGGCAGCATTTGAGCTGTGTGACAGAATGACCTTCTTACAGACTCTGGAGCATGACTATAGAATGATATTGATCCAGGAGTCAGGATCCAGTTGCATTGTAAATTAAAAAGTGAGCAAATGTTTCAGTGGCTCATTGGAAGAACAATTTGTCAGGAGAAATTACCATGACAAAGTCATCCTGAAGTGTGATGATTCATAGAGGGCCTGTGCTATGATGCCAGATGTGGATGATGAGGAGAAAGAAGCTGGAGTTTAGGGTGATAGTGGTTGGGGACATCTCTTGCCCTCGTTCCTTTGTATAGGCTGTCATCCATGCCTGAAATGTTCTTCTTCCTCACTTCTGTTTCTTGGAACTCCTAGCTCCCTTCAAGGTTCAATTTAAGAGCCACTTCCTTCAAAGAAAAGCCTTTCCTGATTTCCCCAGAGTTATTCCCATGACCCTGAGTCACTCTATATTTTAAAATTATATATTTTACTTTGTGAACATATATACCCTAAGAATGTAATACTGTCTCACTTTGGATTTTTATCCCCATTGTCTATCCCCATTCTTGGAAAACCGTAGGTGTTCAATAAGTACCTGCTTGTTGGTTGATTAATCTTGCTGGTTTAGCCCACCTTCTGCTTCCAGTTTCTGTGATGCTTCTATCTCAGTTCTCCTCCTATATTATTCTGATTGCTCCTATATTGCTGGTCATTCTTTCTCAGTTCTTTCCTGTTCAGAACTGAACTTATTACCTTTTCCCCTATACTTGTCACTCTTCCCAACTTCACTGTTACTGTTCAAGGTCCCACCATAACTCCAGGCACCAAAGTTCATAAGCTTGGAATAATCTTTGACTTCTCTTAGCCTCTCATCAAATTCTTGTTTGTTCTACTCATGGTGTCTCTCATATCCATCCTGACTCTTCACTGCCACTGCCACTGCCACAACTTTAATTCTGGCCTTTATCAACTGTCACTTGAACTCTTTTAATGGATGTCTACTTGGCCTCCCTGTCTATAATCTCTTTCCTTTTCAAGCAATTCTTCATACTATTGCCCAAGTGATCTCCTAAGAATCAGGTCTAACCATGTAACTTACTTGTTTGAGTTAAGCCTTCAGTGACTTCCAATTCCCTAAAATATAAAATTTAAACTCCTTAATTTGCCATTCAAGAACCTACACGGTCTGGCTCCTGTTTCCTTCTTCAGCCTTGTTTTAAACTACTGTCCTTGGTATCCTCTGTGCTTCACTT
>CM053581.1:172704039-172721589 GCA_028627135.1 Pseudochirops cupreus | reverse complement strand
TAGGGCAGAAAAAGAAGATTGTATACAAAACTGCCCATTTTTATCATGTGCATCTGGTTTTTATTTTAAATGTATGATAAATTCACCTTTCTACCCATCCCAAAATTGAAAAAGAAAAAAAGTCTCACAACAAATAAATATAGGGAAGCAAAACAAATTCTTACATTCCCTGGGTAAAAATGTAATCCAGTATTTTTAAAATCATATTTGATTTAGGTCTGCCTCTGTATTGTTACATACTATCTCTAAAATGGATCCTTTCCTCCTCCCTACCTGTTACAATCCTCTCCTTTATTCTAGGTCCAGCGCAGATATAATGCTATAGGCATCCCAGAACCTGAAACAAATTATCTAAAGAGGAGATGAGTGGGTGGGATTCCATTGCCATACATGGTTAAGGAAGATTAGATAGATACCATGGGAGTGGATGAGGTTGAAGAACTTGGAAGCCAGGGTGTTCAAATGGGGCAGGGGTTGGGTTGGAGAAGATTATGAACCAAACACTTAACTTATTGGAGAGCAAAGGGAGTGATTTATAGGTTCATAGATTGCAGCAACAAGGAGTCAGAGAAGATGGAGTGAACTTGAATGCAGTGATCAAACAGGTGGGTACATGAAGTAAGGCAGGGGAGGAAGAATGGAATATTGAAGATTCTTGAATGAAGAAAAAAATTTTTACTTTTTCTTAGAAGCAGTGGAAGTGAGGTAGTGTCATAATCCGACCTATTCCTTAGGAACAGCTTCAGCAATCTGGACCTTAGTTTCCTCATCTGTAGAATCAGGAGTTTCCTTATAGACTGAAATATATGAAGCCATAAGGAGGATGGGTATGAGAACAAGAAATGAGGAATTCAGTTTTATTCATGCTGAATTTAAGGTACTCATGAACCCTCAAAGTGGAGATGCCAAGCATACAGTTGGATGTCTGGGACACATTCAGGAAATTCATGCACATAGTTTAACGTACTAACTCTTTACCTCTATTATCTGCTCCTTACTTTTTTTTATTACATTATCTGAGCTGAGGAAGGGAAGTGGAAAATCAGGATCTTCTACCACACATCTAAATTTCACAGCAATCCTTGGTAAAGGCAAAGCCTCAGAAAATTTAAGATACAATAATGATTCTGATTCCCATCTACAAGACAAGGAGTTGTCCCAAACATTGTGTTCCAGAGTTTAAAGGATTGATTTACCTAATCATCTAAGCCTTCTCAAGTGTCTTGGCTTATGGAAAGAAGTCATCAAAGGTGCAGAAACCATCATCCCATTATCCCTATGGAGTACTCTTTATCTTAGCTCCCAGCAACTTTAGATAATAAAAAGGATTCTTTGTAAAGATCACTTCTTTCATCTACTCAATTTCCAGCATATAAGGCAACTGGAAGGACTTTTCAGAATAACTTTAAATGCTTTTGTATCAATAATCTGCTAAAGGTAAGAAGCGGGGTGGAGGGGGTGGGGATGGGTTCCAAGGGGGGGGGGGTTCCATTGTAACTCGGATCAAAGGTCCAAGGAGTTTGGACAACACATAAGAACTGGGACTTAGGGCATAAACTGAAGGATTCATCCCCTAGACACCACATTCCTTATTCCATACCTGTACTACTTTATCAAGTACTTAGAATAGCATAGTGCTTGGTTCACAAAAGGCCCGTAATAAGTCCTTAATTTTTTAAGGCATTGGTTACCATCTGAAGCACCTGCTCTTGAAACCTTGTAATAAGTTCTCAATATATATTTGTCAATTTATTGATTGCCTGGGCCAATCACCAACCAATGGTTATATGTCCCAGAATTATATATCCCTTTTCCTAGAACCAGTGGTCTGATGCCTGCTATATGCCACATGCCCTTTTGGCATCCATAAGTTGGAGGATTTTCTTTGAAAGAGAAGAGATCAGAATCTCTAGAGGATACATACAAACACAAATGACTCATAGGAAAACTTTCTCTAACACAATGGAAATGAAGGCTTGTATACCTGAAGATGGGATACCAAGGCCTTCTGGGACCCTAGGTGAGTTCTCTCCCAGTCTATTCCTATCTTACTTTCTTCTAATTACTGGATTTCTGGTTTCATTTCAGGTTTATTCCATCTTTCTTTCCTTCCCCCCTTGTCTTAGATAGTTGTCTTCAAGTATTCGAGTATTCAAAGGCCTGTCATGCAAAGGAAGGAATAGATTTTTTCTGTTTGTCCTCAGAGAGGAGACCTTCAAAAAGTGGATAAAAAATTTTCAAAGAAACAAATTTAGGCTTGATATAAAGAAAAGAAAAATGTTCTAATGTGTAGAATTATCCAAAAATGGAATGGGCTACTACAAGGGGTAGTAGGCTGTTTCTTACTGGTGGTTTTCTAGCAAAAACTGCATTATTTCTTTTAAGATTATTGTAGTTAGAAGAATTCTCAGTTGGGTATGGGTTGGTATAGGTGAACTTTAAAGTCCTTTCTGGTTGCTGAAATCCTGTGATTCTGTATAATGCCTTTGTCTACCAAAGGAGAATATGTTAGACTTCCTTCCATTTTTGCAACTTCTATTTTCATTTATGATGAGACTATAACTCTTGATATGGGTCAGATCCTCCAGTCGTGTATTCATTTGTTTGTTATTGCGAAAAGACTTCATATGTAGAACACCAATGGTAGATGGTCTCCATCTTAAGTACTTATTATATTTCAGGCACTTGCTAAGTCTTGGTAATACCAGTATAAGCAAAAAGAAATGAGAATCTGCCCTCAGAGAGTTTGAATTCTAATGGGGCAAGAGAATACATAAAAGAGAACTGAAAAGCTTGGAAGGGTTTTCAAAGATAATTTCAGAGAGTAAGGAGCACAACAAGATGACAAATGATTGAATGAACATAGGGCTGGTTTGGGCACTTCCCCAAAATGGGAAGAGGACCTGGCCATGATGGGGGGGTAGAGGTGGGGGTGGGGTAGATGATCACAGTTGAAGAGTGAGTGACTTTTTAGAGCCTCTGGCATCAGGAAGACTATCCTGAGAGTTCCTGAAACTATGCATGGGTTGGTCCAAGTCTTAGTTTTTTTTTTGTTTTTGTTTTTTTTATCATTCTAATGTGTTTGTGAAGATCAACTGGGATAATAGTGGTAAAGCCCTTAGCACAGTAACAGGCACATAGTGAGTGCTATGTAAATATTGATATTTACATGGTTTAGACTATTCTTACAACCCTTGTCACCCTTTTCTGTATGTACTACAGTTTGTCAATATTCACCTAGATCACAGCATCCCAGCAATTCTCTTGGGTGCACCAGGATCATCAGCCTCTGTATCTTGGACCCAGTACTGAACTATAACATTAATGCAATCCGATGTCATGTTAGTTTTTTAGATTAACTCCAATACATTTATTAACTACTATGCTCCTGGCTCTATGCTAAGCACTGATGATGCAAAGAAAGCCCAAAGACAGTCCCTGCTCTCCCAGAGTTCAGACTAACTTCAGTACCAGATAAAGTGGGCATACTTACACACATACATATATGTGTATATATATATATATATATATGTATATATATATATACACATACATACACACACACACATACACACACACACACACACACACACGAAGGATTTTACAGGAAATTGGAAGTCTTTTATGTATAGCTTGCTTTTCTGTTTTAAAAAACATACACACATAATAAATTCAACATGTAATTTTCAGAGAGTAAGGAGCACAACAAGCTCTGAGCTCTCCTAGAGTTCAGACTAACTTCAGTACCAGATAAAGTGGGCATACTTACACACATACATACATTCATGTATACACACACACACATGCACATATACACACACACATACACACACACAAAGGATTGTACAGGAAATTGGAAGTCTTTTATGTATAGCTTGCTTTTCTGTTTTAAGAAACATACACACATAATAAATTCAACATGTAATTTTCAAAACTATTTCAAAACTACAATTCTCATTTTTTTCTATGCAGTAAAAATTCTTCAATAGTCCTAATTCCCTTCCCCTTCCCTCCCCTCCCCTCTCTTCTCCTCCCCTCTCCTTTCCTTTCCTCTCCTCCCCTCTCCTTTCCTTTCCTCTCCTTTCCTCTCCCCTCTCCTCTCCTCTCCAATAGGGGAGACAGCAATGGGATTTGGTCCCATCATTCCAGCTTTTTGACATATTTTGGATTCTTATCCTATTATTCAACACATTAGCTATTCCTAGATTTGGGTTATCTATAAGTTTGATGAGTGTGACATTCATTTCTTTATTCAAATTTATTGTTGAAAATATTTAATTCTACAGGGCTAAGGATAAGTCCTTGCAGGTGGGTGGCCTTCATGAGGGACACTCTCTGTGCTGACATTGTTCCACTAATCATATGCTCTGGGTCCAATTTTTAAATTTCTTCTAAGCCTATATAACTATAGTACCATCCATTCTATATTTCTCTATATATCTTAAAAAAATATTGTAAAAATCATTTCCAAATTCCTTCCTGAAATCTAGGTATACACTATTTATAGCATTCCTCTGCTTTAATAGCCTTATAAATTTAAAAAAGGGCAGTGAAAATGAGGTAACTTCGGTATGATTTATAGGACTAAAGATTTAAATCTAGAAAGGACATTGGGAGCCAATTGAGGTCAATTTGTTTCTAAGATGAGGAAACTGAGGCACAGAAAGGTTAATTGACTTAAATTAGGGTCACACAGGTGGTAAGTATCTAAGGAAGGACTTGAATAATTATTAATATTCAGTGCCCTAACCACTCCATAATGCTGTCTCCTCTAGAGTGACTCTTGAGCAATAAGTTTATCTAGACCTTGATGGATCACCATTTTTCTCTCTCAGTGCTCACAAGCCATTCCTTTAATCAAGTATCTTCTTATTTTGATAGGAATCAAAGTCAAACTCACTTTTTGAAAAATCTAACTTCTTTCTCTTTTTTCACATTTCCCATCTCCACTTCCAGGGCAGCTCTCCTATGCCACCCTACAATTTTACAAAGTTCCTGACAGTTGCTCATTAATCATATTGTAAAGTTCTTTCAAGACCCTGGGCTGTATTTAATGTGGGGCTGGTAAACTGAAATTGTCTAAAGCAGATAATCCCTTACCATCTCCTTACTTACTTTCAATTTCAATTTCCTGTTAAAAATGTTTGTTTCATCCTTTCCAGTCTCAAAATCATTCTCCTTGATGAAGAAAATAAGCTAAATGGGAATTGAATGGTCACACTTTCCCTCTGCTATCTTCTATTTGTTATCAACTGCTGTTAGATTCTTAAATAATCAAAATCCTTCCCCTTCATTCTTTCTCTTCCCCTTAAAATAGCTATTTTAAAAAATAGCCCTTTTTGTTGACTTTCACAGTTAATGGCAAGCTTCAACTTACATGGGCGTTAATGACATCCTTTTTAAAATACTGCACTATTTTTTCTTATTCATATGCAGTTACATCCCCTTGTTGCTATCTCTTACACTATATTTTAAAAATTTGAATTGGTCAGTGGTTGCTTGTGCAGCTATTTCAACTTCTTTGAACAGTTCTCCCCTTTTTTCCTCAGTGGAATAGTTGATGGTTGTGTTGTCAGTTTTATCCTTGAGAGCTTCTCTTCCTACATGGATCAGTGATATGACAGAAAGCTTCATAAGTTCTGTCAGACTTGGTCACCAAAACTTCTTTTTTCATGTTGGAACAAAAATGCATGTACAGAAGGAATCTAAAAAGCATCCCTAAAGATGAACAAATCTTGCGGAGGAAGTGAAAGTGACAACTCAAATGGTTACTGACTTGTTCATATCAAAATGGCATATGACTGCCTTGATACTCCTCATCAGGGAAGCAGTAGTGGTCTTACCGTCTCTTCTTCCCACTAGTATTAATAGATGCCTTCTCTCTTGCTGCTAATTTTTTTTAGTTGCTTTTTGGAGGCAAATTGGGGTTAAGTGACTTGCCCAAAGTCACATGGCTAGTTTTTGTGTCAAGTGTCTGAGGCTGGATTTGAACGCAGGTCCTCCTGACTCCAGGGCCAGTGCTGTATTCACTGTGCCACCTAACTGCCCCTCTTGGTGCTAATTTGTGGAAGATGTTCATGATCACAGAGATTTTTCTTAAGAATGTGCCTGCCCATGTCACTCTCCTTATTTAATAGAGTGGTTGATAATTAACTCTAGGATAAAATTTCAACTTCTCTGTTTGTCATTTAAAACCCTAAGCTGTCTTTCCAAACTCCTGGCACACTGTTCCACACACTGGAGCAGGAAATGACAAACCACTCCAATATCTTTGCCAAGAAAACCACAAGATGGAGTCCTGAAGAGTCAGACATGACTGAAACAACAAAAACATACACATATAAATATATACAAATTATACATATAGATAAACACATAACTATATACAGTTGTATTTTTGCTCAAGGAACTGAAATTCTCCTTTATTGGGGAAGCTACATTGGAAATGGCACTTCGTTTGTTAAAAACACTTTTATGGTGACAAAACTGGTGCCAAGTACAAGAATTTAGGGCTAGTTTTCCATTAATGAGGCTAACATATGGTTGAACTAGCCAGTAGTTTTGTTATTGTGTTAGATACAGGGCAGGTCAGCCGCTATAGTTGGTAATAATGACAATGTTGGGAATCCCTAGAGGAAAAGAGAAGGACAGGGAACAGAAGCTTTACCCAACAAGGGAACCAGAAATGAGAGCTGCAGCTAAATTGCTTAGTTCTGCTGTATGTGTTTTCATGGTTTCTCTTGGTGTTGAAGGGAAGGTGTTTGTATAAAAAAGTGACATTTCTGTAGCTACCTCCTTCCAGGTAAATTACAACAGATAACAAAGAATAGGGCTCTCTGATTTCTTAGCATTCATTTTACCTCTAAAAGAAATTTTTTTGAAGACTGAACAGTCTCCTCATCTTTCAATGATAAACAGACTTCAGCCACTTCACTGTGGGATCTATAAAAGGGCATATTAGAAACCAAGCCTTGGATATCCAATTGTTCCTGAAACTGGAGACCAGAGTTTGTTTAATAGGATCATCACTGAGCTTCACAGGGTAATAAACACTCAAATTATTTTTGTGCTTTAAGGTTTACAAAGTTCTTTCCTCACCATATGCCCAGCAAGGTGGAGAGTAAAGTTACTATGATCCCCATTTTATCTGAGAGGGGAATTAACTCTTTGCTATAGATAATAATCACACATTTTTCCTTTAACACCGAGCACTTCTCTTCATCATAAGCCCTGGCTACTGGACTTTGCAAATCCTGCTGAGTCAATTAGGACACAAGATCATCAGAGGTAATAGCCATGGAGGACCTTAGAGATCAGTTAGTTCAATTTCCTCATTTTGTTGATGAGGAAATCGACATCTAAGAAAGTTGCATGATTTGTTTGGGGTCACAGCACTAGAACTGGAGATCTCCAAGGCCATCTAGTCTAAACCCCTTATTTTACAGATGATAAAACAAGGAGCCATGGAGTTTGAAAGATTTGTCCAAGACCAAATAGCCATAATTTACGTTGGGAGGATTTGGACATGGATCTTCTGTTTCCAGAATCAGCGCTCTTTCTATTGGACTGTGCTGCCTCCGGCGTGTCTTTGCTCTGATGGTTTCCTTTAACCTTCTCATGTGCCTTTTAGAAGCAATCTTGTTGTTTAATGTCATATATAGACTAAATAACTAGTTGACAGACTTTAAAAACTTCTTAAATAGTTTTATTCTAGCTTTATGCAGATATAGCACATGGTCTGGGGTGACTACCTCAATTTCTACTTATACTGATGAGTCAGGTCTCCTTACTGTGGCTACCATATCCCCTTGAAATTCTAGGGTTGGCATTTAGGGGATTGGGAGGTATTTTTACTCATGCTCTAGCTCATGAGATCCCATCTATACCTCCATGGTAATTACCAGTTGGTATCAATTTGTCAGACAAACCATTACCTTTTAGAAAGGGGTATTTTACCAATCTGCTATGGTTAGTACAATTGTTAAAAAAAAATTCTCCCCACTTCAAAGTCTGTAACACACTTTCCCCACCCATATAAGTACAGAATCCAGAGGAGAGTGGGCTCAAATTTAGGGAGGCATTATTTTCTTAGTTCACAAGACCCTCCAGTCAGTGTCAAAAGAAAATCTCTAGCTTTCCTTTTTCTCCATGGAGGCATGAAAATTTCTCCAGTGATCTCTTAAAATGGCAATCTCTTTGGATGTCTAGGCAAATTCTTTTGGGTCCTATATAAAAAGGCACACAAAATTTCCACCATTGGATCCCTGCCACTGCAAGATTAATCCAAATGGAATTTCTAACTCACCCCTCCCCCTCTCTCTCACTGGGAAGCATGAGCTAATTAAAAAAAAAAAACATACTCATAAAAGCCTTCAAAGAGTTGTATGACTCTAAAAAGGAATTAACCAACTTGCCCAAGGTCTTACAAAAGTCACAGAACTGGGTTTTGAATAGTTAAGTCTAAATCCTGTCTTTCTGCTGTACTAAACAATGTTGCCTCGTTAGGAAGCAAATCTCAAAGTATGTGGCATGGGAGTCATGAGGGAGACCCCCTCTAATGGTTTGTCCTAGAGCTTAATAAGCTATATATCTTACCCAATAGGCCCTTTTGATTTCACATCACTGGTTCTGATTCTCCCACACTGATCCCTTCCTCTACCACACTCACCCCACCCTACTGAACTGACTTGCAGTGAGAGACTGTGTGATTCATCATGAACATCTCAGTACTTAGAGGCAGAGGAAATAGATTGAAAGCCCTACTCTATGACAATATCTGGGTAACCTTGGGAAAACCCCATTCTAATAACAACTAACATTTATATAGCACTTATGTACCAGGCACTATATTAAGTGCTTTGCAATTATCTCATTTGACCGTCACAACCATGATAGGTAGGTGTTATTATTATCCTCACTTTACAGATTAGAAAACTGAGGCAAATAGAACTTAAGTGACTTTTCCAAGTTCACACTGTTAGTAAATGTCTGATGCTGAATTTGAACCAAGGTCTTTTTGGTCCTGAGATCCAGTTCTTTATACCCTGTACCACCTAGCTGCCCTGACTTTCTACCTTTTTCCTTCAGTTTCTTCCTCTATAAAAAGAATTGGGTTGGACTAGATGAAGTCTACAGTGTTCCCTTAGTTGTAAATCTGTGATACTATTTCCCTACTGTAGCATTCTAAGGATCTCTAAAATCCCTTCTGGCTCCATGTTCATTTGATCCTGTAACATCCTGGCCTAATGATTTCACTATACTTTCAATCACAGGTTCTGGATAAGAGTTCTCTAACTCCCCTGGCGCACATGACCCATTGGTAGAAAAAGGGAATGTCTTCTTGGGCATGCTACTGTTTGAGTCTATAGATAGGCTTCCCATAATGGATCACATTTAAGCTTCCTGTGATCCCAGTTGCACAGGAAAGATATGAAAAAAGGCCAGGGAAGGTTATGATTAACTTTGCCTGAGTCCAATTACATGCAAAAACTCATTTCCAAATCTATTACTTTCAGTCTGTTCTTTACTTCCGTGTGTGTCAACAGTGTCTTCTACTGTCTAGAGCACTGGAGCCTGCGGGGAGTTTTAGGCACAGAGAGTGGATAGGGACTAGGATCTGAGGACAGAGAAGAAAGGCCATCAGCTTCTCTCTTCTTCTTGAGGGCATTTTCTTCCTCACATTTTCTGGCTTCTTTTTATCTCCTGCATTTCCCAATTAAGCTCTGAGCTATCCATCTCAACATTTAATTTAGGCTTCAGGCTGGACCTGAACCAAATCAGACACACATGAAGTCTTTGCAGTTAAGGATATTTGGTACTATCTCTTCTGGGCAACAGTGGGCACAGATTGGGCCAGAAAGATTTGATGCCAAATCTCTTCCTTTGTGTTCTAATGTAGCATTTGAGTCATTTTCAGAGCAAACAAAGTGATTGTCTGAGGCACAGTCATGCGTCCGCCACAGCAATCACCGTGTTTTCCACTGACTTCATCACACTATTTTTCTCTGCCAAATCCCCCCCACCCCATCCCAACCTTTGTAGCTTCAGCAGGTTAAAATGATCTTAATTTGGCCACTGGATTTCTCTTTCTAGTTGCAATAGGAAAAGTTGACTTTTCATAGCAGGATGGAAAAGGATGGCAGCAAGGGTGAAGGTCTCAAGAAACCGGCTTTCTAGCTCTTCTTCTCACTTGACCTCCATCTTACTTAGAGGTTGCACTTGTGATAGCAATGATAACAGTTCATTGATGGAATTATTTTGTGATGATATGAGATAACATAAAACCATAAGATAACATAATACATCAATACAGCATAATATAATACACAATATAATATAGCACAATATGAAACACTATGGCATAATGTGGCATGATATGATATAGAATAATATGGTAGATTATGGTATAGTATGGCAGAATATAATATTAATATAACATAATACAATGTAACATAACATAAGATAATGTGCTATCCTTTATGCACAACGTGATATAGTGGAAATAATTCTGAGTTTGGGTCCAGAAGACCTTAGATCAAATTCTTTGCCGCCATTTATTACCCAAGTAGCCTTTGACAACTTTCCTTTTCTGAAATTGAAGAGGTTGGACTTACATGAATTCCAAAGTCCTTTTTGGCTTTAAATCTATGATCCAACGATCAATCAATCAACACATATTTATTAACCACCTAGTATGTGCCAGGTCCTGTGTTAAGTAATGAGAATACAAAGACAAAAATTAAATAGTCCCTACACATAAGGAAGGAATTTTATTGAAAAAAAGCAACATGGACTCCTATAATTTCTTCCCCCTCTCCCTCAACTGCATATATCTAAGCAATAGGCAAATATTGCTGTTTCTACCTTCTTGATTGCAACTGACCCCTTTTCTCCACTCACACAACTATCTCCTTAATTCAGGCCCCCATTACCTCTGGACTAGATAATTGAGACATTTTCCTAATAGGTTTTCCTGCCTCAAGTGTCCCGAAACTCTAGTCCATCCTGCACACTGCTGCCAATTTTCCAATTGCTCTAATTTGATGATGTATCACCCACATTTGACTAACTCCAGCCGTTTCTTACTGCCTCTAGAAAAAAATATAAATTCGTATGGTTAAATTTTAAAACCCTACACAAACTGACTCCAACTTATCTTTCCAGACTCCTTGGATATTACTCCCTCTCTTGTACCATTCCATCAGCCCAAATTGACCATCTTTCTGTCCCTCTCACAGCACACTCCATCTCTTGTCTCTGTGCCTTTGCATTGGCCACCCTTCATATCTGGAATATACTTCATCCTTATTTCTGTCTCATAAATTCACTCATTTCCTTTAAGAGGGTACCATCTTGGGTACTATCTTCTGCCTGAAGCCTTCTTCATCCCCTTCTTGCTGCTTCCCTCCCAAATTATGGTACATTTAACTATGTAGCATATATTTGTATGTATTCATTTTATATCTATGACCTATTTATTTATATAAATACTTCTTTATTAGAAGGTAAGTTCACCATGAGTAGGAATTGATTTATTCTTTGTACTGTACCCACAGCACCTAGCACAGTGCTTGGCATACAGTTGATCCTTAATAAATACATTGTGCTGTGTTGATATAAGTATGTGCAAATAATACACAAGGGGAAATATTTTGCTCACAATGACTAGTATGGTACTGAATAAAATAAGCACTGATTGATTGATGGTTATAGATGGCCTTCCTGTCAGCAGCAGGGCATATGCAATGAGTTTTCCCTGAGTCATAGATATGTTTTCTTGAGGAGATCATAGATCTAGAATTGGAAGAGGCCCCAGAGACTTTTTAGTTTAGCCCCTTCATTTTATAGATTTGGAAGCTGAGACTTAGAATAAAAAAGGATTTACCCACAATCACATACCATAATGTGGGAAAAATTATTCCTCCTTATACTCAAAGGTACACAATGATAAGACGTTGTCTTCTGTGGGTCTGGACTCAAAGATAAGTGGTCAGTACTAAATTGTTGACTTTGGCTTCGGAGCCACCTTCATTTCTCCCCACCTATACTAATGAGCCTATGATAACTTCAAATAAAAAATGATGTCACTTCTCATGTTTCCTCTTGCTACATATCCTGTGTTTCCACATTCCTGGGAGGGTTGCAAAAGTAACATTATTGGAGCATCCAGGAGAGATGGAAGGGATATACCTGATAGGGGAATGAGAGGAGAGTGGAAAGGCTTCCATATTCATTATTAAGAGGATGAAATGAAGAGGTAAACACCTGGCCTCAGGTAGTTGCTGATCCCCAAAACACTGAGAACTCACTTTTCTTGCCAGGCTCCCTTCACTAGGTTGAAATTGGGCTTCATAAAGAATTCACCAGGGGACACTGGGCTGACTTAGATGAAACATGTATTTGCCTGACATGGCCAACCATTCCTGATTGTTTTTCAGAACAGTTGCAAGGCCTGAGGAATCTACGTGGTAGGAGGGAGTTACTGCAGGCAGATACATGTTCCTCAAATACTCTATTACAGTTATATGGGTGGAATGAGGTAGGCAGAGATGTTGGATTAGCAGGTGGCTTATACAAGAGATTCAAAACGATCTGAGGAGATCAATTAGGTTTAAAGGCAGCCAAAAGATATATAACTTTTAATGTGGTAGCATGTGAGATATAGTAGCCCCAAAGAGCCAGAAGTAAGACTGATATTTTTCATAAAGAAAAATGGCTCCATCTCAGAAAATAGGTGATGAAATGATTCCTTTCCTCTTGTTGGAGAGGTGTGGGACGGACAACTATGGAATGTTGCATATCGTGGCAGACATGGTCATTTTATTGGTTGGTTTTACATATATATATGTATGTATATATATATATATATACATACATATATACACACACACACACATATATATTCACACACATACATGCACACACACAGGCACACATATATGTGTATATATATTATATATATTTCAAGGGAGGATTCACTGGAAAAATGCTAGCATAAAAATACATGAAAACTAAAAAAATTATACTAATTTGGCACCGATGTTTAAAAAGGTAACCTATTCATTGGTGCTGAAAGAGAGGGTGTGTCTCCAGCCAGTTCATAGGATATGGTTACCATTCATCTGGAGCCTAGGACTATAAGTGAGTTTCATGATGCAGCAGAATGAGCATCGTGAATGAACTCAGAGGACTGGGGTCACAACCTATTTCTGAGGCTTTGTACCTCTCTCTTACCTTGGATAAATCACTTAAATGCTTCAGGCCTCATTTTCCTCCTCTGTAAAATGAGGGGATTGGACCATATGGTCATTGAGATCCTGACCAGCTCTTTGTTTATGATGTTATCAAATAGGATGAGGTTCTCCCTTCTGCTACACTTAACTGAGATGATGTTCACACTTCTTATTGCACAATCATTGAATGAGCTTATACTCATAAGCACCAGCTACCAGTGTCAGTTGAGCAAAACAAAACAACAATGACAACAACAAAACATGTCTGGAGAACCTATAAAAAGTATTTCCAACCATGGAAACACTCAGAATAAGATGGACATAAAGTATTTTTTCTACCTAGAAATAGAAATATGACAATTCTGTGAGGACTTCTAGGAGGAGACTAGATATAGTCCTTGATTTAGATCCTCAAACCAGTTAAGTCCTTAGGACAAACTCTCTAGACATTGTAGAAAATCCATTATAGGCAAACAAGAACCAGGAGATTCTGATCTTTGCTCTTTTCTTTGGCCCTGGCAGCATCAAGACTTGTCTTCAGGCCTGGAAAAATACAAGCTTGTGTCGAATACATGTGGGAGCACTCAATTCCATTTCATGGGCTATAGCTGAAGCCATATGGCATCCTATGGAGTTTGGATGGACCAGGGAGAGGTGTTGGAAGGCACTGGAGGTAAGTGTGGGAGGGTGGGGATGGAAGTTTTATACAGAAAGCTATTGGCCTATTTTTAGCAGCTGAGTCACCCCAGGGAAATTTTGAGCATGCCCTGCCTGCTCATGATGATCCAAGGTTAGGAATTAGGATTTCTAAGGAAATCTTACTCCCTGACTACTGGCCATAACATAGAGGAGGGAAGTATTTAGAGAAAAGACAACTGGACTTTTTTGTTAAAACTGGACCTGGGATTTCATTAGGAAAAGGAATGGTCTTTACCAGATAGGTTGCTGCTCTACAGCTAAAAAACTTAGAGAGCTGCCTACCTGAGAGGTCAATTGACTTGCTGAGGTTATCACACCAGGAGACTTGAGAGAGGCAAGACTCAAACCCAGGGCTTCCTGACTTTGAGGCTGGCTTGCCATCCACTATACCACACTGCCTCTCAACTGATTTATACTTAGAAAGGATAGACTTTTATTTTTTTTAATGGTCAAGCTGAGGAAGAGTTTTCAAAACATTCCTTCATGCAAAGAAAAACAATAACCAAGAGATTGCGTAGAATTCTCAAAAAATGAATGTTCTGATCAAGTCAGAAATCTGAACTTAACTAGTTAATCAAAGATGAAGGTCAGTTGAGCTTGAAAAATACCTAGAAGGTAGCAGAGGTGACCAGTTTTTTGTAATCTCATCAGATAGCATCTGTCACAGATATAACCTTGGATCAGAGGTCAGGAAGACCTCCCATGTCAGATATATACTAGCTATGTGACCAGGATGTGTCATTTAATTATTAATGAGATAATATATGTAAAACACTTTGCAAACTTTAAAGTGATACATAAATGTTAGCTGCTGCTGCTGCTATGATTACTTCTACAAGTTCCTCGGCCTCAGTTTCTTCGTCTGCAAAATGAGGGAAATTGGGTTTCATGATGACTAAGGCCCCTTTAATCTACAACCCTGTGAGACTACATTCTAGTAGGGCAGATACACAAGGAGATTCATACAGGGGAGATGTGGCCACAGGGGCAAATCAGGAAAGGCCTTGTTCAGAGGGAAGAGTTTTGGGGGAAGCTGGAGAGAAGCAGGAGCTATCAACCCCATTTTGTCCTGACCTGTGATAAAGTCAGTCAAGCAGCATTCATTAAGTGCCAATTCTGGGCTAAGCATTGGGGATATAAAGTACAGTAAAAGATCGTCCCTTCTCTCAATGAACTGAAAGTGAACATGTATTTGGGATTGGCCAGCAGGGAATTTTCTCCTCCCTCCCTCAGCTTCGTTTGTTACCCAACATCCTAAGCTCAAGGATCCAAAAGATGATATGAAATCAGGGAAGGTCATAAATAGCCCAATGCTAGAATCCCCTCAAGCAAACACATGAGAAACAATGTGCTGAAGAGGGAAGAACTCTAGATTTGGGATCAGAACACCTGGATTCAAATCATGGCTCTGTTACTTACCATGTGCTCTTGGACAAATCACTTCCTTTCCCTAGGCTGCTGTTTTACCCTGCATAAAATGACCAAGCTGGACATGATGACATATCTAAATGTCCCTTTCAGTTCTAAATCTAATAACTCTATGACTATCATTAAACAGCTTTCTTAAGGCCTGTATAGAGAACATTCTTCTACTATATGAGATTGCTGGCCTGTTCTCCAAAGATGTTCATGCATCAGGAGGAAGGTGGAGGTGGATGGTGAAGCCCTTTATCCCTTTGACTTTATCTAATCAATATGGAGTGAATCTTACTGAAGGGTGGGTTAGTTAATGTTTAACAACCAGGTCTCAGGAAAGAAAAGAAGTACCCATGATATACTTCTAAGTTTAATCTTCATTATTAACATTTTATTCAGCATGTTCTTAAGTCTAGACAGCCAACAACAACAATAACAAAGCAAATCAAGCCTTGATTTGTAACATTTGCCCATCTCTGAAGTGTAAATGCTCACACTGAAAATTTAATAATCAGCTTTTTGACCTAGCTCCAGCAAGCTCCATCCTGCTTCTATTTCACTTTATTCCTGAACATCTCAGAATCCTAGAACCACAGCCTAGATATAGGGCCTTGGTTGAGTCATTCATCTCCTTTAATGATGAGATGCTTACCATCATTCTATAAGGTTGAGTTGGTAAGACCAGCCCTGTGAAGGCTGAGTGCTTCTATGAAGGCCCTATGTTTCCTTTTGGTAGTTACCATGAGGACCATGACAGTATCTGACTTTTACTGACTATATCAGATGGTTAGAAATCAAAGATTCAATAATGGAGAGGAAACAAGAATTTATTGTGTTGTTGCAATTAATGTTGTTTTTCTATAAAAAATATTGTTACTTTCATAAATAATGGCATAAACTATAAATCTTTAAAGCAGTATGTTGCCCTAGAAAGGCTACTATGCTTACACTCTGAGGACACATCTATAACTATGGGACCTTGGGCAATTCATAAGTTCTTTGTACTTCATGGGTAAAATGGGGATAATAATCCTGGCTTTGGGCAAGTCACACATTCTGCTCTGAACTTCATTTTCTCCATCTGTAAAATGAGTAAGTTGGACTAGATGATCTTTAAACAACCTTGTAGCTCCAAAAGTGAAAGTGTTTTATCAAATTTTATAGAACTATAGAATTATGAATTATTCTTTTCCTTATAATTGTAAAAGTATAATAAAGTAAAAAAAATAAATTAAGCTTTTAACATATACAAATACCTAGATATGAACTGTCACTTTTGTTACTAACCTTAACTTTTATCAATTTCTAATTAATTAAATCTTAGCTTTCCTTTTTGCTTTAAGGAAAGACTAACTATAGATTAAACTCTTGTCCTGAGTCTTATTCATACTACTTGGTCACTAACTGTTTGTCCAACTCAGGCTAAGCTAATTATCAGAGGAAAGGCATTAAGACTCTAACATCTTTGGGATAAGAACTCACTATTTGACAAAACCTGCTGGGAATATTGGAATATAGTATGGCAGAAACTGGACGTAGACCATTATCTAATGCTGTACACCAAAATCACATCTAAATGGGTGCACAATCTAGGTATAAGGACTGATACTGTAAGTAATCTGCTGAAGCAAGGAAGAATTTACCTGTCAGATTTATGGAGTAGGGAAGACTTTATGACCAAAGAAGAGTTAAAGAGCATTATGAAATGCAAAATGGATAATCTTGATTACATTAAATTGAAAAGTTTCTGTACAAACAGAGCCAAGATTAAGAGGGAAATGGAAAATTAGAAAAGAATTTTTATAACCAGTGTCTCTGATAAAGGACTCATTTCTAAAATATACAGGGAATTGAGTTGAATCTATAAGAATACAAGTCGTTCTCCAACTGATAAATGGTCAAGGGATATCAACAGGCAATTTTCAGAGGTAGAAATTAAAGATATCTATAAGCATATGAAAAAATGCTCTAAATCACTATTGATTCAAGAAATGCAAATCAAAACAACTTTGAGGTACCACATCTCACCAGTCAGATTGGCTAAGATGACAAAACAGGAAAATGCCAAATGCTGGAGAGGATGTGGAAAAATTGGAACATTAATGCATTATTGGTGGAGTTGTGAACTAACTCAGCCATTCTGGAAAGCAATCTGGAACTATGCCGAAAGGGCTATAAATAATTGTATACCCTTTGACCCAGT
>CM053581.1:172686380-172703539 GCA_028627135.1 Pseudochirops cupreus | reverse complement strand
ATCGTATGTGTGACCAACTTTGATAAACTGAACTCTTCTCAGCAACACCATCATAAGACAACTCTAAAAATCTCAGGATGGAAGGAGATATCTACATTTAGAGAACTATCCAGAAAGAACAGAGTTAAATGGAGACTGAAGCAATCTACATGCTATCATTTTTTTTTCCATGTTTGGTTTTGTTTCTTCTTTCCCATTGTTCACTCCATTGGTTACAACCTTTCTATACAACAAGACTAATGTCTAGTATGAAAGTATTTACAGACCCTATACTTGATTGTATGCCGCCATGGTTGGGGGGAAGGAAGAGTGAGGAGAGAAAATTTGAAACTCAAGGGATTGTGGAACTGAATCTTGTAAACTAAAAGTAAATAAACAAATCAATTTAAAAAAAGACTCTAATGCCCTAGTCCCAGGTTCACTTTATCTATTAGCTTCTCCAGAAGGAATCTTAGTTTCTACAGTGTACTTTCTTCAACTTTTCTGTTGTTATTTTCAGTTCTACATCTTCCTTTGTTGTTCTTCCTCCCTAGGACAAGGTGGAAGGGGGAAAAAGAAAGCGGAGTTATTGAATTTGCGAATTGGTCTCCTTCCAATCAGGAAGAGGTTACTTTGACAACCACCCTTTTATTTCATCCCATTTAACTAAATTTTTAGTCTCGGTTCCCCTTTTCATATTATGTTGCTCCCACTAACATATTTACTTTATTGAATCAAGCTTCTCATCAATTTTAAAAGCCTGTTCCAGAAATCTGGAAACATTTTTCTTTCTAAGTCAAGCCCTTCCTAATTTTTCAATGTTTTAAAACACAAGTAAACAAAACATAACCACTTAAAAGAATGTTTTAAGAATTTACCCATAATTTGTTATAACATAAAACCTGTATCTAGCCTTTGGAGGTCCTGAGCTAAACAAGGGTGATGACAAGTCTGAGTGAAATCATTGACCAACTTATCAAGTATTTAAAAATCTCTTTCTTACTATTTCCTTTACCCTTGATGCATGGGAAGTGCTAAGAGAAACTTGCTCAGTTTTCATACCCTTTTATGAATATTTTGGAAACAAGTCTTTATAATTTGAAGATTCTGGTCCAGCTTAGCAAAAAGGAAATCAGAGTAAGAATAAGGCTACTTCCTGGAGCACTTACAATATCAAGGCAAAAATGATAAACATGAGTAGTAGGCATATTGCCCAGGCATTGTTAGAGAAAGGATACAGTTATTAGATACCAAGAGCTTAAAGCATTTGATTAAAAACTTGCTTAAGAACTGATTGCAAGTTTGCTTTTGCAAAAGAAGGTAATATATGAAATGGGATGGAATGAGATTAACTGGAGTCCCATAGTACAAGAGATCCTTCTCTTATATGAAGCCTGTGACTGTGGGAACCAAGGTGGAAAAGAATACAAGAACTATGGAGGCACATGGGTCTGAAATTGTGTTTTTGTGCTGTACATATACTTATCATGTTTTCTACTTTCTGACTGGCTGGTTGCTAGAAAGCTGGTCCTCTGGGAAAGGGAATTGGTGCCATCTCCTGGAAATTAAGAAGAATGGGAGAACTGCAGAGAACAGTGAATGAGGTCAGCAATGAAATGGTTGCATACTGGGAAATGTGGAAACCTTCAAGAAGGATGACTGTGGGGATGGTGAGGAGCAGTGAGAGGGAGAAGTAACCATTGGTGTCTGTTATTCTAAACCAGGCCTAATGCAAACCATTCCAGTGATTCAGGTTAGAAGGTTAAAATTTAATGAGGAGTGAGCAAACCATAAAATTCAATAAAACTAAAGCTTAAGAGCAAACAATTTCAAAGATAAAAGAACATAAAACACTTCTCTCCTCTGACTAAACAGTGACCAGAACTGGAATTTAGGAATATTACTCATCGGCAGTTGGAGTCAAGAAGTAATCTCTCAGATGCAAGTTGTCTCTTTATTTCCTACCCATATGCCAGGCCACATATTTAAATCAGCAAAAAAGTCAAATGACCCCACTAATGTAAAGGACCAGAATACTTCCCTTGTTACTAGGACTACCTCCTACTAAATAGGACATTGCCATTGCTACCGCTAGAAAAAGGAGAAAGGGCAAGACCAAAGGTGAAATGAGAAAGAAAAGCTTCAAGCAGAGGGCTGCTTGTGGGCAAACATTACCCTGCCACCACAGTGTATAGTAGTGACAGCTAGAATTTTCCTACTGAATTACATCCCCCAGCCCCTGAGTTGCAGCTTATACAAAACCAGTCTACTGTACACATTTGCTAAGAACAGTGAGAAACTAGAGCTGTAAGAAACAGGCATTTCAAATAGAAAATTTTTATTTCATTAAATTAAAAAGGTTTTGCAGAAACAAAATCAATGCAACCATGATTAGAAGGAAAGCAGAAAACTGGAAGACAATTTTTACAGTCAGTGTTGCTGATAAAAGCCTTATTTTACAAATACATAGAGAACTGGGTCAAATTTATAAGAATACAAATTATTCCTCAGTTGATAAATGGTTAAAATATATGAACAGGCAGTTTTCAGATGAAGAAATTAAAGCCATCTATAGTTATATGAAAAAATGCTCTAACTCACCATTGATTAGAGAAATGCAAATTAAAACAACTCTCAGGAAGTTCACAGCCATTAGATTGGGTAATATGATAGAAAAGGAAAATAATAAATGTTGGAGAAGAAGTGGGGGAAATTGAAACACTAATGCATTGCTGCTAGAGTTGCAAACTGATCCAACCATTCTGGAGAGCAGTTTGGAACTATGTTCAAAAGACTTTGAAAACTATGCATACCACTTAATATAGCAATACCACTACTAGGTCTGTATTCCAAAGAAATTATTAAAAATGGGGAAAAGGGTTCATATATACACAAATATTTATAAGCTGTTCTTTTTGTGGTGGCAAAAATTGGTAATTGTGGGGATGCCCACTAATTAGGGAAGGGCTGAACAAATTGTGGTATATTAATGCAATGGAATACTATTGTTCCATAAGAAATGATGAACAGACAGATTTCAGAAAAACCTGGAAAGACTTCTATGAACTGATGGTGAATGAAGTGAATGGAACAGGAGAACATTATATGTAGTAACGGCAACATTGCATGATGATCAACTATGATAGATTTAGCTCTTTTCAGCAATACAATGATTCAAGACAATTCCAAAATACTCATGATGGAAAATGCTATCTACACCCAGAGAAAGACCCATGGAGTCTGAAAATAGATTGAAGCATATTATTATCACTATTTTTTGTTTTTGTCTTTTTTCTTTCTTGTGGTTTTCTCTGTTCTGATTCTTCTTTCACAGTATGACTAATGTGGAAATATGTTTAACATGATTGTACATATATAATCTATATCAGATTGCTTGCTATCTTGGGGATGGGGGAAGAAAAGGAGGAAGGGAGCAAAATTTGGAAACTCAAAATCTTACAAAAACAAATGCTGAAAACTATCTTTATATGTAATTGGAAAAAATAAAATACCGTTAAGTGAAAGAAAAAAGAAATGAGCATTTCTGTCAAGGCAATGGAGATAATAAGGGGATCACTGAAGGGGAGGAGGAAGCCATGGTCACTCCAAGTTGTGGTTCTACTCGGGCATTAATGTAAATGACTGAGAACTTACAGGAATCTGTTGGGAGAATTGCAATTATCATTACTTTCTATGGACTCTCTGAAAGTCTTATCTTTGTTCATTACCTTACAAATAAGACTGTTCAGGTGTTTAGCTTTTGAGTCTATATGCTGAGAAGAGAAGCTAATAATTACCCTTGGGGAGGACCAATCAGGAGAATACCCTGATAAATAGGCCAATCTCATTTGCATAGATTCTACATAGACCTTCAATTCCTTAATAAATCACCACATATAATAAACTTCTTTCTCATTTGTGGTAGATGTTCTGGAAAATGTGGATGCTACTAGAGAGTTCGATATTCCTGTCTGCCTTATTCTCCAGGTCTAATCTTCAAGTTAATAAGACTCTTCAAACCATACCCTATTCATGCCTGGCACTTTTCCAATGGTACACTGGTTTTCCTTACCAGGTGGCTGACAAGCAAAAATCCTCTTTGGTTATAGCACAGTTCAAAAATGTGCCTGAGTTCACTTGTACTACTCTTATCCCAGAAACTACATTTCTTTCCCTATGCAAAGGAACAGCTTCTAGGCCTGCTGTGGTAATCAGGGAAATTATTGCTAACTGCCAGGGCCTGATTGCATCGAGATACTGAGAGTGAGGTCAAAACACCGTGAATACCAATGCATTTTTAAAACATATCGCCATTATTGTTAGGTGTAATGGAAAGTCATTAAGCATATTAGTCGCTGATTTTGTAATCAGACGTTGAAATTTTCATGAGGATAACCTGTGTAACGGGAGATATTGGCAATTTGTAAAACATTTTTTTGACAAAAACTGAGTATATAAAAAGTTCCTCTCCTCTTAATTATTTTATTGAATCATAAAAGAGCCTTGTGAGCAGTGGTGCTATAAGCTCATAATAAATGTGGAACAGCTACAGAAAACATTTTCCTTCCTTTGTTTGAAAATGGTATTTTATATTCAGGAAAAAAAATTCTATCCCACTGATATTATTCTTATGAGAGAACATATCAGAGAGAAAAATTGGTGGTGCCTCTACCACATATATCAATGTCCATCAAATGTTAATAAAGCTTTTGGGGAAAAAACAACAACCTTAAGCTCTACTTTTTTCTCTGTGAACTTAAGCTCTTCCAGGACTCCACAGGGTTCTTATA
The DNA here is from genome assembly GCA_028627135.1 of Pseudochirops cupreus. Taxonomy (NCBI): domain Eukaryota; kingdom Metazoa; phylum Chordata; class Mammalia; order Diprotodontia; family Pseudocheiridae; genus Pseudochirops; species Pseudochirops cupreus. Next base: position 172,698,770 of record CM053581.1, on the reverse strand, counting down.
AAACCTGGGAGAGTCAGTTTCATGACGAAGAGGTCCAGTCGATCCCATAGAGATCAAGGGTAAACTATGACATCCCTAAAGAGCGAAAGAGAGGAAAAAGTAATCCATCAAAACTTTTTTTCTCCTTCAGTTCTTCCTTGAATCCTGTAAGGCAATGGTTCCTACCCCTTTAGTCTCAGTTTCCCGGAGAAGCAACCCCTTTCTTGAAGTGATCTTTTTCAGTTTAAACTTTGCTCTTTGCCAGGGTTTCTCTCTTCCTGTACTCTACAGGAAACCACTGCCTCCAGGTCAAGGCAGATAACTGAAACTAGAAAATATCCATTTTCACATGGCCTTAACTCCCCATCCCCGCTCCCCCTAACGTAGCTGCTGACACTCTATGATTTCCTTCCCTGGCTCTTTCTTACCTTTCACTCTCCACCCCTTCTGACACTTCAACGTGCTTTCCCACAGGCATTCATTTATTTGAGTTATAAAAAAGAAAAAGAATAAAAAAGCATTTATAGAACTAGAAAAAGTACAAACTACATACCAAAGGCATTGTCATCTTGACATCTAAGACTGGCTTCCTGGAGGCCTCAAGAGGTGAGTGGGTCACCTCTTTTCCAGGGTAGAATTCTCAGCCTTTCAGGCCGGGGTTTTAATTTTATTGGCTTACTCAGGAGTGATTGGGTCTTGGGGGAAATGGGTCACATTTGAGAAACTGACAGTTTTGAGAATTGAGATATGTTGATTTAGAATGGAAGATATAGCCAAGCTAGAGGTACATCCATACATCTACACAGGGTGCCCCCTTCCTTGTAGGGCCACTCACAAAACCAAATCACAGAAGAGAAAATTGCCTGGTGAATACAGAACCAGAGCAAAAAGATGTGGTTGTTCTTAAGGGATATTGCTATTAAGCTGTGGCAGTCTGATGAATTACCCTTCTCCACTGGAATGATATTTCTATCTGAATAATCAGGAATGGTTCCCTAGCATCAGAGCCACCTCACCCTTTGGCAATGCTGGTAGAGGATTCCTCTCAGATATTTTTTTCCTTTCTTCCATGCAGATCCAGGCATCTTCTAATTGTGATTTGACATTCAATACTATTCATCCTGTGTTACATGCTGTGGTTAGGATGCTTCAGTAAGGGAGTAAGAGCAGAAGCCATTCAAGGACAAGCATCTTGGTATAGTGGGAAAGGATGTTGAATCTGGAAAAAGAGAACCTGAGTGTAAGTCCATGTTCTGTTCTTCTTACAAATAATCTAATCTCTCTAGGACTCAGTTTCTCCAAGTACAAAATGAAGGAGTTAGAATATAAGATCCTGAATTCTCTTCTGGTTCCAAATATTTGATCTGATGAGCCTAAGTTGTTTTTTTTTTTTTAAAGGGGGTGCAGTTTGATGAAGCAGAATGAGAATCAAGCTTGGGAGTCTGGAGATGGGTTTGTCTCTCTTTGAGTCTCAGCTGTTTGAACCTAGACAACTTGTTGACCCTCTCTAGGTCTCAGTTTTCTTATCTATAAAGTAGAAATAATAATATGCATGTTATCTACCACACAATGCTGTTGTAAGGAAAGTACTTTACAATTTCAAAAGTGCTATAGTTGGAGGTGGTGGGGAGGCAGGCAGCTAAGTGGCAACAATAGAGTGCTTGGTCTGGGGTCAGGAAGACCTGAGTTCAAATGTAGCCTTAGACACTTACTGACTGTGTGACCCTGGGCAAGTCACTTAATCTTGTTTGCCTCAATTTCCTCATCTGTAAAATGAGCTGAAGAAGGAAATGGCAAACCACCCCAGTATCTTTGCCAAGAAAACCCCAAGTGGGGTCAGAAAGAGTCAAACATGACTCAACAACAACAAGGAATAGCTAGAGGAGTCTTTATATAGCTACTAAGATATTCAGAGATAGGGAAGAGGGCAGATTTCCCAGGCGGGTGTAAATAACATGCACATTGCTGCCTTGCTGATTGCTGGTTAGAAGGGAGAATTCATTTGTTTGTTAAATACCCACTGTGTATAAACAGCACTATGTTAGGTGCTGGGGGAAAGAATAAAAAATAAATAAGATGTTCTCTTTGCTCTTAAGGAGATTGCAGTCTAGGAAAGGAAATAAAACATATGCTTAGATGAATAGAACATAAAGTAGGATGACAGGAAGATGGTATCACAGAAAGAGTTCTGAATTGAGAATCACTAAAAGTGTAGATTTAAATCCTGGTTCTTAAACTCACTTACTGTGACACCTTGGGCTAGTTACGTGGCCTCTCTGACCCTCAGTCTCCTCATTCATAATAGATGCACTGCCTATCTTAGAGTAGTAAGGAGGAAAGTACATAAATTGGTTATTTTTAACACAAGATTATGGCTAAAGGGAATATGAAGAACTTTGAGATTAGATGAGGAAGAAATTATTTTTTCCAGTTGGAAGGGATCAAGGAAGGCTTTATGGAAAAGATGTAATTGAATAATAACTTGAAGAGTAGATAGGATAGGGATAAGAAAGTAGCTGAGCAGTGGATGTGTTAGGGAACAACAGATTGAAGTTTTTGAGTCATAAAAATGTGTCTTGGAGATAGCAAGTGGTTCAACTTGTCAAAAAGCATAGCAGTTTTCTGAATTTCTTCACTCTAGAAGCTCGCTCCCCTACTGGACTTCATACACTGGAAGCTTATTCTTACCCCAAGGCCTCTCTCTCTGAATGACTGGTTCCTCCCAGTATTTCCATTTTAAATAGGTTGAGCAGGCAAGGTTTGTCTTCATTCCTCCCCAAGGTGCTCTTCTGACTCTCAGACTTTTCTCTGCTGTGCCCCTACTCTGGTCCCCACCCCCATCCCTTTTTAGCTGCCTTTTGTGGTTTATCTTCCCTCATTAGAACGCAAGCTTCTTGATATCAGGGGCTATTTTGCTGCTTGTATTTATTTTGTCATTATAGGACAGTGGCTGGCACATAATCAGTATTTAATAAGTGCTTGTTGACCTGATTTTTCTAGTTAATTTTGACTGTAACATAAGACTGGAGAGTGATGTTGTAATCAAGTTGTACACTAGGCTAAGGCATTTGGTCATCATTCTGTATGGGATGATGGTCCATGGAAGGCTTTAGAATTATAGAATGATATTCATCATTCTTTACCAGAAGGACAAAAATAGCCTCATTGTGTTGGATAGATTGTGATGGGAAAGTAGAAGTGGGAGATTAGTTAGAAGGCTGGTACAATAGTCTAGGTAAGAGGTATGATGAACTTAAACTAGGGTGGTTGTATAGGGAATAATAAAGAGAAGAAGAGTATGAAGAATAATGGTTGGTTCAATAGGACTCAATGACATGAAGGATGGAGAAAGCAGTGTGATTAAGAAAAGCCCACAGTTAGCATCCTTCTCTCTTGTAAGGGTTGGATTAGGCCTAATATAACATCTTTGTTATGGATGGATGTGATTTATTTTTTAAACAAAAGATTTAAGGAACTAAAGCAATCATATCAATATGTGTATTAAGTTCCCCTTTGGCTGAATAGACCAATGAAACTGCTTTAAATTGGGTTCCTCGGATAAATAATGTTTTTAAGAAAAGGGTAAATACTTAGGGGAAGCAGGAAGGGGCTCATCCAGAGTAGGGCAAGATAGCCTCTTGTATTGATTCATTTGTGCTTGCTGATTGTTTCTCTGCAATCAATCACAGTCGAAGAGTCTCTGTTTATCCAAAATGAGGTCTCAGATACCCCAAACAAGAAGACAATGGCTCACCAGGGAAGGCATTAACCAACTTAAATGTTGCTTTCCTTCCCTGAAGAAATCTTCTCCATCTGTGCTGGAATCATTATCTCTGCCTTTCATGGAAAGGAGGAAATTTTCATTCTTAAAGTCAGGATTTGTGTGGCCAGCCCGACTCTGGTGATATTAAGTAATAAACTTTCCAAATGATGGGTCTGAGTCTCTGCCCCCACCTTCACTCTCCAGCCAAAGAGCAATGGAGGCAGCACACTGGATTATTTCAGAGGCAAGGAAGGCAGCTCTTTTTGCTGGCTTAGCTAATGTAGGCTGATAAGAATCTAGTTTGAATGCAGTAGTTTAAGTAGTCTCAAAAGTTTATTGTGATGGATCAGTAACTTCTCAGTGAAAACGGCACTTTGGGGGTCAACATTCTATACAGCCACATTTCTGTTTTGTGGGGGAGTACATTCTTTTTTTTTCTTTTGTAAAGGGATAACGATGACAACAATAACAATAACACCAACAAAACCCAGCTAATGAACATAGAATGAAGGACATGTTTATACAATATAGTTTGGCCGATATTTTACTTTGTCTTGCAAAATTTTAAATTATTTAAATGATGAATTGCTGAACAGCCAATTAGATTCCCCATAGGGTTGTTCCTTATGTGGGTTGTCAGGAGCATTCATTTCTTCATGTTTTGATTGGGCTGACCATCCTATCAGTTGCTTGGTAATGCAATTAACATTCAATCAGAAAAATCTGGTTAAATTTTTTATACTCAGAAATCAGGTTATATTAGGTGTCTTGAAATCTTTTAGGCTTGTTGTTGTTGACCACTTATGCATAAAAAGGGCAGAAGAGGGAACTAGGTGAGAAGGACAGTGACTTCTTTAGCTTAGCTTTTGTTTGGATATAAATTCATTTTCATGCCAAGACAGATGGATTATTTCTACCCTAAATAACAGTTGTTTGTGACAAAATATTATAGTCACATGTATCCATAATTCTTCTTTATAATAATAATATATTACCATGTATAACATAACAATAATTATAATAACATAATAAATTTGAACTACCAACATAGAGATGTTAATTTAATCTTTGGGGGTTGACAATATTATCAAGCTAGATTGTATAGAGGGAGAAGAAAAGAGAGCCCAGGACAGAATGAAGGGGGATACTTATGGTTAATGGGTGTGATCTGATTGAAGATCCAATAAAGGAGACTGAGGAGCTGGTTGGACAGATAGCATAAGAGAAATGAACTATCCCTTCATGGGATACATGACCTAGCCACACATGTTTTCATATATATGCCTTTCCACATGATATATTCCTTATATTTATGCCCAACCTACATATATTCTCCATATTTCTGTCTAACTACAAATATTTCTTAGGTGTTTTCAACTGGGATGCTATATGTATGTGAGGGAGAATGTACCTAGAACGTCCTATTGTTGCTTTTCTGTTTACGCCATTTCATTAAATGTCTTTGCTTTGAACTAATTATGTCTTCTGCTAACAAGTAAATAGATTTAGTAGGGGTTCATGACTTGTGTGTGTGTGTGTGTGTGTGTGTGTGTGTGTGTGTGTGTGTGTGTTAAGTCTACAGAATACCTTGACAGAACCCCCTCTGGAGGTTCCGTATAGAGTAAGGAAATATCTGCAGTTCTACCATTACATAGGACTCTAGGGTTATGGTAAAAGTCAAAACAGTAATAGATTCTTTCTACATGATGGTGGAAGAGAAAGAATACTGGACTCTAAATCAAGACCCAAGTTGAGATCCTGACTTTTACTTTTACTAGGTATGTGATTGTCAGCAAATAATTTAACCTTTATGAAGCTTTTTATCTAACTATACAAGGGAGATAAATATTGTACCTACCTTGAAAGGTCATTTTAATGAGAATTCTTTATAAGCAATCAATCAATCAATCAAGTAACCTTTGAAAAGCACTGACTATGGGTCAAGTACTATGCTAGGTGATAGGGATACAGGATCAAAATGAAACAGTCTCTGCCCTCCAGGAGCTAATGGTTTATTACGGGAAACAATATGTGCTCTTATAAGTAGGCATAAAGTAATTTCAGGGAGAAGGTATTAGCAGCCTGGAACTTCTGGAGGGACTTGATGTGTTCTTTGAGCTGAGTTTTGAAGGAAATGCAGGATTCTCATAGGTGATGGGGAAGAGAGAGTGCATTCTATGCATGGGGGGACACCTTGTGAAAATGCATAGAGATGGGAGATGGAAGGTTGTGAGAGAGAGAAAATAGGACCCTTTGCTGGCCCATAGAATGTGTGAAGCTGTTTTAAGTGCCAAAAAGGGAGTTTCTATTTGATCCTAAAGGCATTCAGGCACCTGTGGAACTTCTTGTTTAGGGTAGCAGTATGTTATGGTCCATCTCATCTAAGGAGATTGAACACCTGCAATCAGTGAGTGAAGTACCTCACTAGACATAGATCTATTATGAATTCTCTGATGTTGAAGAAGAGCTATACACAGGCATATGGTCTTATCTACTTTAGTCTCTGAATAAGATGACTATGGCCACCTGGAATTCTAAGGTTATAGCAAATGTTCAATCAATGATTCTAAATCCATACACATCATTATCACTATCTTAAACAACAGATTGATTTTAAAACAATCAATCTCATTTTATCCTCCACAGTAAAAAAGATAATAATAATTATGTAGTCATTCAGTCATTCCACCAAAATCCACCTCCTTATTTTCTTCAGACTTTTGTCACTGGAGAGTGGCTCAAACCCTAGAGGAACATAAACTTACTCAGAAGTTATTTTCTTTAAAATTAGCCTTACTAAAAGTTCCCTGATATTTTAGAAACAGAAAGTAAGATATAAGTTGAAAGAATCTACTGATCATTGCCTCAAAGAGATCCCAAAATGAAAACTCCCAGGAATATTGTGGCCAAATTCCAGAGCTCCCAGGTCAAGAAGAAAATATCACAAGCAGCCAGAAACTCAAATATCATGTAGCCACAATCAGGATCACACAAAATTTGGCAACTACCACATTAAAAGTGAAGGACTTAGAATGTGATACTATAAATTAAGATTACAACCAAGATTAATTTACCCAACAAAAACTAAGTATAATCCTTCATGGGGAAAATGGATATTTAATGAAACAGAGAAGCAACTAGGTGACACATTGGATAGAGTGTTGGGCCTGGAGTAAGGAAGATGAGTCTTTCTGAGTTCATATTTGGCTTCAGACCCTTACTAGCTGTGTAAACTTGGTTGAGTCACCTAAACCTGCTTGCCTCAGTTTCCTCTTCTATAAAATGAGCTGGAGAAGGAAATGGCAAACCACTTCAGTATCTTTGCCAAGAAAACCCCACCTGGTATCATGAAGAATTGGATTACTGAAAAATGTCTCTACAACAACATGAAACAGAGGACTTTCAAACATTTCTGATGAAAAGACTTGAGCTGAATAGAACATCTGACATTCAAATACAAGACTCATGAGAAGTATTCAAAAAAAGTATTCATGAAAGAGAAATCATAAGGGACACAGGTTAAACTGTTTACATTTCTATATGGGAAGATAATACTTGTAATTGCCAAGAATTTTATCATTATTAGGGTACTTAGAAGGAATCTACATAGACAAATGGAATGGATGTGAGTTGACTATGATGGAATGATCCCCCCAAAAATTAAGGGATCAGAAAGAGGGATGAATTGGGAGAAGGGGGAAGGGAGAAGAACTGGGAAAATTTTCTTACATAAAATAGACATGTAAGGAAGAGATTTTAAAGGAAAGGGGAAAATGGAGGTGGAAGTAGGCAATGTTTGAACCTCATTCTCATCAGAATTAACACAAAGGACAATAAGATAATACTCAGCTGGGTATAGAAATCTCTCTTACCCAGCAGGGAAATAGGAGAAGAAGGGGATAAAAGAACGGGGGGGGGGGGGGAAGGAGGGGAGGGGCTGATAAAAAGGAGGCCAGATTAAGGGAGGCAGTGGTCAAAAGCAACATAGACTTTTGAAGAGGGACAGGGTACAAAAGAGATAGAAGGATAAACTGAGGGAAAAAAGGAGGGAGGAAAATACACAGTAATCCTAACTGTGAATGTGACTGGAATGAACTCACCCATAAAACAGAAGTAAATAGCTGAACGGATTAGAAACCAGAATCAAACAATTTCTCTCCATTTCCCAACAATTTTCTTAACAATTTCAATCCAACTCTCTCTTTATTTGATTGGTGTAAACATCTAGAGATATGAATCCCCCCCATACTAGTTTGGCATGAATTTTGGTACCATTGTATCTTTTTAAAATCATTTTCCTTAATTAAATCATTTTTGTTTCTATGATTCATTCTTTGACCTATTCCTTCTTTAGGGTTAGCTTATGTAGTTTCCAGTTAATTTTTAATCTGTTTCCATGGCCCTTTATTGAAGGCAATTTTTGTTGCATTATAGACTGAAAAGGATGCAATGAATATTTTTTCTTTTCTGCACTTGGTTGTGAGGTTTTTGTGCCCCAACAGTTTTTGCTAAGGCATCATGTACAGCTGAGAACAAGGTATGTAATCTTCTATTTCCATTCTATTTTCTCTAGATATCTATCATATCTAACTTTTCTAAAAATCTATCCATTTCCTTGATTTATTTCTTTTTTATTTTATGGTTAGGTTTATCTAGTTGTGAGAGGGGAAAATTGAAGTCTCCCACTAGTATAGTTTTACTCTATTTCCTCCTGTAACTCATTTAAATTTTCCTTTAAGAATTTGAATGCTATGCTATTTGACATATATATATGTTTAGTATTGATTGTCTATGACATCTTTTAGCAAAATGTAGTTTCCTTGATTATCTCTTTTAATTATGTCTAATTTATCTTTTGCTTTGTCTGAGATAATGATTGCTACCTCTCCTTCTTTTACATCAGCTGAAACGTAATAGATTCCGCTCCAGCCCCTTGTTTTTACTCTGTGTGTCACTGTTTAAAGTGTTGTTTTTTTTTTTTGTAGGAAACATTTTGGATTCTGCTATCTACTTCCATTTTATGAGTTGAGTTCATCCACAGTTATGATTACTGTGTATTTAACTCCATCCTTTCTCCCCTGTTTATCTTTCTATCTCTTTGTACCTTATCCCTCCTCAAAAGTCTGTTTTGCTTCTGACGACTGCCTCCCTCAATCTGCCCTCCTTTCTATCAGTGTACCCCTCCCCCTGCTTTATTCCCTTCCCTTCCTACTTCTCTGTTGGGGAAGTAGATTTCTATACCCACTTGAGTATTTATGTCATTCCCTCTTGTCAATTCTGACAAGAGTAGGGTTCAAGCGTTGTCCACTCCCTTTCTCCATTTTCCCCATCCACTATACAAGCTCTTTCTTGTGTACCTGTTTTATATGAGATAATTTTTCCTGTTCTCCCTTTCCCTTCACCCTTCTCCCAGTTCATACCTCTTTCTCAACTCTTCATTTTTGCTAATCCCATCATAGTCAACTCATACTTGTACCCATGTAGAATCCTTTCTACCCCAATAATGATAAAGTTCTTAGAAGTTACAAGTATCATCTTCCCATGTAGAAATATAAACAGGGTCTTAGCCTGCAGTAGAGATGGAACTTCAATCATGCTGTTTACTCTTCTCATCATTCCCTTTTACATGCCCTGCTCTTTGTCCTTTCCAGTTATCCCCAGAACTGTCCTTGATGATTTTGGACATCTTTAAAGGTTACTTCTTTAAAGGTTCTTCTTAACCAAAGAATCCCCACACAATACTCTGGAGGATCAATTGTGCTTCTTGCATCCTTACTTCAGGTTGGAAGAAACTGGATGGTTCAATGAGCCCACAAAAGCCATCATAAGGCAGCCTTAATGTGGGGTCCAAGATATTGCTGACTACTCATTTTTTTTCTCTGGGAAACCCCAAATTAGAAATAACCCTGTAACGTACAGGGTCATTAACTATCCAAGGGGCATGAATTATAAGATAGTTGAAAAGATCTTGTGGAAGGCAGCAAAAGTCTGGAGCAGTGTGATGCCCTTGAAGTTCCAAAGAGTGTATATGCAAGATTATGACACTGAGTTTGCTTTCCTGGCTGGAGATCATGGAGATGCCTACTCCTTTGATGAAATGGAAACATCCTAACTCATGTTTATGCTCCAGATCCTGACAACCAAGGAGCTTCCACTTTGACAGTGATGAAGAATGGTCATATTCTGAGGAGGGAACCAAACTCTTCCTGAGACTGGCCATGACCTGGACCTGGGACACTCTCAGGATTCAAATTCTATCATGTTTCCCAATTATCAATATCAGGACCCAAGACTCTTTAAGCTCAATGATGATGATATAAAAAGGATCCGTACCCTTTGTTATTAAGGGAAAAGGGAAATGCCATATCTTGAAGTTCTAGACTTGGTACACATGGATCCTTTTCCATAGAAAGTGTAAATTTTGGAGGTGGAGTCAAGATGGTATCCTAGAAGCAGGAAAACTCCATGGCTCCTCCCATAACCACCTCAAATACGTATCAAATATGACTCTAAACAAATTTTAGAGCTCCAGAATCCACAAAGTGACAGAAACAAATCTCCTGCTGAAGGCAGCTTGACAGGTGGACAGGAAGGGTTCATTGCAGCTCACTGGGAGCCTAGCCCAGGCCCACATGAATCCATGATTTTAGCCCCAGAGTGGCCTGGCCAGCACAGCAGGAGCATTTGAGAGAGTGAATCACCAGTAGCTGTGGTAGTTTCCAGAATTATCAACCCATAAATGCCAAAGACAAAGTAAAAGGTCAGTGGAACACTGCTGAATTGAGGGGGGGAGCAGAGGAGTGGGTCCGGCCCTCTGCCCCAGAGCCAGAAGCAGCAGAAGCAGTGGCCGTGCAGCTGCCTCCAGGTGGTTGCTTCAGAGCTCCTGGCCTACAGATTGCAGGGGGGCCAAGTAATCATTCAGAGCCTAAGTGCTCTTGCCTTAACCTGCCTGGATCCAGATTATGGTCTTGGGTGGTGGTCCTGAGGTGTGTGACCAGTGAGCCAAAGCTGGTGGGGGCTGTAGAGATGGCGACCTCATAAAAGCTCCAGCAGCTGTGAAAACCCCAGCAATTTGGGACAAAGTTCTCCCCTCTGGAAGCAGAGTTCCACAGAGCTAAAAAGTCAAGTTAATTGACTGGCAACATGAACAGGCAAAGGAAGCAAAGCAAGCTCAGCAATCCAACTGTAGATTCCTTTTTTGGGGACACAAAGGATCAAATCATGGAATGGGAGGAAGACAACACATTCAGAACTCCTGTACCAAAAGCTTCTGAGAAAAATATGAACTGGTTACAGGCCATACAATAGCTTAAGAAGGATTTTGAAAACCAAATAAGAGAAGTAGAGGAAAATTGGGAAGAGAAATGAGAATGGTGCAAGAAAATTATGAAAAGAAGAGTCAACAACCTGACTGAAGAAAATAACACCTTAAAAATAGACTAATTCAAATGGCAAAAGAGTCCCAAAAAGCCAATGAAGAGAAGAATGCCTTAAAAAACTGAATTTGCCAGATGGAAAAAAGAATCTCGAAAGCTCACTGAAGAGAATAATTCCTTCAGAATTAGATTAAAGCAAATGGAAGCTAATGACTTTATGAGAAATCAAGATACTATTAAACAGATCCAAACAAATGAAAAAAATAGAAGGCAATGTGAAGTATCTCACTGAAAAAAACCACTGACCTGGAAAATAGATCCAGGAGAGACAATTTAAAATTATTGGACTACCTGAAAGCCATGATCAGAAAAAGAACCTAGAAAGCATGCTTCAAGAAATTCTCAAGGAAAATTGCCCTGATATTTTAGAACCAGAGGGCAAAATAGAACTTGAAAGAATTCACCAGTTACCTCTTGAAAAAGATCCCAAAAAGAAAGCTCCTAGGAATGTTACAGCCAGGTTCTGGAGTTTCGAGATCAAGGAGAAAATATTACAGGCAGCCAAAAAGAAACAATTCAAATATTGTGGAAACACAATCAGGATAACACAGGATCTAGCAGCTTCTACAGGGAGGGATCAATGGGCCTGGAATATGATATTCCGGAGATCAAAGGAGCTAGGATTAAAACCAAGAATCACCTACCCATAAAAATTGAGTATAATGTTTCAGGGGAAAATATAGTCATTCAATGCGGTGGAGGACTTTCAAGCATTCTTGATGAAAAAACCAGAACTGAATAAAAAGTTTGATATTCAAATACAAGAAGCATGAGAAGGTAAACAGGGAAAATAAATCATAAGGAACTTAGCAAAGTTGAACTATTTACATGTGTTCATGGAAAAATGATAATTGTAACTTATAAAACTTTTGTCAGAATAAGGATAGTTGAAGGGAATATACATGTATATATACATATATATACACACATATATATATATGTATATGTACACATATGTCTATATAGGAGGGTATATATGCATATGAATAAATATGTGAGTGTGTGTATATATGTGTACAGGTATACAGAGACAGAGGTCACAGGATCAATTGAATAGGAAGGGATGATATTTTAAAAGGTGAAATTGAGAGGCAAGAGAGGAATATAATGAGAGAAGACAGGGAGAGAAGAATGGAGTAAATTATGTCATATAGAAGAGGCAATGGGTAACTGTTACAATGGAGGGGAAGAACAGGAAAGCAAATGGGAAAA
>CM053581.1:172662237-172686280 GCA_028627135.1 Pseudochirops cupreus | reverse complement strand
GCAGGAAAGCAAATGGGAAAAGGTCAACCTGACTCAGTGCAGTTGGCGTAGGGTGGGAATGACATACACTCTAAATTGGGTATCTTGGCCTACAGGAGAGTAGGGGGGAAGTGGAGGAGAGGGGGGATGATGGAGGAGATGGCAGATTGGAGGGGAGGGTTGTTAGAAGCACACACTTTTGTAAAGGGACAGGCATAAAGTAGAGAATAGAACAAGTGGGGGGAGGGATAGAATGGAGGTAAATATAGTCAGTCTTTCACAATATGTCCATTGTGGAGATGTTTTACATAACTACACATATATGGCCTGTATTGAATTGCTTGTCTTTCCAGCAGGGGTGGGTGACAAAGGAGGAAGGGAAAGGATCTAGAATTTAAAGTTTTAAAGTCAAATGTTTAATATATATATGTACATATACATGCATATATATATACACACACATATATACGTATATATAGTTATTATTATTATTATTTACATGCAACTGGGAAATAAGATATACATGGGGTGTGGAGATCCATCTTGCCCTATCAGAAAGTCAGAGGAGTGATGGGGGAGGATATAGGAGAGAACAGATTGGGGGAGGGGGTTTACAGTGGGATCACTGTTTTGGCATGGTATGTAGGGGAAAGACAGGGAGAAAATTTGTAACTAAAAATTTTGTGGAAATGAATGATGTAAACTAAAAATAAACAAAAGTTAATTAAAAAAAACAAAGTGTAAATTTCCTTGAATCAGGAAGCAAACCAATAACTTATGGGGAAATGTTTCCTATGTTACCTTTGAGGCCTGCTGCAGCTAAGATCCAAAGTGTTGGGGGAGAGGGATGGTCTGATTTAGAATTTGAGCTTTGAACAACAGAACACAAAAAGGAGTATTTTTAGTATAAAATATATGTCCATTTTCTACTTCCTTTTTGTAAGTATGTAAACAAATCATACATATTATTTCTAAAAAAAAGAAATATGAACAGTTTAACTTTATTGTGTTCCTTATGATTTTTCTTTCATGTTTACCTTATGCTTCTTTTGAGTTTTGTATTTTTTAAAATCAAAATTTCTAACCAGCTCTAGTCTTTTCATCAGAAATTCTTGAATGTCTTCCATTTCATTAAATATCCAATTTCCCCTTGCAAGGTTTGCTAGGTAGATTATTCTTTGTTGTAACCTTAGCTCCTTTGTCTTCTGGAGTATCATATTCTAAACCCTCATATCTTTCAATGTAGAGGCTGCTAACTTTTTTGTGATCCTTATTCTGGTTTCATGATATTTGACTTATTTTTTCTGGCTGCTTGCAGCATCTTCTCTTTGACCTAGAAGCTCTGAATTTTCATTATATTATTCCTGGGAATTTTCATTTTGGGATCTCTTTCAGGCAATGATCAGTGGATTCTTTAAATTTATATTTTGCTCTTGGGTTCTAGGGTATTAGGTCAGTTTTCCTTGATGATTTTTTGAAATATGCACCTGGGCTTTTTAAAAAAAAATCATGGCTTCCAGGTAGTCCAATAATTCTTTAATTACCTCTCTTTGATCTATTTCCCTTCCAATGAGATATTTTACATTTTCTTCTATTTTTTTTCATTCTTTTGACCTCATTTTATTTCCAGATGTCTCATGTATTCATTAGCTTTCAGGTGCCCAATTCTAATTTTTAAGGAATTATATTGTGCCTGTCTTTCCATTTGACCAATTCTCTTTTTCAAGAATTTCTTCTCTTCAGTGGATTTTTGTGTTTCTTCTACCATTTGGCCAATTTTATTTTTAAGGTGTCATCATTTTTTGTACCTCTTTTACCAAGCTGTTATCTCTCTTTTTATACCTTTCTTGTACCATTCTCCTTTCTTTTCTCATTTCCCCTTTACCTCTCTTATTTGGCTTTTAATATCTTTTGTGATTCTTCCAGGAGTTTTTATTGGGCTTATGCCCAATTTACATTTTGTAAGGTTTTGCTTGTAGCTATTTTGACATTATTGTCTTCTTCTGAGTTTTTGTCTTGATCTTCCCTGTCACTATAGCAGCTTTTGACACTCAGTTCTTTTTTGTTGTTGTTGTTGTTATTTTCTCAGTTTTCCAACCTATTTTTTGACTTTTAACTTTAAGTCAGGCTTTGCTTCTGGGATAGAGGGGGTACTGTCCCAAGTTTCAGGTTTTTCATGCTATTGTTTTCAGAGCTCGTTCTGGAAATCTGTAAGTTTTCAGTGCTTCCAAAATGGTATGATGCAGGGAGAGGTGTGGTCATTTTTCTCCTGATCTGTGCTCTGGTACTTACCCAACAAGGGTCCTTATTTCTCTGAAGCCACAGGTGATAGTTCTCATCTAGACATGGAAGTATGACCAGGTCTCTTTTTCTCTTGTGACCATAAGCATTAGTTCTCTTTTCTATCTTGTAACTGAGACCAGGCCCCTACTCCATTGTGAGCAATTGCAAGTACCCCTTGCTTCACCTTGCAACTGTGACTGGATCTCTTGCTCCCCTGCAAACACAGACTAGAGTGTTCCTCTTTGCCCTGGAACTGGGACCTGGACCTGAATATGGGCAATTAATCAGGGTCCTAAATGCAGTGTCAGTAAAGTATCCTCTGTAATAATTTTTGACCAGTTGTCTTACCCCCCTACCTTCCATTGGCTGAGAACTCTTGACACGACTGCTGCTAACGTTGCAGCTGCCTACAACACCTGATGTTTATGTTTCCTCAGGGATATTACCATGGTGGTATGGGCTGTGCTCCAGGGGAATCAGCACCCTGGTGTCACAGACCTCTTCTGCTAACCTTTTAAGTTGTCTTAGGTTAAAAAGTTGTCTCATCCCAATCTTTTGTTGACTCTATCCCTCCAGAATTCATTTTGAAGCGTTATTTTAAAGTTGTTTGGATAGGAATGTTGGAAGAGTTCAGCTGAGTTGCTGCATCTTCTCTGTCATTTTGATTCTGCTGTCTAGGTTTACTTTCAAGAGTTTTCCAAGTATGCTCATTATCACTGTTCAATTTTTTCCTCTTGTATCCAAATGAAATCATTTCCCTATCCACCAAAAGCATCTTCGAGTGGAACAACTACAATTTCTAGTATCATCTCTCTTTTCTTCCTCCTGTATGGGAGACCTAACAATCCAAAGGCAAGGGCTGAGGTAGAAGGATATAGAGCCATATGTGTGGAGTAAAAGAGCCCCAGACCTCTTACCTGAGTAGTTTCATAGGATTTAGAGCTAGAAGGGTGATTTGAAATTATGAAGCCTGATTTTCTCATTTTGAAGAGTAGTCTCATATAAACTGAGGCTCAGAAAAGCTAATGGCTCAGCCCAAGTGTTACATTTTAAATCTAGGGCTGCCAGAAACTGTTGAGATGTGGGCTCTGCCCACCAAAAAACCTTTGTGGTTTCATGATGTGTTGTGGTGGAACTGTCTCAAAGAATTCAGAGTTAGACCACCTCTAATCCAAGTATAGGTATTTATTGAGACTGACACCTCTCATGAAGCAGGCTAAGTTCCAAGAGGAACCAACAATTTCAGAGAAAGCAAGATAGATTTTTATAGGGTAAAGATGCAATTACATAATCAAAATTTACATAAAATAGAGGAATATCATTAATATTAAAAAGGCAGGAGGAGTTTGTTAAGGAATTAGGTAATGGAGGAGGGGACCCATCTATGGTTCGATTGTTAAACATTCTGGTTATGTTCCCCTCTAACTGGCTAGCTATTGTGGTCCTGTCTTGGGCTAGATGGATGATGTGATTGTGATTGAATATAAGAACACACCTGTTTCTGTGGGAATGGGTCTGAAGACAGTGACCAGGTAAAGGCAGTAGCTTGGTTCCCATCACATGGACACACCTGCCATTTCTGTGGGAACTAAGAGTTCAGGGACACACTGTTGTTCTTGTGAGCAGTGACGCATATATGAAGAAATTAGGACATTGGGGTGGAAGGGGCCAGGTAGGTACAGTGGGCCTGCTATTCAGTGGGGCCAGGCCTATAATGAAGTTAAAATATTGGGGCTGGGGGCAGCTTTATTAGGATCCCATCACAAGGTCACATCAGATAAAGTAATAACAGCATCTCCCTCATAGAGTTGTTGTAAAGATCACATGTGATAGCATTTGTGAAATTCTTGGCACTTAGTAGGTTATTAGTAAATACTTATTTGCTTCCTGACATATAAGAAGAGTGGTTTAGAGTAGGGAGAAAGTAAGAATAGGAAGGCCTGTTAAGGGGTTATTGTAATAGTCTATTAAATGATAAAATATTTTTAAAGTGCTTATCATAGTGTCTGGCACATAGTAGGCATTTAATAAATGCTTATTCCCATAAGATATACAGGCACTGGGATAGGGAGATCCATCTTGCCCTATCAGAAAGTCAGAGGGGTCATGGGGGAGGATATAGGAGAGAACAGATTGGGCAGGGGGTGTACAGTGGGATCGCTCTTTTGGGGTGGTGGGTAGGGGAAAGATAGGGAGAAAATTTGTAACTCACAATCTTGTGGGAATCAATGATGTAAACTAAAAATAAACAAAATTTAATTAAAAAAATAAATAAATGCTTATTCCCTTCCCTAAACTGTAGAAAGAGATAACATGATAGAGTGAAAAGTGTACTGTCCTAGTAGTAAGTTCAAATCTCGCCTTAGGCATTTGCTAGCTGTGTGAGCCTGGGCAAGTCATGAGATCATGGATATTTGACTGAAAGCAACTTTAAAGGCCATCTCATGTAATCTTATTTTTATAGTAAAGGGTCCTGAGACCCAGAGAGTTTAAGTGACTTTCCCAAGTTGATGCATATAGTTAAGTGGCAGAGGTAAAATTAAACCTGAGTCCTATGACTCCAAATTTCTTATATCACATAACCTTTCCCAGCCTCAGTTTCCTCAAAGGGCTATTCTTGTGAGGATCAAATGAGACAATGTTATGTAAAGCACTACATCAGCTCACTTATAATTATGATTATATTACATATTTTAGGGGTTGCCATGAGGGTAAAATGAGATAATGTGTGAATTGCTATATGGCAGTGAGATATTGAATGCAACATTCTTTGGAGGATTAAAAATGAATACATACAGAGAACACATGTTGGGGTTGAGTAGATGTTATGGGAATCTGAAGATCTTCCCTGCCCCTAGGCCCTTTGCTAAAGTGGCTATGTGACTCTGAGGACCTTCTGATATTTGAAAGTATACTCTGTTCCCTAATAGCCTGAATGTTGTCACGTGGAGCCTGTGGCACCAGGCTTGTTTTCCAGGAATGCCCGTGTCTTGTAGCTTTGTGATTGGGCAGTGGGTCTAGAGGGCTGTGACATTCTCCAAGCCAGGAGAAGGCTATATATACACCCTGATGTGAGGTTTTGGTTTGGGGCTCACTTTGAGAAGAGTTGTGTGATTTGGCCAGATGAGACTCTGGGCAGCCGTTGAGCCCTCCCGGCTGTGAAAAACCCAGATGTTGGTGCTTCCCTCTCTGGTAACTGAATAGGTAACTGATGTAATGGTCAGGCCGTCTGCTGACCTGTTTTTGTTTGATTGTAACTTGTGTTTGCTTTCTCTGAAGTTCAGGGTGCTGACTTTTCCCCCTGAACTAGGTAAATGATATGTGTTTGATCGATTAAAGTAAGATTGTTAACCCATTTTGAATTGCTTTCCTTTAGAAAAGCAGATCTAAGAACCTGTGCTAGTAGCCTCCCTAGGTATGCTAGGGTGCTTGCTGATACAGTAGACTATAACATCAAAACAATGGTGAATTCTGAAGAATGAAAATGACTCTTAGGTAGTTCCCCTGTGATGAATTTATTGGAGAACCCAGGCAAGAATTAGGCAGGATGGTCAAGCATGAATGTATTGAAATTCACATCATTGGAGGGAGCTCCTAAACTGATGAGGTCACAAATCCATTTGAGTCTTTGAGCATAAATGTCAGCTGTTAGTGCTAAGGAGCAAAGCTGAGAATTACACTGGTCATGGAGTCCAAACCTAGTGACCTCACTGTACCACACTACTCCTTTTCAAAGTTCTTTAGAAAAGTTGGAAAAATGATCCCTTTTTGATGGGAATGAGTGGTCTCATCTGTTTGGTAGGTAATGCTTAATAGACATACTTACACAGTCCAAAGTCATAGGATCAGAGGATCAGAGCTGAAAGGGACCTTAAAGATCACATAGCCTAATACCTTTATTTGACAGATGGGGAGACTGAGGCCTGGAGAAATTGAATGTGTGTTCTGAGGCCAGAACAGAGCTGGTAATTCAACCCAGGTCTTCTGATTCCCAATCCAGAGTTCTTTCCACAGCACTGCACTACATTCAGTGTTCAGAAAAAGAGCTACACACCCTCACTCCCTGTGACCCTCCCCTACCCGCTACTCTCACATCTTTGGTTCTGACTTTTTCTCAAAAGGGAGTGGCTCAAATCCTTGAGGAGCATTAACTTAGAACCAGGAGTCATTTTCTTTGACAGCCCCCGACTCATTCCCCTCATTCTTCTCTCTTGAAATGAGAAACAAGTCCCGCCACTCTCTTCTCCCTTCTCCTAGGCAGCAAAGTCGATTCACTTCTGGAGTGGCACAGACCGATGGCTGACTCTCCCAAGGTCCAAATAGAGGGGCCCCCCTTCGGCTCTGTGCCCTCTCGACTATTTGTCTTCCCTGCAGCTACCATTTAGAGGCAGCTCTCCCTCCCTCCTCCTCTACCCAAGCTTGGTCATTAATTTAAAAATCTCAGCCTGTCCTTTCCCCTTTCTTTTTCTCTTGCCAGGTCCACAGACCACATCCACAGGAGAATCTTTCTCATTCACCCTAACGACTGAGAGACCAATTGCAAATCACTGAGCTTTCCAGATTGCTGGGGCCTGAACGGTGAAAAAACACCATCAAGGATACTGTATCAAAGAAATGGACTTTATTGAACAGTGATGAATAGACTTGAAGGGTGGCTGGAGCGTACTCTCCCAGCATAATAAGAGCTCTGTTCTCAGTCCCTAGCCAAAGGGAGGCAGGCAAGGATGCAGCCTTGGAGAAGTCACATAGCCTAGGGCCTCAGGGAAACGCTCTCCCTTCCTCCAAGGTGGGCCCCCCCACTGTGACACTGGCTGAGATCAAGTACATGAGCCTTGGGGAGCCTTGTTTCCAATAAGCTTAGAGAGTCAGTCAATCAGGTAGTAAGAGGAAGCTTTTAGGGGATGGGGGTGCTCTCTGTGACTTCCCCTTTGTGCTGCTCTTAGAGCCTGAGCCCTCAAAGCAATGACCAGAGACGAGGATAAGAGGATGCAAAGCCTCATTTCCAGATTTGCACTTCAGTACAGGAGAGGCAGCAAGATATAATACAGTGAGAACTGGGTTTGGAGTGAGCAGACCTGGGTTCAAATCTCATCTCAACTCTTTACTACTGCTATGACCTGGAGTAAGTCACTTACTCTGTGGGCTTCAGTTTCCTGTTCTATAAAATGAGGTATTGGACTAGATGACCATTAAAGTTTCTTCCTGTCCTCTGGCTATGCTGTTGTGAGATCAAGTTTATAGGATCACAGATTTGAAGCTGGAAGAAAGCATTAGGGTAAATTAAATCCAACCTTTCATTTTTGGATGAAGAAACTGAAGTCCAAAGAACTTGTCTATGGTCCCACAGGTAAAAACTGGAGAGGTGGCATTAGAAACCCTGTCTTTTGATAATTAATGTGAGCAGTGACTGCTTTATTCTACCATGCTGAAGACTTGTTTGTGATTAGAGGCTTGAAGTTCAAAGATGATGAAAGTCCACTTGAATAATATCCCACAGGATGATCAAGGTACTTGCCCTCGTTTCTTTACTTGCCATCTTCTTTCAGTTTTAATACCTATCCTTTCTGCATTGTTATATTTCCCAGGGTCTATGGCACATAATGACCCTGTTTCTCCCTTTTCTTAGATAAAGGTAACATGCTCTCCTGGGAGTGAGAGGGAGAAAAATTTCCATCTGTTTTTTTTTCCCACTCTTGGTTTTCTTTCACAATTGTGGATCTTTTCTCATCCCACAAAGAAATGCTATCTTTATGCTATAGGTACACACATTAACCTCCCTCCACCTCTCCCATCAAACCAGAAGCAAACCCAGAAGACCTTGATTCAGGTAGACTATACTGGAGGGAACCTGGTCATATCTCTTTTCTTAATAACTGCTATGTGCTGTGTGACTGGAAAGGCATAGCAGCCAGGTTGCAGTCTTCCTCTATGGCTTCCTCCTACTCTGATGGGAAGTTTCTTACATCAAATTCTAATGGACAGCCTCTGACATTCCACTTTCCATATCGCCATACACTGACTCACTCAAACCCTCACTAATCTGATTTAAATGCACTGCAATCACTCCCAGAAGTTTCCACATGCTCTCTGATTTCACTGCAAGATATGACCAGAACACCATCTCAGCAGACTTACAGATTTGACTGCTCAAAGCTATGACAATCACTCGTCAAAGGTCACTCTCCCAACCACCAAATGACCAATATTACCCCCCTGAGACTGATTCCTTTGTTGTTGTTTCTGGGGGGTATTTTCAAACCAACACATTTATTATTTATTTCACCAACCAATTAAAAATGTTTTATCATTCCCTTTTGTTTTCTATAGCTTAGAGATTTTAGAATACCCTCCACCCCATCCTTCCCTATCCAGTGAGCCTTCCCTTGTCACAAAGAAAAAGAAAAACACCAAACAAAATTAACAACCACATCTGACAGCACCTGTAACATTTCATACCTAGAGTATCTCATTTCCCTAAGGAAAGGAAGAACGTGAAATTCTTCATCTCTTCTCTGGGACCAAGCTTGGCTCATTATAATCCTACATAGAGTTTCATAACGAATCTTTTCCTATGTATTTCTGTAGTCATTGCACTCTGCTTACTTCACCCTGCATCAGTTCATACTAATCTCAGCATGTCCTAAATTCCCTATATTTGTCATATCTTTTTGAAAAATAATATTCCATTATCTTTGTATTGCAGTTGTTTGACTAGTCCCCACTTGATAAGCATCTACTTTGTTTCCAGTTGTTTGCCATCATAAAAGTGCTACTGTGGACCTTTTGGTACATATGGAACCTTTCTATACTTGATCTATCTGAAGTACATGCCTTATAGTAAAATTTTAAATGACTTCCAGGTATCCACCATGGAATCATAGAAACATACATTCACTTAAGTCTTTTGGACACAATAATTTCTTCCTTCAACCTATCAAATCTACAGTAACCCAATTTTTCTCTTTCTTTGTCTCTCTGTCTCTGTCTCTCTGTCTCTACCCCCCTTTCTCCCTCTCTCTCTTCCTCCCCTTTTCTTTTTTTTTCTCTCTCTCCTTCCACCCTGCTCAGCACCACATTTCAATTCAAACCAATAATTTCAAATATTTATTAATCTGTGAGGACAAATGTGCTAGGTACCTCAGATAATTCAAAAGTTACATAACTTTTCTGATATCTATTAGGCTCACAGTCAACTAGGGGTATAAGACACAACTGTGAACATTTGTAATAAATAGCATGGCTTGATCAGGGAGGGGTGAAGACACAAGGGCCTGCTAAAGTCCACATTTTCCAGTACTAGGCAAGTTAGAGTGAATTGGCCCTTCTCTACTGGCATCTGGCTTGTGTCTTGTGTCTAATCCACTTGATTAGAACCTCTCCTCAAATCTTTTTGGCAGCCAGAATGGAGCTCCTGCTATTTTTGCCTTTCTATTTTCCACCTTCCTCTGTGGCAGCTGGACCAAATCAGTTGCCAGGAACCAACCTGAGTCTTAAGAAAGCATTGGGAACCAACTGTCAAGGGGAAGAGCTTTCCGTTTCCCACATTAGTAGGTACTAGTGCTACCCAGGCAAGGGATAGGAATAGGATTAGGTGCAAGGCAAAGAGTCATGCTGTAAGACTGGAAATGAAAGATACTGCAAAATTTGAAGAGTCTTGAATCCTAAATTAAAAACTTTATTTAGGGGTAATAGGGAGCTATTGAAGATTTATGAACAGATGAGTAATATGACCAATTCAACATGTAAAAAAAGATAAGCCACTAGAGCAGGACTTCTTAATCTGGGCTCTGTGAACTTTCTTCCTCCCACTAATATTTCCATAATTAAATTTCAATATAATTGTATCGATATGTATTTTGTTTTATACATTTAAACAAATAATTCTGAGATAGGATCCACATCTGCTAAATGAGTGTGTGAAATAGAAAAGGTTAATATTTTCTATAATAGTGATATGATAGTTGGATTAGAGAAGGAAAAGAATAGGTATAGGAAGTCAAACTATACAATGATACTCAGTGATGCTAAATAAAAACAATATTACAAGTCCATGAGACATATGTTGCAACTGGATTTACTACAAAAGAAAGGCACATGCTTGTGGGAACTCCCTCTACCAAGTTGCCTAGCAGTGCAGGGAAAGTCTTGGTATTTAAATTACAGTGGAAAAGGGAAGTAATAGGAGAGGCGAAGTGGACTAATCCCCTCCCAAAGGGGAGGAGAAATCATAAATAAGTGAAAGCGCAAAAGCAGCACTCTTTTCCCTTAGGAACTACCGAACTATGAATATATGATGGTCTGCTTATCTATAAGAATTGTAGTTGCAGAAACAGTTTCTCAGTCTGGTGCAGACTGACCGGTGCCTGTGTTGCCTCCCAAGGACATACAGGGAGTCCAACTTGGGGTGCAAACAACACATTATGTCAGCCGGGGGCAGGGAATTCATTACTGACACTATCAGGGCCTCTTGCATGCA
Source organism: Pseudochirops cupreus (assembly GCA_028627135.1). Taxonomy (NCBI): domain Eukaryota; kingdom Metazoa; phylum Chordata; class Mammalia; order Diprotodontia; family Pseudocheiridae; genus Pseudochirops; species Pseudochirops cupreus. The sequence goes on along the minus strand of CM053581.1, from coordinate 172,675,542 downwards.
CCACATCCAGTGCTTCTGGAAAATAGGGCAACTCAAAAAGACAAGTTTGGGGAGTCCTGGGAGCCCCTTAACAGTGATTTCTATGTGAAAGAGGATGAAGCGTAGAAAAAAAGCAGTTATATGTGGCGATGAAGAAGGCATTAGTGGCCATGGAGATAATCCTTTTGGTAGAGTGGTGGGAGTAGAAACAAAGCTACAGATGTTTTAGGATTGAAAAGATAGTGTAGAAGTGGGGTAATTTAGTACAGATGATATTTTTTTAAAAAATCTAAGGAACAGAAGATATAGGATGGCAGTTAAATGGGGTAGAATGGCCAAGGCCAGGATTGTTTTTAGAATTTAGAAAATCATCTGCCTCCTGGGTCTACAATCTATATCTTGCTCTAGTCTCTCTCCTGAGCTCCAGTCCTCCATCACCACCTGTCTTTCGGACATTTTGAAATGTGTTGGGAGAGCATCCTGAATCTAACATGTCCAAAACAGAACTGTTACCTCTTCCCAAAAACCCAGCCCTGTTCTAAACTTCTCTGTCACCATCAAGTTTACCATCATTTTTCCAATGACTGGTCAAGCTTGGTGTCATCCTCAACTTCTCACTCTTTCTCACTCCATATGTCCATTCAATAGCTAAACTTACTTTTGTTTTCTACCGTGATAACTCTTGCATCTGTCCCCTTCTCTCATCTACCATTCTAGTTCCAGTCTATCACTTCTCCCCTGGACCATTTCAATAGCCTTCTACTTGCTTTCCTTGCCTTAAGTTCTTCCTGATTGTAAATCATCTTCCACACAACTGCTAAAATGATTTTCTTTAAATTCAAAACTTTGCTGTCATGCACCAGCCATCTGCCTCTTCCCAACACCTCCCAGAGTTCTTCCTGGAACTACCACTTTGAGGAAAGGCCTAGATAAGCCATATTCATTCTCTAGACTTGGCCACCAAGCCACTTTGTATTTCATCTTCCTTTTGTATGATTTCCTCCACTAGAATCAAAACTCCTTGAGCAAACACTTTCTTTTTTGCTTGTATTTGTATCGGCAGCATTTAACACAAAGACTGAAGCATTTAATAAATGCTTCTTGACTCCATATCTGACCGTATTCCTCTTCTACTCAGTAAACATCAGTATAAGCTATATATCAGTTCTGGGATCAAGTATAATATCCTCTGTTTGACATTCAATAATCTTTAAAGCCTCTCTCAAAATTAACTTTATGTGCTTCTTATAGGCCTCTTCACAGGCTCTACAATCCATTCATCCTTGCCTACTTATTGCTTCTCATACATGACATCTTCATTGGCTGAAATTAAGCTATCTACTGGGCCTGGAATATTCTCCTTCTGGCCTCTACTTTTGAGAGTCTCTGGCTTCTTCAGATTTCAGTTCAGTGCCACCTTCTTCTTGCAGGATCTGATACATTCCTCCTCAAAAACTGTCTTTTAGCCATTTTGTATATGTTGTGTATACATACAAACACATGCTTGTTTGACCCCAATAGGACAGAAATTAATGATAGCAGGGACTATTTTACTTTTGACCTAGATTCTCATCATCTAGCACAGTCTCTGCCTTCTAGAAAGCACTTAGCAAAATCCTATTTGCTGATTGACATGGAAAAGTGAGGATGACAATGAAATTCATGAAAGAGAGAGGATGACTGCCATAACAAGGTCCTGAAATTGGAGCAAGGACACAGGTCCAGCCTCTATCAGGAATTAATGAATGAGTGAATGAATGAATGAAAAAGCACTTGGTAAGCCCTTACTAAGTATGAAGCTCTCTAATAAGTACTGATAATAAAAATAATGAAGGAGAAGTCTGTCTACATTCTAATGGGGGACACAAAACATATAGGGGAATGGTACCCAAGGAGTGATAGTTTGGTTTTGAAAGTGAAAAAGGTTAATAAAGTGATAGGGAACTTGATTAATTCACACTTTCTAGGAGTAATGAAAGAGCTGATTGGATTCTGTCTCTAAAAATTGAAAGGGGGAAAAGTGAGGGTAAGAGCATGGTAAATATGGAGAAGATAGCCAGGAGCAAGCATACACACACACACACACACACACACACACACACACACACACACACACACACACACATACTACAATCCTTGCTTTCATCAAGAGTACATTCTAATGGGATATAATATGTAAATATCTAGATGTGTATAATATGTGTACAGTGTATTAAGGTGATTTGAATAGAGAAATCATTAGTAGCTGGAGGAACCAGAAAAGGCCTTTTAGATAATGGTGGAATTTTAACCGAATCTAGAAACCAAGAGGCACAGACGAGAAAGCAGAGCATTCTAGGAATTAGTGAAAGCCAGTATAAAGGCACAGTGTGGAAAAGTTGGAATATTGTGTTCCAGGAACAGTGAGTAGACCAGTGTAGCTGAATTGTAGAGGGGAGTCATGTGTAAATGGCTTAGAAAGATAAGGAAGGGACCATGGTATAAGGAATTTTACATGCTAAACATAGGACTTTGTATTTAATTATAGAGATAATAGGGAGCCACTGGAGATACTCAAATATCAGGTTGATATGGTCAGATCTACTACAGTTTAGAAAATCACTTTGTCAGGTGAATAGAAGATAGATTGGAGTTGGGAGTGACTTGAGGCAAGAAGTCCAATTAGAAGGCTCTCATGGTAATATAGGAAGAGGTGAAAAGGGCAATGAAGATGGTGGCCATATGAGTATAGAGAAAGGACACATACAAGTCCCAGGATGACAGCAAGATAGTCGATTTGAATGACTGGGAAGATAGTGTGCCCTTAAAAGTGATAGAGAAGTTTGGAAGTGGGGAAGAGGATTTAGGAAAAATAATGGGTTACATTTTGGATATGTTAAGGTTGAGATGCCTAAAGGAATTCAATCTGAAAAATCCAAGAGGCAATTGGAGGTGTATAACTATAGCTCAGCAGACACTAGAGCTAAATACATAGCTCATTTGCATGGGGATGATAAATGGACCCATGGGACTGATGAGACTACCAAGTGAAATAGTATATAGTGAAAAAAGAAAGGGAACTAAGGACAGGCACTTGGAGGATGCCTGCAGGTAGAAGCTGTAACATGAATAAAGGTTAAAAAAAAAGAGATTGTGGCATGGTCAGACAGATAGAGAGAGATTGAAGAGAGAAATATATCATGAAAACATAGAGAGAAGAAAATATGTAGAAAGAAAAAAAATTGATTGAGAGTGATATGCTTCAGAAAAGTCAACTAGCATCAATACTGAGCAAAGGTCATCAGATATTGGCAACTTTGGACTGGGAAGTATCAGATGAAAGGTAAGGTCAGAAGCTAGATTATGGAGGGTTTATAAGAGAATGAAGGAAGAAATGGTCGAGACACAATTATAGATGTTTTTCTCAAGAAATTTCATCACGAAAAAGAGAGATATTAGCAATGCAAGGACCTAAAACAATTCCAAAGGACTCATGATGGAAAGTGCGATCCACATCCAGACAAAGAACTAAGTAGTCTGAATGCAGAGTGAAGCAGACTATTTTCATTTTGTTTTGTTTTGTTGTTGCTTTCCCATGCTTTTTCCCATTTGTTATAATTCTTCTATACAACATGACTAATGGGAAAATATGTTTAATAGGAATGTATATGTAGAACCTATATCAGACTGCATGCCATCTTGGAGAGGGAGGAGAAGAGGGAGGGGGAGATAATTTAAAACTTATGGATTTGAATGTTGAAAACAAAAAATAAGTAAATTAACTTAAAAAAAGAAAAAAATTCACTTTGTTGTAGAGAGTTAAATGTTTATTAGAAATCTACAAATAAATGACATAATAAAATCTTATATTCTCTACAAATGAAGGAAAGAGAGAGATATAGGATAAACTAATTAATATAAATGCTGAAATTTTTTGTTTCAGTAGGAGATGGAATAAGATAAATATTGGTACATCTGTAAAATAGGTACCTTTTGAATAAGGAAGGAAAATGTCCTATGTGGTCTATAAACAACAATGACCTGGATGGATGAAAGGATACATTTGGATAGCCAAGAACCTGGAAGTTTCCTTAGTGAAGGGGATTTGAGGGAGGGTCTAGAAGGGTAGTGGAAAGTAAAAAGTATACCTGTTCCCCTACCACCAGTGAGTCAGGAGGCATGAAAGTAACTGTAGATAATACTAGAAAGGGTGGAAAGTGGTGTCATTGGTGTCTTAGTGACGGCTGGAAGATGGAAGACATTAGAAATAAAGAATTAAAGTGAAAGGAAGTCTCTTAATTATGGATCAGACATGCTAGAGGGTTTAATACAAGGAATGAGAAAATCAGGAGTGGAGCATTGTAGAGAGTAGAGTTGAGATGTATAGGTCTGAAGGAGCTTCAAGTTGAGGAGAAGGAACTGAATTTGTATGGTGGCCACCAAAGCGTCAGGATTGCTCAGAACAAAAGGGAATGGGAATTATTGAATAGTGAGTCTTAGTAGAGTATCAGTGGTTGGAGAAAAGTCTGTTAAGGGAAGTATGACACTAGGCATTTTGAAATCTTCCTTTAATGTTCAGTCTCCTGGTAGATGGAGAAGTTTCCTTTGAGACTGAAAGAGGTTAGCATCATAAGGAGCAGAATCAGGTGGAGGATGTGGTCAAAAAAGCCGGGTGCCTTACTTCTGATAGAGAAAGCTTTGAGAGGCAGGCCAATAGATGGAAATAGTTGTTTTTTTTGTTTTTGTTTTTGTTTTTGTTTTTGTAAATGTAGCATAGGAATAAAGAAGGTCCTGGGGCAGAGTCCCAGTGGGCTAGGAGGTAGGTAGTGACACTCCTCAATACACTTTTGGCATAAGAAAAGGAGCTTGGTCTTACTGTATCCAGTTGTCAGGGAGGGACAGGAAGAAGTCAATTGAGGGGAGTACCAGGAGTGAAAGGGTTAAATTCTTCTGGGCAAAGTTGAGAAGATGGTGGAGAATGAAGTGGAGTAAGGGAAATTTAGTGTTTCCTGATGAGAAGGTGATGATGAAAAATTTTAAGGAGAGGAGGGGAGCTAAGTAGCTTACCTAGGATGTCCTTAATCTTTGAGATTACATTGAAAGCTAGACTGTCTGCTTTAAGAATAAGGAGTAGGGTTGGAATTCAGGGAAATGGAAAAAGAGACATTTTGAAAAAAATATTTTAGAGAATGAGATAGGGAGCCAATAAGGACCAAAATGAGAGATTGTAGTGTAGCAGTATGGGCCCAGTTGTGGTCATGTGTATTGGATTTTTAGGGAGTGAAGTTATTTCATTTTCATTATTTTTTTTCCATTGACACTCAACAGCTTTGCAGCAGGAGTAGAAAAATACAATAGAGAGTGTTATCAATAGAGGAAGATTTGCAGGTTAGAAATAGTAGAAGTTCATGGACATGAAGGGCTCGTCCATATTAGTGAATGAATTTTGAAAGTGGCAGACCATGTAACAAGGCTAAATAGGGAATCAAGAGAAGATGGTACTCACCATGGTGTAGTTTCAAGAGGGCTGGATTTGTAGAAAGAAGATCTGGCTTCAAACTCTATAACTACCACATTTGGAACCTTGGAAAAACCTCTTAACCTCTCTGTACATTAGTTTCTTCATCTTGGAAATGAGGAGCTTGGATTAGTTGATCTCTGATTCTTTTGCAGCTTTAAATCCATGATCATCTAAGAATAGAAATAGGTCAAAGGATCAAAGGTCAAAGTAAGCACAAACAGATTTAATATAGTCAAGAATAGGAGAGCTAGAAGGACGTAAGGTTGTAGTTTAGTATAGTCAAGGATGGGAGACCTAGAATGATGTAAGGTTGTGGTTTCAGAGTAGAATCTGAAAATTGGGATGTTAAAGGTGTTACAGTTTTAGGAGTTGTTGAGGTATGGTGTTACCATGCTGATGCATTACTAATGTGGAGTAGAAAAAGAATGTCATTGGCATTGAGAAATGTAAGCAATCAGAAGATGAGATTGTTATAGGGATCATCAATATAAATATTGTTTTTCCAAGGATGATGACAATGGATGCTGAGGAGGAGAAAATTGTTCCAAGTCATTACAGTCACTGTGAAATCTGGAAGAGTCATTTGGAGATTGGTATTGGCAATGACAAAGATGGCAAGAGGGTGAGATTCATTAATTTATATAAAGGGATAGAACAATAGACTGGAAGAAGCAGCAGGGAACAACATATATGCCCACATTTTACTTTTATCTTATTGTTATACATCCTTCCTTTTCAAAGAAGACCAATTGTGTCAAGGGTTGATGTCTTGACTTGCATGTGAATTGGATTTAGTTGAGGCAGAACTACACAAAGTCATCAGCCTCACTGTCTCTTCAGGACCATAGAAATTCAGTGGCAAGACAAATGTCAGGATGACTAGCAATGTCTAGGATGCAGTGGATGACCTTGGCATCTTTCATGTCTGACCAAGCTCTAATTTCTCTATAGCCCTTGCTTCAGCTGCCTTCATGGTCACTGTAACAAATTATTCTCATACACCTATTCTGCCGGGGAAGTCTTCACATGCTTGGGGTAGACATCCCCCTAACTTTTCTACAAGTTTGAGGCCTGTTGGTTATCCTCAATCTGGTTTGGTCCATCTGCCAAGAGGGTTTTCCTGAGATCTGACTGCTGTAGGGAGAGCTTCTTAGAGCCATAGGTGAAAGTTGGTGGCAGGTGGATAAGCAGTTCTGACAGGGGCTCAGCAGGCTCTCACACCAGAGGTGGTAGTCTTCCTGAACCCCCATACACCCAATCTTATAAGGTTGGGGAATGCAATAAAGAGTGACCTGCCATAGATAGAATTGTAAGGGATGTGAAGTTCTCAGGGAAAATTAGGTTTCAGTGAAGTGAAGAGGTGGGAGGAATATTGTTTGGAAAATTTGAGGTGGTAGCAAGTTTGTTAAGAATAGGGCAGGGGTTCCAGATGGCACAGTTAAATGCATTATGAAATAGATGAGCTAGGTAGGAGTAAGCTTGGGGGGAGGTAGTGAAATAGGAATGAAAATGTGAGCATTATACTTTTACTTTAGGGGAAAGAAAAGGGGAAGGGGAAAGAATGAGAGGCAAGAAGAAAAAAGGAGAGAAGAAAGGAGAGGGTAGGGAGGGAGAGAACAGGAGATAGAGAGAGAGAGAGACAGAGAGAGAGAGAGAGAGAGAGAGAGAGAGAGAGAAACAGAGAGAGAGAGAGAGAGAGATCTCCTTCAGCAGAACTTAGCCAGCAAAACACTGAATATGTTAATGTAGCTTAGCATTTGAAATGGAATTTAGAGTGGTTGGTGTGTTAGAGTGTCTCTCTGCCCTCTTGTCCCAGGTGTGCTTCTGCTGGAGCTTTTAGTTCCTGGCGGTTGATCTCCAGGTAGACAAATGTCCAATTGAAAGGGATAAAGAGTGACGCTTTTCTCACTTGATTTGTCTTGAGTATCCAGGGGTTTGTGAACAAGTTGATGAATAGGATGAGGAAGAGATTCCCCTAGGTATCTGAGGTGGGCCAGAGCTAAGAGGATTTGGAACTGCATTGCTTAGTGGGGACTCTGGTACTCTTTGAAAAAGCCTGTTAAACTGTGTATCTAGCTCAGCTTCTCTTGCGTCTTTCCTGTGAGCCTTTTAAAATTCTACCCATAATGTAAAACCAAATGGGTAAACTATTTTTTATGCCAAAGTCAGCTTTTCCCATGAGTTTTTGTCTCCACAAATAAAATAGATGTTTGCCTTTGTTTGGGTGCCACTTTGAAAACTTTCCATCACAAGGCTTTTAAGAGAGTTTATCATAAATGAGAAAGAAAAGCACTAAACATAGAAAAGGGCTCTAATGCAGTCTTCTTTTTTCTTGCTCCTGACCTTCCCTGACTGCATTTTGCATTAATGAGCATCATGAAGTGCTATGAGATCATCCTGAGATGAATAGTGATTGGTAAGTGCAAAGTCCTCCTTTTGCATTTGGGTTAGGGAGAGGAATTCAAAATTCTAGGCAGAAGGAGAAAGCAATCTCTTTCTCACCCTCTTCCCATATCCTCTTCTCCATGCAAGAATGGTGAATTGTCATTGCAGCTAATATTGGCCAAAGGCAACTGCACTGAGCACTGCAGTATGGTAGAAATGAGATGAAATCATTCATTCAATGTTATTGTGGGTTGCTTGGAAGCTATCCAAAACAGTACAAGGTACTGTAGGGATGTAAGAGGCAAGATTACTGGACAGAGATGGTCTATAGCATGTGTGGCAATACTCCTGTCCTAGCCTAACTCAAACCTAGAATTCTGGAGGAATCCTTGCCAGAGTCTTGCCTTTTCATGGGCAGAGACACTGTCTTCTCTTGTGCTGCTCTTCCTTTCTGCCCATGAACAAGATTTGTTCATGGACTACTATGAGTATTTAGCATCTTGTACATTTTCTGGGAGATGACATAAAATTTGTCCTTTACCCAATAACCATATTATATATTTAATGCCAGTGTAGGATTTAGACACCTGTCCTTCTGTCACATTTGGGAAATCCTAGATATTATCTATACTTAAGTTTTATTTTGGAAACTTTCCTGGATTAATCTAGGTTGAGGCAATAAGCCAAAGAAAGATAAATTGACCATTTTGGATCAAGCTTCCCATCACAGGATCTCAATCTCTGTGAATCCGGAGTTCTAGGAGGACCTTGGTTTATGGATTGTGCATCTTAAGTTTGAGTTAGTTTTTTTTTCAAAATTTAATTCATTTTTACTGCTATTAAGTATTACTGATTCATATTAGGAATGTAGACATTAAAGTTCCAAGATCTTTTTCAAAGAAACTATTGTCTGAACATGTTTTCACCACCATGTACTTGTACAGTTTCTATTTGAACCAGAGTTCACAATTAATTATCTCTGTTAAGTGGTATCCTACTATATTCATTTCATTATTCTAAGTTATTGATCTTTTTTGGATCCTGACTGTTGTCCAACATGTTCACTTTCCTTTCCATCTTTGTGTTATTCGCAAATTTGATAACTATGCTTTCTCTCTTCTCATCCAAGCAACTGAAAAAAAATGTTGAATAGACCAGGACTAAAGGATATTGAGTAAGTACCATGGACAGAGAAGGGCTGCCTGAATGGTGGGAGAGCTCAAGATCAGGTCATAAGAAGATCTGTTATAAGCCCTGAAGATTTTTAGCCTGCTAGAAGAGAATACGTAGGTGGGACATGATCATTTTTTATAAGGATTTGAAGAATTGTGGTGTATAAGATGCATCTGCCTTTTTCTCCTTAGTCTCAAAAGCAGGAGCAATGTCAGGAAATTGCAGAAATACAAGTTCTCTTTCAATGAAGGGGTTGGGGGCAACTTCTTACAATTAGAACTGTCCAAAAGTAGAATGGGCTGCTCCAGGAAGAAATATGGTCCCAATCACTGGTGGAATTCAGAAAGTCACTAGATGAATAATTGTCTGACATCTTATAGAAGGGCTTCCTGGATAGGCACTGATTGAACTAGATGGATTCTGAGGTCTCTTCTTCAGAGAAGAACTCTGTGATTTTATGACTCTTCCCTTAGTAGAAACAAATCTCTTTTTTCATTTTGTCGGTTTGGTTCCCCAACAAAACATTGATTTTATAAAGAGAAAAAAACCTATTGAACACTATATGTGGGTTGTAAGTTTCATGAGGGCAAGGACCATATTTTATCCAAACTTTATATCTTTCTTAACTCCCATCACAGTGCCCTGTGTATAACACATACTTAATAAATGATTGTAGAAAACAAAAAGTTGATTGATATTTTCAGGAGCAAAACAAAGTGGAACAAAGAACATTATTTAGTTAGAATGTCCATGGGCATACTTAATGGTAAACTTTCACTAAAAAAATGTATTTGAAAGACTGTGGAAAATTGGAAGAGTTATTACAAAATTGGACAAAAACCCACATTGTTTTGACTTTCCCAAAAAGGAAGAGTTAAGGGCAGGCTGTTGAGCTCAACTCTGATTCCCAGCAAAAATTTAGGATGCATTATTAAAGAAATGGTTAGTGAATATCCAGAAAGGAAAGCAATGATCACCAAAAAAAGCTAGCTTGGTTGATAAGAAACAGGCCATTTTAGGTTAACTTAATTTCCTTTTTGACACACTAACCTGGTACTACAATAACAATGCATTAAATGCACATTGTATTCTGGGAACAATGCTAAGTATTTAGGATACGGAAAGACAAAAGCTCTTTCCTTCAAGGAGCTGACAACCTATTGGAAGGGACAAACAAATAAATACAAATAAGGTATAAGCTGGATAAAAAGGAAATATTTTTTTAACCATCAATAAATAAGTGTTTATTAACCTCCTACTATGTTCCAGGCACTGTTCAGGACAGGGGGTATAAAAATACAATGGATAGAACAATTCTTACTTGCAAAGAGGATACATGTAGGCTGAATCCAATCACTTACAAATTGACAACTGACTGGAGTAAATTTTTTAAAAAATCCGCATTGACTTTCTCTCAATTAATAAAACTAGAAGATATGAAGAAATTACAGGTGTCTGAAAGAATGGCTCAAGGTTCTCTTTGCAAAGGCATATATAAAGGTTAGGGGCATTATTTTCATCATGTATCCAAAGGCAATAATAATTATAATTGCATTTCATGAGACACAGTCCATTTTGTCTAAACAGAGTACTCAACAGCCTATAATCAAATAATATGAAAAAAAAAAAAAGAACTTAGGTGCCAGGCACTGTGCTACATGCTAAGGATACATACATACATATATATGTGTGTATGTATAATATGTGTGTATATATAATAATCTCTGTTAAATTGTGTCTTACAATATTCATCTCATTATTCTAAGTTATTGATCTTTTTTGGATCCTAACTCTGTTATCCAACGTGTTCACTTTCCTTTCCATCTTTGTGTTATTTGCAAATTTGATAACTATACTTTTTCTCTTCTCATCCAAGCAACTGAAAAAAATGTTGAGTAGACCAGGACCAAAGGACATTGAGTAAGTACCATGGACAGAGAAGCACATATGTCTATATGTATATCTCTATATATGTATGCAAAAACAAACAAACAAACAAAAAAATTCAATATAATCCTTGGTCTTGAGGAGCTTATATTCAAGTGGAGAAAGACTGTACATAGTTAAAATGCAGGCAGTGGACAGCTATCTGTGGTGGTGAGGTCCAATATAGTAAAATATGCTTGGTCTGGGCCCCTTCTCAAAATTGAGCAACAGGAACCCACCAATAGGAGAAGGGACCTAAAGATGGAGAAAAAGAAGACCCTGAAGCATAGTGGCAAAACCCAGATAATAAAATGAAAGAACATGCTTGTAGTATATTCATCAATATCTGTTGAAGAGGAAGAAGACAAAGAGAAAGTCTGGGAAAAACTTGATAAAGTGATACATACAAAGTCAACATATATTGCCTAGACGAATTCCAAGTTTGTTTGTTTTTTTGGTTTGTTTGTTTTTTCCCAAGAAGACATTGAAAATATAAATATATGATTTATATGAATTTATATGAAAATATAAAGATGAAAATAAAATATATGATACTATGACTTCAGTGACAAAGTTAACAGTGGGGAGTATGGTGAAAACTAATGGGGGAAATGCTTTTTCAAATTAAATTTTATGTTTATTTTTCATTTACATCATTAATTTCCACAAAATTTTGAGTTACAAATTTTTCCCCATCTCTCCTCTACCCATCACCCCAAAACTGCAATCCCAGTGTATATTCCCTCCCCCAATCTGCTCTTTCCTATATCCTCCCCCAACCTCCTCTGACTTTGCAGTAGGGCAAGATGGATCTCCATACCCCAGTGTCTGTATATCTTATTTCCCAGTTGCATGTAAATAATAATAATAATATTTTTTAAAACATTTGATTTTAAAACTTTGAAATCCAGATTCTTTCCCTTCCTCCTTCATCACCTACACTTACTGGGAAGATAAGCAATTCAATATAGGTTGTGAATGTGTAGTTATGTGAAACATTTCCCTAGTGGATATATTGTGAAAGACTGACTATATTTCCCTCCATCCTATCCCACCCCCCATTTGTTCTATTCTCTGCTTTGTTCCTGTCCCTTTACAAAAGTGTGTGCTTCTAACTACCCTCCCCTAACCTACCCTCCTGTCCATCACCTCCCTGTCATCCCCTTCCCCCTACTCTCCTGTAGGTCAAGATACCCAACTTAGAGTGTATGTCATTCCCTCTCTAAACCAAATTCAATGAGAGTAAGGTTGACCCATTCCCTTTTGCCTTCCTGTCCTTCCCCTCCATTGTAACAGTTATCCCTTGTAGCTGCTGGTTGGGGCTGCCCTGGGGCTAAAACAGCAGGTTCATTCAGGGCTGAGCACAGCTCCCAGCTTGCTGTGATGGACCCTTCCTGTAGGCCTGCTGGTCTGCCTTCTGTGGGAGATTTGTTTCTCTCTGTCACTTTGTAGGTTTTGTAGCTCTAAAATTTGTTTAGAGTCATATTTTATAGGTATTTGAGGTGGTTATAGGGGGAGCCCACAGAGTTTTCCTGCTTCTACGCCTCCATCTTGACTCTCTAAAAAGGAAATGTTTTACAAAGAGAAGGCACTGGAATTAAAAGAGTTTGGGAAAGGCTTTCTGTAGGAGATGGGATTTTAACTTGAACTTAAATGAAGTCAGGGAGATCAGGAGACAAAGAAGAGGAGGAAGAACATTCCAGGCAAGGCCAGAGAAGAGATATGGGAGCATCTTGTTTGTGGAATAGCAAAGAAGCCAGCGTTGCCCAGGTCTTAGAGATTCTCATTCCACTACTCTCACTATTATGAAGCACTTCCTTCATCTATAAATTATATAGGGATCCTATCTGTTAAAGTCAACTTAATGCATCAAACACTTATTAAGTACTTACTATATGTTCCTGAGTAACTCTCTGAAACTACAAGTTGCAGAATTATTATTGTTTTGTGTAGTAGGAGTTTCCTCACTAGTAGTTCTGTACACTTAAAAAAAATCAAAGATTTGAACCCAAATTTTCTTTTTCTCTTTTTTTTTTTAGTTTATTTTTTTTATTTTTTTTTCCCATTGACTTGTTTATTTACTTTTAGTTTATAAGATTCAGTTCCAAAATCCCTTGAGTTTCAAATTTTCTCCCCTTCCTTTTCTCCCCCCCCCCCCCACCATGGTGGTGTGCAATTATGTATAGGATCTGCAAATACTTTCACATTGTACAATAGTCTGGTTGTATAGAAGGGTTGAACCCAAATTTTCAAAACATATAAGACATTGTAAGCTCTCCTGGAGAGTGGTCATGTAAGCTTTTCTTGGAAATTTCTAATAAACTGAATTACCTTTTATTCTT
>CM053581.1:172649727-172661737 GCA_028627135.1 Pseudochirops cupreus | reverse complement strand
CAATAATTTTTAAATTGTCTCTCCTGGATCTGTTTTCCAGGTCAGTGGTTTTTTCAAGGAGATATTTCACATTGCCTTCTATTTTTTCATTTGTTTGGATCTGTTCAATAGTATCTTGATTTCTCATGCAGTCATTTGCTTCCATTTGCTCCACTCTAATTCTGAAGGAATTATTCTCTTCAGAAAGCTTTTGAGATTCTTTTTCCATCTGGCAAATTTGATTTTTTTTAAAGGCATTCTTCTCCTCATTGGCTTTCAGGGCCTCTTTTGCCATTTGAGTTAGTCTATTTTTTAAAGTATTATTTTCTTCAGTCAGGTTGTTGACTCTCTTTTCATGATTTTCTTGCATCATTCTCATTTCTCTTCCCAATTTTTCCTCCACTTTTCTTATTTGGTTTTCAAAATCCTTCTTAAGCTGCTCTATGGCTTGTAGACAGTCTACACGTTTCTTGGAAGCTTTTGGTGTGGGATTTCTGACTGTGTTGTCTTCCTCCTGTTCCATGCTTTGATCCTTCTTGTCCCCAAAGAAGGAACCTAAAGTTTGGTTGCTGTTCTTAATTTGCTTCCTTTGCCTGCTGATGTTGTTGCCAGTCAATTACTTGACTTTTTAGCTCTGTAGAACTCTGCTTCTAGAGGGGAAAGCTCTGTCCCAAATTGCTGGGGTTTTCACAGCTACTGGAGCTATAAGGAAGCCACTGCAGGCCCCACTAGCTTTGGCTCACTGAAAATGCACCCCAGGACCACCACCCAAGACCATGATTCAGATCCAGGTCACTCAAGGCAAGAGCACTTAGCCTCTGAATGATTGCTTGGCCCCTCTGCAGTCTGCAGGCTGGGAGCTCTGAAGCAGCCACGTGGAGGCAGCTGCAGGGCCACCGCTTCTCTGCTTCCTTGCCCTGGAGGCTGTTCTGTGGGACCACTTTTCTCCCCCAAATTTAGCTGATTTCCACTGACCTTTCACTTTGTTCTTGTTTCTTACGGCTTGATAATTCTGGAAACTGCCGCAGCTGCTGCTGATCCACTCTTTTGAAGGCTCCAGGTGCAGCTCATCCTGGCCACCCCAAGGCCAAGTCATGGTTTCAGGCTGGGCTGGTTTCAGCTCCCAGCATGCTGTGATGAGCCCTTCCTGCCAAGCTGCCTTTAGTGGGAGATGTGTTTTTCTGTATTTTTGTGAGTTTTGGAGCCCTAAAATTTGTTTAGAGTCATATTTCATGGGCATTTGAGGTGGCTATTGGGAGCTGAGGAACCTTGTTGCTTCTATGCTGCCATCTTGGCTCTGCCCAGCTACTCCACTATCGACAGGCATCTCCACATTTTCTAGTTCTTTGCCACCACTAAGAGAGCTGCCATAAATATTTTAGAACATACAGGTTTTCACTTAATTTTTTTACTGAATTATCTTTGGAAAGAGATCTAGTTGTGGTATTACTAGGTGAAAGGGTACCAGAAGTTTAGAAATTCTTTGGGCATAATTTCAGGTTGCTTTCCAAAATGATCGGAGTAGTTCACAGTTCCACCATAGTGAATTAGTTTCCCAATTTTTCTACATACCCTCCAACATGTGTTGCTTTCCCCTTCAATCATTTTAGCCACTCTCATAGGTATAAATTTATATCTCTAGGTTGTTTTTAATTTGAAATTCTTTAATCAGTATTGATTCAGAGCATTTTTTCTTGCGACTATAAATTTTTTTTAATTTCTTCATTGAAAACCTGTCTGTCCATATACTTTGACCATTTATCAATTGGAGAATGACTTGTATTCTTATAGATTTGACAAAGTTGTCTATATATTTGAAATATGAGACCTTTGTCTGATCAACTGTCTATAAAATATTTCCCAATTTCCTGCTTTCTGGTTACATAATTGAAATGATCCATTTTACTGTGCTCTCAATCTCTTGTTTATTCATAAATTTTCACCTCTCCATAAGTCTGATACAAAATATATCCCATGATCTTCAAATTTTATTGTAATCTCTCTCTTTATATCTAGATCTTTTATCCATTTTGATCTCATCTTGGTAAATGGTATAAGATATTAGCCTTTGTTCAATTCCTGCCAGATAGTTTTCACAACAATTTTTACCAAATAATGAATTCTTATATCCAAAACTTAAGTCTTTACACTGTCCAAATATAAGGTTGCTATATTTATTTGCTACTGTAAATTGTGTCTACCCTGTTCCATTGTTCTATCTATTTTTAGTCAGTACTAACTAGTTTCGATAATTACTACTTTATACTATAGCTTAAGATTTAGTACTGCTAAACCTTATTCCTTCATATTTTTTTCTTTAGTTCCTTTAATATTCTTGACTTTTTGTTCTTCCTAGTGAATTTTGTTATTATTTTTCTTCTAATTCAGTAAGATAATTTTTGGTCATTTAATTGGCATGGTGCTAAGTATATAGATTAGTTTAGGAGAAATTGTCATTGTTATTATATTGGCCCTGCCCGCCCATGAACAATTAATATATCTCCAGTTGTTTAAATATGATTTTATTTGTATAAATTTTAAAAATAATTTTGTTGATACAGTTCCTGGTTTTTTTTTTTCTATTTTGGCAGGTATATTCCCAGGTATTTTATACTTTCTCAAGTTATTTTAAATGAAATATCTCTTATCTCTGCTTGCAGAATTTTGTTTGTGATATATAGATATGCTGATGATTTATGTGGATTCACTTTTGCTACTTTGCTAAATTCTTAATTGTTTTAACTAATTTTTAACTGAGTCTTTGTGATTTCCCAAGTATATCATCATATTATCTGCAAAAGAGACAGTTTTATTACTTCATTCCCTCTTTCAATTATTTCTATTTCTTTTTCTTCATTTATTGCTATTGCTAGGATTTCTAATACGATATTGAATAATATTGGTGACTGTTGGCATCCTTATTTTAGTTAGCATGTATTTTTGAAAAATCTTGGGAAGTTCTCTATTAAGTCTTGGATACATGCCAGGGAAAGATAACATACCTCTCTAGTGTTATTATTAGGTTGACAGATTGCTGCCTTAGTAACCCTGAAGGATTCACCAACTATCAGGACTCTTCTTCCTCTGACCTTTACTAGATGATGTCTCACCTAAATAGCTTCTGAAGCTCTACTACATCATTCTTAAAAACAAAACAAAAACAAACAGCTGCATCCTCTTCAGAGCATTTGTCCCCATCCCCAAGAGAAGTCTCAAACTGGTTCTTTTAACTGTAAATATTCTGCTTATGGATGTGCTTCTAATTTTTCAAACTTTGCCAGCATGCCTCAGGTGCTGTCTCACCCTGGAACTGCCCTCAACCCCCGGGACCTTCTCATCCTATAACATTCATCCTGTAACAATTCCAGAAACCTTCTCACTCTGGGACATTCTTCTGCCATGCTAGCCCTCTTCTTCCACTGATGAGTTCCTCCCAGAACCTCTACTTTGTAGAGGGGCTCAATTAACATTTATTCCCCTCCTGGTTCTGCTTCTGACTTTCTGTACTTTGATATCACACCTCCAGGAGGGTGCCTCTACCTCTTTCAAATCTCTTTTCTATGTTGTGTTTCTCCATAAGAATATAAATGCCCTGAGGATAGGTATTATCTTTCATTTTCCTTGTTTTTGTGTCCCCAAAGCTTCACATATTACCTGGTATGTAATAAACACTTTTTCAAATAGACACTTGTCGCCCTGTTGCTAAATGTGTAATTGCCTTTTTCCTTCCTCTCCTCTTCTTTATGACATTCTTTCACTCTCCAACTTTTGACAGTGCTAAAATTTCACCTCCCCCACTTAGGTTCCTCCTCTCCCCCTTGGGCCCTGCTTCAATTTTCTTTTCTTTTTTTTTTAAATCAGGTCCCAGATAACTTGAAAGGGAGAGAGGCATTTCTCAAGTACCATCATATTTTTCTTTCCTAGAAGGAAAGTCTATTCTTATTATATAGAGGAGTGTCACTCGGGAGTGGTAAACATAAAAACATCACACAATCAAAACAAGTCCCTACAAACTTCTCCCTGCTCTCCTTATTGATTAACATTTTCAGTCGCAATTTTGTTTTGTTTTGATTTTAAAGGGGTAGGTTACCCATAGGCACCTCTTTAAGAATTTACCCATCAGTTTTTAGCTTTTAATAACCTAAGAGCCACACCCAACTTTCTTTAGTCTAAACAACTTCACAGGAGTATATTCTTTTTTACGTCCCAATTCTGTCTTGTCTGTTTCAGCTTGCCCTACCCACCAATCCATTCTACTACTTTAGCTTTTACTGTTTTTGCACTTACCTTTCCGTGCTTACTTTTCTATCTCCTTGACTATCTATAATTTAATTTCATTAATCTTCCTTAATCCTGCTCATTCTCCATCAACCTTCTCTCACCAGAGCCAGGAGTAGGCTCTCAGTCTGAAGACTGCGATTAAAAATTTCCCAATTTCTTCCAAATTTTGTCCCAGACCTTCTTAGCAAGTCTAAAAATTTGTAAATTTGTAATTTCCTTCTTACTCAGTTCAAGATGTATCTTCTCCCATTTCTTCATTCATAACCTTCTCTGGTAGAAGCCAGATGTAGACCAGGCTAAATTTTAATCTTCTGTACTTCTCTCCTTAAAATCCCATTTAGTTGATGACTGCTCTGTGCATCTGCCAGTGTCTTCAGACAGAGTCTCTTTTTTCCTCCAGATCAGAGCTAGTGTTTCTCAGAATTTTGTTCTTGTGACTTCCTAGGCTGATTTTTCCCTTCCCTGGGCAAACCTCATACTCTATGTGATCTGAACAAAACAGAGTATAATGGGCTCTTGTCTCTGAATACCTAGACATTGTGTCTTTTGTAATGAATGCAGTTTAAAATCTCTTTAGGCTGTTGTAGACTCCTTGTCACAGTATTGAAACACACTGACCTTGTGATCCAATAAAAATCATTAATTTTGTAGATGCCCTTCTATCTACTTGTGCCTGCATTGTCTTGTACTTGGTGATACTTACTTTTGAATCAAAATATAGCGTATTTCATGTCCCCTATTAAATTTTATCTTGAGACAAGATAGTATACTGGAAGTCAGCTTTCCTCACAATTACGTAGACCTCCGTTCTAGATGTACTTCTGATGTATATTGCTTGTGTGACTGTAAGCATGTTATTTAACCTCTGGGTGACCCAGGCAAATCTCAACAACTCTAAGACAGTAGAGATATTGCTGAGCAGGTGCTATTGTTTGTTGATAGAGGGAATTTTCTCACTGTTTCCTACATTACTAAAAAAAACCATCATATTTATACACATGTGTACATATGATATATGATACATGATATATTCACACATATTTATATATTCATATTATATATCACTTTGAAAATCTCAAAGCACTATTATAAATATTATTTATTATTAGCATTATTACTGTGCAGTGTAATTTACTAGACATTTATGATATTTTTGGAGCTAACACTGTGCTCCATTGTAGTCTCTTTGCTTCCTAGCTTTGTGTCATCTGTCATTTTAATAAGCATGAAAGTTCTGTGTTTGTCTAAGTCAGGGGGAGGGGAGAGATGTAAATAGCACAGGACCAAGCAGAGATCCCTGGGGTAACTCTATTATAAATTTATTTGTTTACTGACATTACCCCACTAATGATTACATTTTGGGTCCAGTCATTTAATCAGTTCTGAACCCATCTATTATTTTCTTGTTCATATTCCTCCATGTTTCCTGTAGCAATATCATGAGATGCCTTCACAAATACTTTGCTAAAATCTAGCTAAATTATATTTGTGGTAGTCCCCTGATCCATCCCAGCCTCAAAAAACCCTCACTTGATCCTTCAATCCCCACCCTCATTCTGTATTTCTTATGTCTTTTGAGTTTGAGCTCCCTCAAAAGGCCATCCACCTTCTCTCCTCAATTTCACTTCTTAACCCTTTATAATCTGAATTCTGACTTCATCACTCCACAGAAATTACTTTCTCTGAAGTCATAGTTAAAAAATATTATTCAAATAGCTAATCAATGTGCTACCCATAATCTCTTAGTCTTGTTTCAGTCTCCTCATCTATAAAATGGGTGATGATAGTAACACACACCTCACAGAATCAAATCATATCATATCATTCCATATCATATTATATTGTATCACATAGTATACTATAGATAGTACAGTACAATACAATATAGTACAATACAGTATTATGCAATACAACACAACACAAAATAACATAAAAACAGAACAGAACAGAACGGAACATAATAGATTTTACAAATAGTAAAATGCTACATAAACAATAGCTGTTAGAGAATTCAATGACCACCAAGGTTCCTGCATACTCAGATTGGGTGATTACCTTTTTCTATTTTTTTAATATCTTCATTAGAAAATTAGAAGATATAAATATGTAGAATATTAAAATATTGATTTCAAGATATAATTTTTTTTTTTTTGCTTTTTGGAAGGGCAGTTGGGGTTAAGTGACTTGCCCAAGGTCACATGGCTAGTAAGTATTAAGTGTCTGAGGCCAGATTTGAACTCAGGTCCTCCTGACTCCAGGACTGGTGCTCTATTCACTGCACCACATAGATACTCCCAAAACTTTTTAGTATGGAAATTATAATTTAGAAAATTAGAAAAATATTTTGTATTTTTCCAACATAATTGTATTATCATTGAGGTTTATGTGATAATTTATGGTATGATAATGCCTTACATATATTATCTCATTTAACCTTCAAAATAATCCCTTGAGGAAGGTACTATACATATCGTCACCTCTACTTTACAACTGAGAAAAGTGAAACTCAAGGGTTAAGTGACTTAACCAATTTCATACAACTAATAACTGAGGAAGCATTCAAACCCAGATCTTCCTGAAGCCAAATATAACAATCTTTCTGCTATACCACATTGCCTCTCAAATACTAGTATTCCTGCCTGCTCACCCCAAACTTTGCCATCCATGGCCCATAATCAAAACATTGAGTTCTCAGGGGTTTAATTTGGGGACATATAACATATCACTCTCTTTAGGTTATATCTCCACATGAAAACATAAAAATGTGAATTATTTTGCTGGATTCCAGTTTTTCCCTGGGAACATTAGAATTTGGTTTATTTTTGCCTTTCTCCAAGTTTTTCTATGGCAATATCCATAACTCACATTTGTGAGTTCACAATGAATGGGAAAAGGTCCTTAGCTATCATATAAGTAATCAGACCAACCAAACATCCAATATAGGAAGACTTTATTTAACTTGATAAACAAAAACAAAACATACTAAGGACTTTTATGTGAACCCATAAGAAATTAAGGCAAGTTTTATTTTTTGGGCTGTATTTATCTGCCAAATTTGTATGGTTCTCTAGACTTATTGGACTGCTGTAGATGTAGAACTTCTCCTAAAAAGAGAAAGAAAGCAATTGTCATTGCTAGATACTGTAGTCAAAGAGTCCACTCATAGATACAATGTACTCCACCTTCCCTAGGGACTTAACTTGTACAGTCCTCTAGATTTAGAATACTGTTCTAAGACTGAGGCTCCCTTACAAAGCAAAAACACTCTGGGATGTTTGAAAATTAGGTAACCAGGCAACATACCTTGCTAGGGACCCAAATAGTTTTCCATATTTATAGCACTACCATGAAATTAAGTTAAATCCATTCTCTTCTTCCCTCCCCAAAGGAGAATAATCAGAAAAGCACTTGGGGTCAGTAGATAGTTAATATCTTTGTGCTTTTTTCCCTGGACCTACACAGTTAACATAACTCACAGTATTAGTGAAAGTAAATGTCTGAAAATGTTCCTCTACATCCATTCCTTGCTATTCCTTGGGTCTAGCTCTATTCTGTTCACATTGGGAGTTTTGTGTTCAGCACTTGATATTACCTTTTTAAAAGTACATTTGTAAAGCTAGATATTGTTGTGAGGAAGGAAATAAGAATAGTGAAGAGACTTAGGACCATGTCAGTTGATGATCATTTGAAAGGAACAGGATTTTTAGTTTGGTGAAGATAAGGCAAATATGATAGTTACAGTCTTCAAGTACTTAAAAGATGGTTAACAAGAAAGCAGTCGGCTTGTTATGTTTGACTTCAGAGGACAGAACTAGGGGCAATGCATGAAAATCATACAGAATAAAATCTGAATTTGATGGTAGCATAATTTTTCTAACAATTAGAGCTGTCATAAATAGAGTTGACTGCCTTTTTAGTGAGTTCTCCTTCATTAGAGCTCTTCAAATATGCCTGAATGATCACTGTATTAGTATGTTTTAGTGGAGATTACTTTTTTTAGGTACATGCCAGACTTCATCAGGGGTTCATTAATCTTTAAATTTAATTTATTTATTTATTGCAAAAACCAGAAAAACAAAAACAACTGCATGGCACAGTGGACAGAATGTGGGACTTGGAGTCAGGATGACCAGAGTAGATAGGATTGCAAATTGAGGCAATTATATTGAAATAGAGTTTTCAAAATATTTTTAAAAGCAACTTCACAGACACCAGGTTAAGAACTTTTGCACTAGATGGATTCTGAGGTACCATAATGGATAGAGTGCAAAATTTGAAGTTAGGAAGATCTGAGTTTGAATCTAGATTCAGATGCTCACTGTGTGATCTTGGGCAAGTCACTTAACTTTTCAGTTTAAGTTTCCTCATCTGTAAAATTGGGATAATAATAGCACTTACCTCTTAGGGTTGCTGTCAGGATCAAATAAGTTAATATATGCAAAGTGCTTTGCAGATATAATAGTGCTACATAAATTTTAGCTATTGTTCCAACTCTAAAATTCTATAATTTTGTGAATTCCTCTGGAATTCAGTCTGGGAATTGCCAGCTTCTGACCAGGGACTTACTTCTCTCTCTCTCTCTCTCTCTGTCTCTCTGTCTCTGTCTCTGTCTGTCTGTCTGTCTCTCTCTCTCTTCCCCTTCCCCCCCTCTCTCTCCTTCCCTCTGTCTCTCCAGCTCTTAGTTTCTCCTTTTAAAGACCAAATAAATACAATTACATAGCTAAGAAATAAGTCTAGCTATTATTTAATCAATTACGTGTAAGTGTGGTGTTAAAGGGTCATTAAATATAGTGAATTTACCTGTCATCAAGGAGACACCATCAAAGTCACAACAAAGGCCTTATCTCACATAGATCTTGTTAAACCCTTGATCTTGCCATCATCCACAAGTGTTCAAATTTCCATATTTATGCTCCAAAATTCCTTTATCTGATTATATTCTATTGTTAGATTATAATGTTTCTCTCTTTCTGCCATGTATCCCTTAACTGTATTTAACATCCTTACCATGACTTCCAATTCCTCCTCTCTTTAGTTCTTTTTCATGCCATCATCCTTTCCCTAACTACCCATTCCTTACCAATCTCCATGCCTTGAGAAGACAGTTCAACTTTACACTGTCTACATCCCTATCTAATGGTCTTTTCTCAATATCTTTTTTTCAACTTCTCTTTGACTTGTCTTTGATGCTGCCAATTACCTTCTTCTCCTTTATACTCTCTTCTCTCTATTTTCATGACATTTTATTCTCCTGATTCTCATCCTACCTATCTGATCACTCCTCAGTCTCATTACTGAATCTTCATCCAGATTGTTTTTGCCAACTGTGGGTATCCCACAAGGCTCTATCCTGGACCCTCTTTTCTTATACTATTTCTCTTGATCTCATAAATCCCAATGAGTTCAATTATCATCTCTTTGCAGATGGTTATCTTATCAATTTTGTCTTGCTCTAACCTCTCATGAGCTCCACTCTCACATCTTAAACTGGATGTTCCACAGAAATTTTAAACTCTATATATTCAAAACTGAACTAACTTACTTTTGTCAAAAAAGTCCTCCTGTTTTTCTAACTTTCCTTTTACTGTCAAGGGTACCACTATCCTCCCAACAGCCTAGGCTCTCAATGTAGGTGTCATCCTTGGTTCCTTACTCTCTATTACCTCCTACCATATCCATCCTTTTACCAAGGCCTTCAGCATCTCTTATATATATGAGCTCTCTTCTCCTCTGACATTGATGCCACATTACGATAGGTCCTTATCACTTGACATCTGGACAATTCGATAGCCTATGGTTGGTATCCATTTCTCAAGTCTTTCAGCCCTCCAATCCATTCTCCACTAAGCTGTTAAATTGATCTTTCTAAAGCACAAGCAAAATAGAGAAAGCACTCACTTGAGCTCTCCTAACATTCCCCTTCAAAAACTTCAAAATAATGCCTCCAATCAAATTTAGGGGTGGCTGAGCAAACAAAAGGTCAGAATGAGGCATTATTCCAGCCAGAGACAACATAGGAGTTCAGAAAGAGATCTGTGGAAGGAGAAGTCTGACCAAAAGCCCACATAGATGAAACCACCAGTGTTGGGACTAGGTTGTGGTTACAGAAGTAGCAGTAGCTTCAAGAGTTTCAGTAAGGGCAACTAGTAACAGTTCAGACAGAGATTACAGGGGATACCCTCATAGAAATGGATACAGGATCAGATGCTGTTTGGTAACTCCATTGCCTATATCCACTTTTGAGTCATAGTTCAAGGATGAAGAAGAGTACTTTTGGTCAGTCTGGAACAGGAACCCTATGGGACAAGTATTTGGCAACCCCATTATTTATACTCACTTCTGGATCATAACTGAAGGACACGAAAGGGCACTTTTGATCAAGAGGCAGTGGAAACCCTGAGGGGCAGTATCACTTGCAGACCCAAGGGATAAGAGACCCAGAGGAACAGCATTATTTTTGGGTCCCAAGGGAACAAGGGTTCTGAGAAGCAGTATCAACTGCAATCCCTGGGACCCTTCTTGGGGAAAGGACCAAAGAGAAGACCAGGAGAACAGTGACCACATCTCGCACCAGATAACACCACAATTCCAGAACTAGCTCTGTAACCTGTAATGTGAAAAAGTCTGAAGCTTAAGACAGTGGACCTCCTGCCAATGCCAGGAATGGGGCCCAATATTAACATAAAGTTCTAAATCAATAAATAGGATAGAATAGATAATCACCTCAAATACCTATAAAATATGACTGTAAACAAATTTTAGAGCTCCAGAACCCACAAAAGTACAGAGAAACAAAACTCCTACTGAAGGCAGCCTGGCAGGTGGGACAGGAAGGGCTCATTGTAGTGTGCTGGGAACCATGGCTGGAGCTTTCAGAAGAATGGATCACCAGCAACTGTGGCAGTTTCCAGAATTATCAACCCATAAGAAACAAGGACAAAGTGAAAGGTCAGTGGAACTCAGCTAAATTTGGGGGAGAAAAGTGGTCTGGCCATCGGCCCCCAGGGCAAGAAAGAAGCAGAAGTGGTGGCCCTGCAGCCACCTCCATATGGCTGCTTCAGAGCTCTCAGCCTGCAGATTGCAGGGGGGCCAAGCGATCATTCAGAGGTTAAGTGCTCTTGCCTTAAGCTGCCTGGATCCGGATTGTGGTCTTGGGTGGTGGTCCTGAGGTATGGTGAACAGTGAGCCAAAGCTTGGAGAGGAGGGGCTGCAGAGATGGTGGCCTCCTAATGGCTCCAGCAGCTGTGAAAACGCCAGCAATTTGGAACAGAGCTCTCCCCTCTGGAAGCAGAGTTCCACAGAGCTAAAAAGTCAAGTAATTGACTGGCAACACGAGCAGGCAAAGGAAGCAAGGTAAGAACAGTCATCCAACTTCAGATTCCTTTTTTGGGGTCAAAAAGGATCAAAGCATGGGCCAGGAGGAAGACAACACAGTCAGAACTCCTGCACCAAAAGCTTCAAAGAAAAATGTAAACTGATTACAAGCCATAGAGGAGCTTAAGAAGGATTTTGAAAACCAAATAAGAGAAGTGGAGGAAAAACTGGGGAGAGAAATGAGAATGATGCAAGAAAATCATGAAAAGAGTGTCAACAACCTGGATGAAGAAAATAACACCTTAAAAAATAGACTAACTCAAATGGCAAAAGAGGCCCCAAAAGCCAATGAGGAGAAGAATGCCTTAAAAAGTTGAATTTGCCAGATGGAAAAAGAATCTCAAAAGTTTTCTGAAGAGAATAATTCCTTCAGAAT
>CM053581.1:172559893-172649627 GCA_028627135.1 Pseudochirops cupreus | reverse complement strand
CTGAAAACTGTGATAAAAAAAAAAACACTTAGAAAACATCCTTCAAGAAATTGTCAAGGAAAATTGCCCATATATTTTAGAACCAGAGGGCAAAATAGAACTTGAAAGAATTCACCTATCACCCCTTGAAAAAGATCCCCAAAAGAAAACTCCTAGGAATATTATAGCCAGGTTCCGGAGTCCCCAGATCAAAAAAAAAATATTGCAAGCTTCCAAGAAGAAACAATTTGAATACTGTGGAAACACAATTAGGATAACCCAGGATCTAGCAGCTTCTACATTAAGGCATCAAAGGGCCTGGAATACGATATTCTGGAGATCAAGGGAGCTTGATCTCCAAGCTCCCAAGAATCACCTACCCAGAAAAATTGAGTATGATGTTCCAGGGGAACATTATGTGGTCATTCAGTGAGGTGGAGGTCTTTCAAATACTCTTTCTGAAAAAAACAGAACTGGAAGGAAAATTTGACACTCAAATACAAGAAGCATGAAAAGGTAAACATGGAAAGAAATCATAAGGAACTTATCAGAGTTGAACTATTTACATGCCAACATGGAAAAATGCTAATTGTAACTTATGAAACTTTTCTCAGTGTGAGCATAGGACAAGGGAACATAAATGTATGTATATATGCATACATACACATATGTCTGTATAGGAGGGTATATATATGGATATGAATACATATGAGAGTGTGTGTACATATGTGTACAGAGACAGAGGGCACAGGATCCATTCAATAGAAAGGGATGATATTTTAAAAGGTGAAATTGAGAGGTGGGAGAGGAATAGATAGAGAGGAGATAGGGAGAGACAGAATGGGGTTAATCATCTCATACAGAAAAGGCAAGGGATAACTGTTACAATGGAGGGGAAGAATAGGAAAGTAAAAGGGAATGGGTCAACCTTACTCTCATTGAATTTGGCTTAGGGAAGGAATGACATACACTCTAAATTGGGTATCTTGCCACACAGCAGAGTAGGGGGTATGGGGATGAGAGGGGGGATGATGGAGTGGAGGGCAGTTTGGGGGGGGAGGGTTGTTAGAAGCACACACTTCTGTAAAGGGATAGTGACAAAGTAGAGAATGGAACAAGTGGGGGGCAGGATAGGAAGGAGGGAAATATAGTCTTTCACAATATGTCCATTATGGAGATGTTCTACATAACTACACATGTACAGCCTGTATTGAGTTGCTTGTCTTTCCAGTGGGGGTGGGTGATGAGGGAGATATGGAAAGAATCTAGAATTTAAAATTACAAAATCATATGGGAATGAAAATATACAGGCACTGGGGTAAGGAGATCCATCTTGCCCTACTGGAAAGTCAGAGGAACGATGGGGAAGGATATAGGAAAGGGCATATTTGGGGAGGAGGTAAACATGGGATTGCTGTTTTGGGGTGGTGGGTAGGGGAAAGATGGGGAGAAAATTTGTAACTCAAATCTTGTGGAAACAAATGGTGTAAACTAAAAATAAACAAAAGTTAATTTAAAAAATAGAGTGGAATAATGAGCAAACAACAACAATAACAAAAAAACAAAACAAAACAAACACCTGACCATAAAAATCTACTATGGTGACAGGGAAGATCAAGGCAGAAACTTAGAAGAAGACAAGGAAGTCAAAACAACTATAAGCAAATTCCCACATGAAAAAAAAAGTGAATTTGACATAAACCCAACAGTAATTCCTGGAGAAGCTAAAATGATTTTCAGAACCACATAAGAGAGTAGAGAAAAAAATGTGGAAAAAATGAAAGGAAAGGCAGAAAATTATGAAAAGATAGCTAATAGCTTGGTAAAAACAAAAGGCACAAAAATATTGAAGAAAATAATATCTTAAAAATAGAATTGATTAAATGGAAAAAGGGGTAAAAATTTAGGGATGAAAATAACTCCTTAAAAAGGAGAATTTATTAAGTGGAAAACAAGGTACAAAATCTCACACAAGAAAATAATTACTTAAAAATGAGAATCAGGGAAGTAGAAGCTAATGACTTCGTGAAACACCAAGAAACAATCAAAGTCAAAAGAATGAAAAAAATAGAAGATGTAAAATATCTCATATGAAAAACAACTGAGCTGGAAAACAGACCAAGGAGAGATACTTAAGAATTCTTGGATTACCTAAAAGCCAAGATCAAAGAAAAATCCTCAACATCATGTGTCAAGAAATTATCAAGAAAAACTGCCTTGATATCCTAAAAGTAGAGGGCAAAATAGAAATGGAAAGACTTTATTTACCACACAATGGAGGCTCCAAAATGATAATTCCCAGGAATATAATAGGCAAATTCCAGAGCTTTGAAATCAAAGAGAAAATACTTCAGGAAGTCAGAAATAATTCAAATACCATGGAGTCACAGTCAGTATCATACAAAAAAATTAGCAGCTACTGCATTAAAAGAATTGAGGGATTGGAGTATGATATTCCAGAAAGCAAAAGAGCTGGAATTATGCAGTAAAACTAAGGATATTCTCTCAAGGGAAAATGAATATTTAATAATATAGTGGACTTTAAAGCATTCTGAAGCAAAGTTCAGAACTAAATAGAAAATTTGACTTTTAAATATGTCTCAAGAGAATCATAGAAAGATAATCATGAAAGAGAAATCATAAAGAACTCAATAAGGTTATACTCTGTACCTTTCTATATGGGGAGATAATACATGTTTCTTTTAAGAATTTTACAATTTTTATGGCAGTTAGAAGCATTTTACATAGAAAAACATTGTGGGAGTGAATCAATTATGTTGGGATGATATAAAAAATTGATAGGTAAAAAGATGGATGCTCTAGGAGAAGTAGTACTGGAGAGTAAGAATGGGAAAAATTTTTCTCACATAAAAGACTCATGCAAGGAAGAGATTTCACAATGGAGTTGAAAATAGTGTGTGTGTGGAAGGAAAGCAGTGTCTGAAACTCACTTGCCTCAAAACTGTTTTAAGGAGTGAATATACATACATACACATAATATATACATACATATACATATGTGTCTGTGTATATATAGATACAGATATAGACTCATGCATATACTTACATACTCAATTGGTAACAGAAATCTATCTTACCCAACAAGGAAGTAGGAGGGGAAGGAGTTAAGTGTAGGGTAGGTGGTGATAAAAGGGAGGGCATTTAAAAGCAGACAGTGGTCAGACAAAAAACAGTCTTTAGAAGGGGGATAGGATAAAAAGAGAAAGAGAAAGATAAACAGAAGAAAATTGTGTAGAGGGAAATGCACAGTTAGTGATCATAATTGTGATTATGAATGGGGTAAATTCACCCATAAAATGGAGGTGAATAGCAGAATGGATTAGAAACCAGAATCTGACCATACGTTACTTGTGAGAAACACACTTGAAACAGATCCACACACAGAGTTAAAATAAAGGACTAGGGTAGAATCTATTATACTTTAGCCAAATTAAAAGGGGCAGGGATAGTAATCATGATTTTAGACAAAATAGAAAGAATAATGAACCTAAGTAAAAGAGGTAAGCAGGGAAACTACATCTTGCTAAAAGGTACGATAAATAGTGAGGTAATATCAGTACTAAACAAAAATGCACCAAATGGCATAGCATTCAAATTGTTAATGGAAGAGTTAAATGAATTACAGAAGAAAAGAAACAACAAAATTGTACTTGTGTGGAGCCTCAATTTTTACTTTGCAGAATTAGATAAATCTAACAAAAATTAGAAAGAAGTTAAAGAGATGAATTGATTTTTTTCTATTAATTTATTTTTAGTTTTCAACATTCACTTCTACAAGATTTTGAATTACATCTCTTCCCTCCCCTCACCCCGACAGCATGCATTCTGATTACCACTTCCCCCAGTGTTCCCTCCCACCTATTACCCTCTGCTTCTCTTATCCCCTTCATCTCTATTTTCTTGTAGGGCAAGATAGATTTCTATACTCCATTGTCTGTATGTCTTATTTTCCAGTAGCATGTAAAAACAGTTTTTAACACTCATTTAAAAAAAAACTGAGTTCTATATTCTTTCCCTTCCTCCCTCCCCACCCACCCCCATTGAGAAGACAAGCAATTCAATATAGGTTATACATGTGTAGTCAGGCAAAACACTTCCAGAAAGGTCATGTTATGAAAGACTAACTATATTTCCCTCCATCCTATCCTTCCTTCCCATTTATTCTATTCTCTCCTTTGACCCTATCTCTCTTCAAAAGCATTTGCTTCTGATTATCCCTCCACCCATTTGCTCTCCCTTCTCTAATGCCCCCTTATCCCCTTCCCACCAACATATTAAGTAACATATTAAGCCAAATTTGATGAGAGTAAGGTTCACTCATTTCCTCTAACCTCCCCCCACTTCCATTCCATTGTAAAAGCTTTTTCTTGCCTCTTTTATGTGATATATTTTACCCTTTCTAATTCTCCCTTTCTCCTCCCAATATATTCCTCTCACACTTTAATTTCACTTTTTAGATATCATCCTTTCATATTCACCCTGTGCTCTCTGTCTCTCTAGTATGTATATATATATATATATATATATATATGTATATATGTATATATGTATATATGTATATATATTTTGCATGTATGTGTATATGCATGTATGAGTATCTATCTATCTATCTATCTATCTATCTATCTCTCTATCTATCTACCAATCTACCTATTCCCTCCAACTACATTATACTGAGAAAGGTCTCATGAATTACAAAGCATGGGCAAAGAAAGAGAATCCTACCTCAGTACCAGTGAAAAGATTCTTGCAATCCCCCTCTTATCAACTGCTTGATCCCTTCACTGTCTGTGGGATGAGAGCTCCTGAAGGGGCCACTGCTGCTGCTACTGTCACCACCATCCCAGAGCTGTTGGACCATGCTCCTCTATCACCTAGGTCTGACAGACTTTTCCTACTGACCTTCTAAGTTGTCTTTGGCATTATGGGGCCAAGAAGTCTGGAAATTACCACAGCTGCCAGTGATTTAGTCCCCTGAGGCCTGCTCCAATCCTGTCTGCGCTGGCATGACCCACTCTGGATTGTGCTCTTCTCTCAGACTGGTGCAACAGACCTTTCCTGTCAACTTCTAGGTTGTCTTGGGCTGGAAATTTGTTTCACTCTGTCATTTTGTGGGTTCTGCTACTCTAGCATTTGTTTAGAGTAATTTTTACAGGTATTTGGAGGAGTTTCAGGGAGAACTCAAGGAAGTCCCTGCTTTTACTCTGCATTTTGACTCCACCCTTTGAATTGAATTTTAGAGAACAAAATTAGATTCTGCAGAAAATTAAATGGGAATAGAAAAGAAAATGTTTTCTCAGTGGTATATGGTACCTGCACAGAAACTGACCATGTATTAGAGCAGAAGTTCCCAAATTTATTTTGCCTACCACCCCTTTTAAAAAAAATACTCAGCACCCTCCTGGAAATTTATTTTCTTTAATCCTTTAATTTTTTTTTAAATTTGTGTCATTTCAAAATATATATATATATATATATATATATATATATATATATATAACATATATATTTTTTAAATGATGCATTTTCAATTTATTGCAAATTTGTATTTTTTCTGCATTGAAAATTTGATGATGCAATATTATATCTTGTAACCATATAGTAGTATCCTATTGTAAACAAGTCATTACATGCACATATTCCTAGCAATGCTTGCTGGACTTCCTGGCAATGTGTGACATGCTTTCCTGTCAATACTTGCTCGTGCAGACCTGTTGGTGGAAATGACCACTGATTGGTTACAACTTGCATTTTGTGTGTTTATTTGGAAAACAACGTAATTGCTATGACTTTAACTCTGTTACACAACAGATGAAACATGTACAAATGTTTTTTCAAAATTTTCTTATGATCTCTTCTTCCCTTATGCTTCCATTGCCTCCCTTATTTTCGTTTAATGCCTCACAATTGCACCCGAGGCTACTGCCATCCCTCAAGATCATTCTAGTGCACCCAGGGGGTGGCATCACCCACTTTGGGAACTTCTGTATCGAGTATAAAAACCTAACTAAACGTATTCTTTTCAGATCATAATACAGTAAAATTTATGATAAATAAAGGGCCATGGAAGCATAGATTAAAAATTAATTGAAAACCAATCTAATCACAAAGAATAAGTGTATCAAAGAACAAGGCATTGAAATAATAAATAATTTCGTAAAAGAGAGTGACAACAATTCAAAATTTGTGGAATGCAACCAAAGCAGTATACTTGGGGGAAATTTATATTTTCAAATACTTCCATCAATAAGAGAGAAAGAACAGATCAATGAATTGGGCATACAATTAAAAATACCTAGAAAAAGAACAAACTAAAACTCTTCAGGTAAATACCAAACTGAAAATCCTGAAAATCAAAGGAGAGATTAATAAAATTGACAGCAGCAAAACCATTAAATTAATGAGCAAAATTAGAAGCTGGTATTATGAAAAAAATAAAAAGATAAAACATTAGTTAATTTGATATGAAAAAAACCCCCTAAATTACTAGTATCAAAAATGAAAAAGATGACTACATCATCAATGGAGATAAAATTAACACAATAATTAAAACTTTTTTTTTGCCATATGGCTAGTATAAGTGTTGTTCATGACTTCTCATATAATTGAAATCAAATTGCTTACTGTCTCAAAGAAGAGGGACCAGGTGTGAAAGCGAGGGAGAAAATTTGGAACTCAAAATTTTTTAAAATGGTTGTTCAAATTTTTTACATGTAATTGTGAAATATTTAATGAAATAAAATAATTTAAAAAATTATTCCTCATATCTAGAAATCTGGGTTCTTAATGTTTCTGTAACCATGTGCATACCAGGATTCTTTAAATGCCCAGAGCCCCTGTACTTTGATGCTTCTGATCTATCAGTGTTGAAATCCAACTGCTTTTTTGCTGTTCATGTATAGAGGTCTTTCATGTTCTTTGTTGTTGTTCAATCATTGTGAGTTGTGTCTGACTTTTTTTTTTTTACCTCATTTTGGGTTTTCTTGGCAAAGATACTGGAGTTGTTTGTCATTTCCTGCTCCGGCTCATTTTATGGATAAAGAACTGATGCAAACAGGGCTAAGAGACTTAGCCAGGGTCACATAGTTAGTAACTATCTTAGGTCAGATTTGAACTCAGGAAGATGATTCTTCCTGACTCTATGCCTGGCATACTATGTATTGTGCCACCTAACTACCCTTTCATGTTCTTAGTCATTCTATACATTTGAGACGTGTGGCAAAAGTTAAGTCAATTGTGCCTCATGACTAACTTAGAGAATTTCATAAAGGCTAACTACCTGGCTGCTAGAAAATTAATGATTTTTTTTGGTGGGAGCCAGCTCTTAAAAAGCCTTTCTCTCACACAGTTTAGATTCTATCCAGACTGGGCTCATAGCTGTTTCCCTTATACTATATTCTTTTTCCTTCTTCTAAACCTTTGCCTTTGCCCTTCATGCCTAGGATGCTCTCCCTCCTTACGTTTGGTTCTTGTAACCCATGGCTACTTTTAAGCTCAGTTTACGTTATCAGCTCTTACTGTGCTGATCATCTTGATCTTCCTCCTGATTCCCCCATTGTTAGTGTTACCCCTCCTATTACTCTGTATTTATTTGTGTGTATTTTCTATTTCTCTAACACGTTATGCTTCTTTGCTGTGGAATACAGCTTTCTTGAAGTCAGAGATGATTACGCTTTTGTCTTCGTAGTCCCAACATCTACTAATACTGTTGCATAGTAGTCACTTAACAAATGTTCATCAAATTGAATTCAGTTGAATTATTGAGTTTTAAAGGAGATTGAAATCTATGTCATTGGATGAAAGGGCCCACACCAAAGATATTCCATGTGCTTAAAATGTTGAAATGTGGAGGAAGTGTCTTTATATATCACATGTTAAACCCCCCATTTCACCTGCATATCTTTAGCAGCTGTATTCTGGTTCATTTTGTACAGTCCCTAGTATCACAAATAATCAAGTTCTTAACAAAAGCTTTTTGATGAAAATGAAAAATGTAGATATAATTAATGTGCCCATTGGACCAAAAGAATTTAGCTGTGATTATACAATCATGTCTATCAGATTCTTCCCTTCTCCTTGCCCTTAATGTAAATTTCAAAGTTATTATAGGTCAGGGGAAGGGGAGGGTCACTTCTCTATGTTACCTGCCTCACCATTTCATGCTTGGTCAGCTGGGTTGGCTAAATTCTACCACTGAGTGGCTCCTTTGATCCAATTACATGGACCTTGCTTCTTGCTTTAAGTAGAGTGGAATTGATTGCAAATAAAATTTCTAGGAGTCAGATTTGTTTGAAGCCCATCTCTTCAGCTCTAGGTCCCACAGGAAGGAGGTTGTCCCCTTTGGGGGCTGTTAAATGTATCTCAGAAAATCCTTGGACATCTCTGATTTAATTGTTTGTATTGAGTGTGGATCTTATACAACATTTTACCTCCTTAAATTCCATCTGCTTTCTTTTAGTCTTCCTAGACTGAGACATGTCTGCTTATGGGAATCTAGTCAGATAGAGATAGAAAGCACCTTGTTAATATCTGCAAACTCCTAAAGCAAATAGTCCATTAACCTGCCAAGCCTGGTAGTCTGTCCTGGGACTTCTTTCTGTGCTAGTCTGAGAGCCTGCTTTCTGTCTCCCAGAATTACAAAGTCACCTAGAAGGTTTCCCCTAGACAGGAGGAGGTCTTTGATTTCTTCATTGAAATTTTCTGTTCAATACCTTCATCACAAAAACTCCAAACCAGAATGTTCCAGATGAATTCCTAATTTGTCAAGTCAGAGGAAATATTATTTGAAATGTTCATTCTACCTTGATGACATGGGTGAGCTCTTTCTTGAAGTCTCACTTATGGACCTTGTAAAATTGCAATCCTCAGCTTCTGGAGGAATTGTAGGGCTCACTTGTGCCTCATGGTTGATCTGCATAAAGATAACAGAGTTAGCTACCCTTTTGGTCTATCTGGAATCCATACCTTTACCCTGCCCCCGTTGCAAAGCCAGGCTAACCACTGATAACAAGAGAAAAACATTTCTTATGTGAATTCTCACTTCATGTTACTCTTCCCCAAATTACATCACTTAGAACAAATCTACTGGAAATGCAGAGAGATCACTGAGATAGAAAGTTAACTCTTTTTTCTATCTATTTTTTATTTTTAAATTTTTTTGTCCTCATTAATTTGACTGTTTACTTTTGGTTAATGAGATTCAGTTCCACAATCCCTTGAGTTTCAAATTTTCTCCCCCTCCTCTACTCCCTCCCCCCCCCCCGCCATGGCAGCATATAATCAAGTATAGGATCTGCAAATACTTTCACATTAGACATTAGTCAGGTTATAAAGAAGGATTGTAACAGATTGAATGAGCAATGGGAAAGAGGAAATAAAACCAAACAAGAAAAAGAAAGAGATCAGGTAGTTTGCTTCAATCTGTATTCAGACTCTGTTCTTTCTAGTTTTTTCTCTGAATGTAGACATTTCTCTTCACCATGAGTCTTTTGGAGTTGTCTTATAACCCTTCATTGCTGAGAAGAGTCCAGTCTATCGAAGCTGGTTGTCACACATATGTTGTGTCTGTAATTGTGTACAGATTTCTCCTGGTTCTGCTTTTCTCACTCAGCATCAATTTATACAAGTCTCTCCAGGAAAATGTGAAGTCCATCTGCTCCTCATTTCTTATAGCACAATAGTATTCCATTACATTCATATACCACAACTTATTTAGCCATTCCCCAATTGATGGGCATCCCCTTAATTTCCAATTCTTTGCCTCCACAAAAAGATCTGCTATAAATATTTTTGTACATCTGGGTCTTCCTCCTACTTCCATGATACAACCATAAAAGTGGTATTGCTGGGTCAAAGGGTATGAAATTATTTATAGCCCTTTGGGCATAGTTCCAGATTGTTCTCCAGAATGGTTGAATCAGTTCACAACTCCACCAACAATGCATTAGCATTCCAATTTTTCCACATCCTCTCCAGCATTTGTCATTTTCCTGTTTATCATCTTAGCCAATCTGACTGGTGAGATGTGCTACCTCAGAGTTGTTTCTATCTGAATTCCTCTAAATACTAGTGATTTAGAGCGTTTTTTCATATGCTTAAAAATATCTTTAATTTCTTCCTCTGAAAACTTCCTGTTCATATCCTTTGACCATTTATCAATTGGGAAATGACTTGTATTCTTATAGATTCGACTCAATTTCCTGTATATTTTAGAAATGAGGCCTTTATCACAGACATTGATTATAAAATTTTTTTCCCAGTTTTCCACTTCCCTCTTAATCTTGGTTACATTGCCTTTGTTTGTACAGAAACTTTTCAATTTAATGTAATCAAAATTATTCATTTTGCATTTTATAATGGAGAATTAACTTTTTAGGTGGCAAAGTAAGGCTATGAAAGGATCCTGATAGGCTACAATGAAAGACCTAAACTAATGATATGAAGTTGAAAGTGAGAACACCTTAAAATTAGCTCTGGAGATTTTAGGAGATCCAAAACTCAGTAGTAATAGTGAACAGTAAGCTCAACTGTCAGGAATAGTGTAGCAAAATCGGTACTAACTTTAGAGTCAACAGACCAGGATTTGACACTGTCTGAGGTTGGATAAATCCCTTAACTTCTTTGGGGCTCAGTTCTACAACTGTGAAAAGAGGGCCTTGGACTTGAAGACTTCTAAGGTACTTTCTAGCTCCAATTGTGTAAGCCTAGGGTCATGTGATACTATCTGTATGACCTTGGGTAAATCACTTGCTTCTCTGGGTTTCAATTTCCTCCTTTCTAAGATTAGAGTTGGACTAGATAGTCCCTAAAGTCCTAGTCAGATCTATATCTGTGATTTCATGGTGGCTAAAGACATCAATTAATTCTTTTAATTTTATCTTATTTCTAATTTATGGCATAAAATGAGCATTTTCATAACATTGTACAATGAAAAAGATGGTTATACGTGAAACTACAGATCTACTATGTACAACTTGCTATTCCTTTCAAATATGCAAAAAATTTTCATGTAAATTTCTTTTTTGCTTCCCACCCACCCCCACCCCTGCCCTAGAGAAGACTACTATTTATATGTGCATGTGTATACACACACCTATACATACATACATACATACATACATACATACATACAGTTATTCTATAGATACTTCTATTTATCAGTTTTTTCTCTGGATACAGATAGCATCTTTCTTCATATGTGCTTTATATAGTCCTATATCATTCTTAAAATAATATTGCTACTATTGTATACAGTGTTCTCTAGTCTATACTGAGAGATCTTGGCTCTGCCTCCTTTGTAGATGGATTTGTTGTTGAAATTGTGGTTCAGCTGAATCAGCTCTGAGGTTCCTTCTTGCTCTGGGACTCAGTTTTTAAATTCTGTTATGCCATTGTATTCTTACTTTTATGTGATGACAGCTTAGATTAAAAAATGAACCTCAGCCTTAGAGTGGTATTTCCTGGCTATCATTTGGATGGGTTTTGGTAGCTAACACAAATCTTTAATACTGTCAAACTATTTGTGAATGTTTGTGCATGTGATTAGTTTGTTTTTTCAAATTAACTTTCCCCAACTCATCATAAATGCCTTGCTCTTTGACTGTCGTAAAGTCTGAATGCGCCATTGACTAAGTAGATCTCTGACAGACAAGTTTTTACCTTATCTTCCCTGGAACTAGGCCTCTATATTACTTCCTGCCATCTCCACACCATGGTACCTCCCCTCAGCTTTCTTTCTTTAGCTCCCCTTTATATGCTGTCTTCCCTCCTTGTTATATAACTCATTGAGAGCAGGAAATATTTTGTTTTTTTTATTTGTGATTGTATAAATGCCAACTGGTACATATCAACCTCCTAAAAATGTTCATTCTATCTGTCTCTGTCTCCCACCCCTTCTTTCCTCGCTCTCTCACTTACATATTTCCCACTTCTAGTCAAAGCATATTCTAATCCAACACAACAGATCTGTAAGATGTTTGACATGTATTTTCTAAATTAATTGCTGAATAATGACTTAAGGAAAACATTTTTGAGACCACAATCACCTTAGTGGTACTAATAATAATAGCTGTCTTTTACATAGCACCTTGAAGTTTATAAATCACTTTCTATATATTATATCATTTGATTCACTCAACGCTGTGAGACCGATACAAGTATTATTTTACAGATGAGATAGGGTAAGTATTTTGCCCACATCTCCCCTAGTTAATAAGCATCTGAAGTGAGATTTGAACTCTGGTCTTCCTGACTGCTAGCTCTATCTACTGTGTCTACTCATATGGATCCATATGTGGAACCATACAGAAAATGAAGACCTTTCAAATGCTGTGGATAAGTTCATCTACCTTGGAAGTATACTTTTCAGAGTTATACACATAGATGATGAGGTTGATGCACGTATTGCCAGAGCTAGGGCAGTGTTTGGAAGGCTCCAAAAGAAAGTATGGGAGATAAGAGATATTAGACTGCCTATCAAACTGAGGGTCTACAGAGCCTTTTTACTGACCTAATTGTGGTATGCCTATGAGACTGGACCGTACACCACTGCCATCCCACAAAGTGGTGGTGATGGTTTGCAACTAGTAGAGCTGGCTGGCTCCTTTTACATGATGGCTCCTTCCCTAGATGGTGACTTTGAAGGTTGGGCTGGTCAGCAGTTATTTCTGATGATGGTAAGGCCATTCTCTACAATGCTTTTTCCCCTCAAGGATGTGTGCAGGGGCTGGGATGGAATCAGGTTTGACAGTTTGGGGATGCTTTTCATGAATCTAGTGATTAAAATCTTAGACTGTCTTCTTTGGGATCTGAAGGGTGGCAAGCTGGTAGTAGTGATTTGACTTGTCTGGCACATGATGCCTCTTATCCCTCCCCTGACACCCTGCTTGCAGCCCCAAAGGGTATTTTGCCTGCTTCAACTTGGCTGATATGCCAGGAAGGAGAGTCCTTTACATACATATGTTTTTGGTTTTAAATAGATGCTTTTCATTGTATTAAAAAAACTTTCATGTGTAGATTTTGTTGGGGTTTTTATAGCATAAATGAGTATTGTATTTTGTCAAATTACATTTTTCTGCATCTATTTATATAATCATTTGGCTTATAATATCTTTGTTTTTCATGATTATCTTAGTTTTATTTCTAATGTTGAATTGTCTTTCAATACCTGATTTAAATTTAACTTGACTATAGTGAATGATTTTTAAAATAAATGGCTATAATATTTTTTGCCAGGATTTTATTTAAAATGTTTGAATCAATATCTATTAATGATATTTATAGTGGTCTTTCTTTGATTTATTCTTCCCTTGTTTAGGTATTAGGACTATATTTGTCTCTTAAAAAGAAATTTGGGATACAACCACAAAATTGGTATTGCTGGGTCAAAGGGTATGAAATTATATTATATAGATATAGATTATATTTCTTCCTGGTTTTTGAGAATAACTTGAGTATTACATGTGTCAATTTTTTTCTTATAAATCCATATTTTTGATAACTTTTCATAGCTAGTTCAACTTCCTTTCTTGAGATCACTTAAGATCTTTATGTGGTGTCCTGTTAGCTTAGGTGTTTTACATTTTTGTAGATCATATTCTATTATCTCTTTACTTCTCAGGTTTGTGGGTATATAGTTGTGTACACTATGTTTAGATAATTCTTTTGACTGCTTCTGAGTTAATTGTGATTTCATCTAAATTATATCTTGCGTCAATCTAATTTTCCTGCCTCTTCTTTTTAATCAGCTTGACTAATGGTTTGTCAATTTTAAAAATTATTTTCAAATTACTCTGTTTTGGTCTTATTTATTGTTTCTTTAGGAGGCAGCTATAGTGGTTCAGTAGATAGAGTGCTGGCCCTGGAGTTAGGAAAACCTGGGTTCAAATTTGGCCTCAGACACTTGCTAGCTGTGTGACCCTGGGCAAGTCATTTAACCTTTGTTTACCTAATCCAATGGAAAAGAAAATGGCAAATCAGACCAGTATCTTTTTCAAGAAAACTCTCATGGACAGTGTCAATAGGGGCACAAAGAGTTGCACACAAACTGAAGAATAACAACATTGGTTCTATAATCTTTTTGGTTTTGAATTGTCCATGTGTCTTCTAATTTTCAAAATGCTTTCTTTTGTGATAGTTTTACGTTTCAATATTAATTACATATCCTGTTAATCCTCTCTTTTTATTTTCTCAATATGCCTTTTTAGGTATATAATTTTATAATTGGAGAGAAAAAAGTTTGTGCTGAATCCCAGAAATTTTAGAATGTTTTCTTAACATTGTCATTTTTTACAGTTATTTTTCTATGGATTATTTTTTGACTCACTCATGTTTTACAATTACACTATTAATTTTCATTTGTGACTGATTCCTTTGCTTGTGTTCCCTTAATTGGTTTCTATTTTTATTCTACCATGGTCTATAAAAAGACACGTGGAGTATTCTTGCCTCCATTTAACATTTATTTACAATTTATCTGGGTCCCAATAAGTTGTCTGTTTTTAAACATGTTGTTGTTGGTCCTTCATTTTTTTGAAGAGGACCAGTGGCATCATGGCTGATGTCTTGACTTGCATTTGAATTGGATTTAAGTGAGGCAGAGTTGCACAAAGCCATCAGCTTCTCCCTCTCTTCTAGAGTCATTAAAGTCCAGTGGCAAGACAGAAGTAAGAATGAGTGGCAATGGCCTGGGATACAATGGATGACCTTGGTATCTTCAGTGTCTGACCAAGCTCTAAGTGTTCCATAATGCCTCCTTTAGCCATCTTCATGGCCATTGGAATAGTTTGTTCTCATCTGGCCATTCTGCCAGGGGAAGTCTTCATGTGCTTAGGACAGACATTCCCCTAACTCACCAATGAGTTTAAGGTCTGTTTGTTACCCTCAATATGTTTTAGACTGTCAAGATGGTTTTACTGGGCTATGGCTATTGTGCATGCTACAGCTTCTTGAAGCCACAGGTAAGAATTGGGTGAAAGGTGGAATCAATAATGGATGAGCAACCCTGAAAAGGGCTCAGCAGGCCCCCACAATCAGAGGTGCTACTCCTCTCCAAACATCCCACATACCTCTTTCAAACATTCTGTGTGGTGATAAGAAATATGTGTATGTATTATTTTATAGTTCCATTCAGGAGATACCATAACTCTAAGCTTTGAAGTTCTCAAAGTTTGTTCAGTTCTATGTATTTCCTTTTGTTTATCTTTATGTTAGATTTTTCCAATTCTGAGAAAGAAACATTAAAATCAACTACTACTACTCTTATATTCATATATATAATAAAGTCTTTTTCAATTCAATTAATTTTTTCCATTATTAATTTTGATACTATGCCATTTGAATATGTTTAATATTGACATTGGTTCATTATCTCAGGTTCAGTTTATCACAATGTAATTTCCTTTTTCAATTTCTGTCAACATTATAAAATTTTATTTTTGATTTTTTCTGTCAGCAATATTTCTCCTCCTGACTTTTGGATTCACATCAGGTGTAATACCTTTTGTTCTAGCCTCTCATTTCGATTATATTTATTTTTTGATATTTTTTTCTTGGAAACAATACATTTGGGGTATGGTTTTCTCAGCCGTTCTGCCCCTCCTTCCAATTTATTGGATTATTTAGCTTATTCACATTTAAAGTTATATGAGTTACATTTGTATTTTCCTCAATTTGTGCCATATCTATTTATTAATCTGTGCACACAGACATGTACACACATATACACATATATTCCCTTCCTCTTTTTGGTCCATATTTTTTTCTCTATGAATAGTTTTTATTAAGCTATATCACTCCAGTGCAATCCTACTCCAATAGACTTTTTCACACTCTCATTTTTCAACTTTCCCCCTAGTTTAAGGGTTTTATTTTTCTTTCTTTTATTTATCATCGATTTATCATCTTCTTCTTTGAGAGATTAAGTGATTAGTTCAAAATACTTCTCTCCTCTAACTTCTTTTGTTGATTCATTTTTCTGCACTTTTTTCCTAAGAATTTGTTTTTTCTTAATTTATTTTTTTTCCCAAGTATTCTGAAATTTTATTCTGATTTGTTATGTACATCATTATTTTTTTCCTTCTTTAATCTGTTTATATTCATCATGAAACTTCTCAAACACAGGTTTCAGCTTTCTCGTCTAACCTATTTCTAATCTATCACTTTTATAGATTTTGCCTCTATATGCCCTGTTTTTTGTTCTGTTTCACTCCTAGAAGGATTAATTGATGAGGGAGGTAATATAGATAGAAGCAGTGTCCCATGATAGAAATTTCCCTGTGGCTCAGATTGTGTACTTAAATTCTATTATTTTTACTATCCATGATTCTTTTCCTTTCCAATGGATAAATCATCATCATTCTGGGCCCATTTCTCCTTTCCCTATTCAAGCTGCCCATAGATTCTCACATATTCTTTTATCTGAGGCAGGATGTTGTCCATGGAGATACAATATTGTCTCAAATCAAGACATTTCCTAAAGTACCAACTCCCTGAAGATGAAATCCATAATCAGATTGCTCTCTCCCATGGAAGTTTGTTTTTTGTTTCAAAGAGGACCAATGATGTCATAGGGGGATATTGACTCACATGTGATTTGGATTTAAGGGAGACAGAATTGGATAAAGTTGTGAGCCTCACTCTCTCTTCTACAATCATCAAAGTCCAGCAGCATGACAAAAGTCAGAATAACTGATGATGGCATAGGACGCAGTGGATGACCTTGGTGTCTTCAATGTTTGACCAAGTTCTAAGCTCTCCACAGCATCTTCTTCAGCCACCTTCATGGCATT
Source organism: Pseudochirops cupreus (assembly GCA_028627135.1). Taxonomy (NCBI): domain Eukaryota; kingdom Metazoa; phylum Chordata; class Mammalia; order Diprotodontia; family Pseudocheiridae; genus Pseudochirops; species Pseudochirops cupreus. Next base: position 172,632,840 of record CM053581.1, on the reverse strand, counting down.
GGGGTAAATTGTTCTCATCCACACATTCCACCAGGAGAAGTTTTCACATTCTTTGGGGAGACATTCTCCTAAGTCACCAATGGGTCTGAGGCCTCTTGGTTACTGGAAGTACTCTTTAGTGGAACCTCCTCACCTTATTTGGTTTTGATTTCCCCTTCCTTTTCCCCAGTTTTAAATCCTTCCTTCTGACTTCTCTCCCATTCTTCTGCAGCTCTTTTTTTCTTGCTAGAATACTATAGAAACCATTAACCCTCGCTATTTATTATTGTCTTTATATGGTTATATAAAATAGGAGTACATCATCCATTCCCCTCTCTCCTTCACCTTCCTTCTTGATATTTTTACATTCTTCCACTCTATGATTTTGTAAAAATAAAAACAAAACCACACTGATCTAATTTTAGGGGCTTGCATGACAGTCCTTGATGCTTCAATTTCGGCCCTCCACCACTCCTCCTGCTTTTTAAAAATTGCTCTCAGCTCTTTTCTCAATAGTGTGCTTTTATTTCCCTTCCTCCCTTTTTTGCCTTGAAGGTCATTCTTTTTTTTTTTCCCGTTGTTACTTAAAGATTATTTCTAAGCATGGGATAGTTTATTTAATCGGTTTCCTTGGCATTCACATTTATTCATGCCTTTCTTGATCCATATTAGGATAATAGCTTTGGAGCAGGAAAGAAACTTACAGGCCACCTCTCATTTTACAACTGAGTAAACTAAGGCCCAGGACACCTATGTGACTTACCTGAGGACACTGGCAACAGAGCTGGCATTTAAGCCCAGGTCCTCTGACTTCCAATCAAAAATTATTTCCAGTGTCAGATAACTTCTTGTTAAAATAAGTGCTTATACATTTCTGTTACAATGGATAAAACTGAAACTCAAAAAGTTTAACTCATGTACCCAGGGTCACATAGCTAATAAAAGTCTGAGATGCCAGGCTACATATTTTCCAACTCCATGTGAGGTAATTTTCTTCTCTTTTTTAAAATAAAATTTTATTTTTCCCCAATCACATGTTAAAACAATTTTTAACATTTTTTGAAAAGTTTTGAGTTTCAAATTCTACCCCTCACTCTTCCCTCTTTTCAGCTATAACACTGACATAAAGGGAGGTGTTCAGACTGTTATGTAGACCCAGAGATTTACTAGTAATGTTTAACAACCAACTTGTAGGGAGAAACATATTCATGACACGCTTTAAGTTTAATTGTAATTATTAACATTTTTTTAAGCCTAGGCAATCAACAAAATAACAAATCAAGTCCTAGTTTGTAGCGCTTGTTCATTTGTAAGGTGTGAATGCTTTAAATGAAAATTTAAGAATACACTGGTAGGACACACAAGCTAGCTCTAGCACATTTCTGTGTAAACCCCATATTGAAGAATTTATGGGGATTTATTCAAGTTAGGAGTCTTATCTCACTCAGTCCCAACTTCAACTCCCTGTATTAAAATCTTTAGTTTATCCTATTTGCTGCCCATATTTTGTATATTTCTATGTAGTCATCTGAGCTTATAAATTATATTAGTGAGCGCTTTTGGGATTTTGCCTCTTATAAACTTGGAGGTATTTTTACTGCTAGTATACTTCCTACCTTACATTTATTCTCTATGTCATCCAGCACAGTGGATATATAGGCAGATTTCTCCCTCCCCTTCCTTTTCTATTTCAAAGCATTTTTCCCTTGGATTACATCTGTAAGATTTTAGACAAATATTACTTTAAAAATTAAATTTATTGATTCTTTTTGTTTTCACATCATATTCTTTTTGGAACATATTTTGTTTTCTTTTAATAGAGAAAAACCAGTTAAGCAAACTTAACTGATGCATTGACTGCATATGATAATGTATGCAACTTTCCATACCTGTAGTCACCTATCCTTCTAGTCCCAAAGAAAGAATCTGCTTCTAATCTCTCCCCTGGCACTGAAAATGGTCATTACAATTCTCCACGGCTTGGCTTCATTGAACATTCTTTCCATTTGTGTTTTTGCCATCCTTATGTCTATTTTTCTGCTAGTTCTGCTTACTCATATGGTATCAGTTCATATGTGTCCCCACACTTCTTTGAATTCCACAAAAATATTCCATTACATTAATATGGAGACCTGTGATTTTTCTGGCATTGGGTGAGGAAATAACTTGGTGAGGAAATTCCTCTTGGCCAGTCAATAAGAATTTATTAACATCTACTACATGCTAGACACTTCTAAAATGTGGAGATACAAAGAATAATTGCAATAATGCATATTGGGTATAGGAGAGCCTTTATTTCTACATCACAGTAAATATAGATTTTATAAAGGATTCATAGGAGCCCAAATAGATGCATAGACAATATAAACACTGAAAGGATTTAGATGAGCCCCTTAGAAGATACAGTAAGCATTTAAAGCATTCAAATAGTCTATAAGAGGCAGCTAGATGGCACAATGAATAAAGTGCTGAGCCTGGAATCCGGAAGATCAGGTTAAAATCCTGAGTTCTCTCAATGCACATCATTATCTTCTCTCCAAGTTATAGTTTTAGAGAGTTGCTGAGGGCACTAAGAAATTAAATGGCTTACTTAGCATCATACAATATGTATCACCAGTAGGACTTGAACCCAAGTTTTCCTGGCTTGACTTAAAAAAAATATTTATTTACTTTTAGTTTACAATATTCAGTGCCACAATCCCTTGAGTTTCAAATTTTCTCCCCCACCATCTCCTCCCCTCACCCATGGTGGCATGCAGTCAGATATAGGATCTTAAAGTACCTTCACATTAAACATTAATCAAGTTGTAAAGAAGGATCATAACAATGGAGTGAACAATGAGAAAAAAGAAACAAAACAAAACTCTCTGACCACTCTCTGCCAACTATTTTCTAGTATTCCCAGCAGTTTTTGTCAAATAGTGAGTTCTTATTCCAGAAGCTGGGGTGTTTGGGTTTATCAAACAGTAGATTACTATAGTCATTGACTGCTGTGTCTTGTGTACCTAATCTATTGTACTGATCCACTACTCTATTCCTCACCCCATACCTAGTAGTTTTGATGACTATTGCTTTATAATACAGATTAAAATCTAATATCGCTAGGCCACCTTCCTTAGCATTTCTTTTCATTAATCCCCTTGATATTCTTTTGTTCTTCCAAATGAATTTTGTTACTATTTTTTCTAGCTCTTTAAAATTATTATAGATAGATTGATTGGTATGGCACAAAATATGTAAATTAATTTAGGTAAAATTGTAATTTTTATTATATTAGCTTGACCTAGCCATGAGCAACTGTTGTTTTTTTTTTTTCCAATTCTTTAGATTTGACTTTATTTGTGTGAAAATTGTTTTGTAACTGTGTTCATATAGGTCCTGGGTTTGTTTTGGCAAGTAGATTCCCAAATATTTTATAATGTCTACAATAATTTTAAATGGAATTTCTCTTTCTATCTCTTGTTGTTGGACTTCATTAGAAATATATAGGAATGCTGAGGATTTATATAGGTTTATTTTACATCCTGTAACTTTGCTAAATTTATTTATCTCAAGTAGTTTTATACTTGATTCTCTAGATCTCTAAGTGTAGCATCATATGATCTGCAAAAAGTGATAGCTTAGTCTTTTCTTTCTGGTTTGATTTTTTACTCATCCTTGAATCAATGGGCAAATACTTTGTTTCCATTTTTTTTCTTTTGGCTATTTTAAAAAGTGTTCCTACAATCAAAAGGTAGGAACAAGTTAGACACTGTTTTTGGTTAATTTCAAGTTGTTTTCAGAATGGCTGGACCAATTTGAACTTCATCAACAGTTTATTACTGTGCTCATTTTCCCAAACTTCCTACAACATTTGAATATTTCCATATTTTGCCATATTTGCCGACTTGATTGGTGTGAGGTCAAAATTCAGAGTTTAGTTTATTTTTCTCTTATTATTAGCAATTTGGAGCAAGATTTTATCAATCTTTTATTTGGTGTAACCACTAATCTCTTGAGGACTGATTGTGGCTATTTTTATATATGTTAATTCACTATACATCTTGGATATCAGACTTTTATCAGAAATGTTTGTTGAAAATAAATCTTCCTTATCATAGCCATCCTAATTTGCTTGTGCAAAAGCTCTTTAATTTTATGGATTCTAAGTTGTCTGTCTGCTCTTTTATGATCTCCTCTATCCCTCCTTTGGTTAAGAATTCTCCCTCTTGCCAATTTTGTGAAAGGTACATTCTACTATTCTCCATTATTTTGTTATGTGAACTTTCACACTTAACTCACAAATCCATTTGGAGCTCATTGTGCCATGTGCTGCTGATCTAACTACTGTTTGCCAAACTGCTTTTTAAACCCAGCAGCTCTTGTCAATGTGGGATTCCTTTTTTCCAGTGCTTTACATTCTTGGGTTTGTTGAATGCTGTTCTGATGAGTTTATCTGCTACTTCTTCTCTTGATTGTCTATCCTGTTTGACTGAATTTCTGGACTTTTTTTAGACAGTATTAAATATGCATGATGATCATTGTTTTATAGTACAATTTGAGGTTTGAAAGTGTTCTGCTCCCTTCATTCCTACTTTTCCCCCTTTTATTTCCATTGCTATTCTAGACCTTTTCTTCCTCCAAATGAATTTTGTTATTATTTTGTCTAATTCATAAAGTATCCCCTTAATAGTATGACTGGTATATCATTAAAACTATAAAATAATTTTAGCAGACTCATCAGACAATTTTTTACCAGTTCTTTTTAGATACATTCCATATCATTCTTAGATTTTAAGATTTCATCCAGAAATCAGAACCTTATTCTCAGACGGCATTTTTAACTTGTTCTCTCCCCAAATCTATCTTTTATTTCTGAATCCTTTCAGAAGCATCTGGTTCTTGGCATCCTTCTCTTTTCCACAAATCTTTTCCAATTCACAGTCAAAGCCAGTCCCTAAGAACTTGGGGGAATGCTAAATAATCCTTCCCAGCAAGCAGATTACTTACTGCCCACTGTGGGAAAGGCCAAAAAATAGATTCTGACAACACTTCCTTGATGTAACCTTTAACCCAGCCTTTCCCCCAACTTCCTAGGACTTTGTGTACACACAGACTAGGTCTAACTTGGGTTCTAAACTGGTAATGTTCTCATTATGTCCCCACCCAGAGTTTCCTGCAAGAAAATATCTAACTATGGTTTATTTCTAAGTTTCCACAGATGTAAATAAAAGGGATCCCCATGTCTTATACAAACACTCAAAGTAAGCAATGGATATTGGTACAGGAGAATTTTTATTTTACCTTATAGTAAAAAAAAAGATGATGTTAAGGGCTCATAGGAGCCAATCAACAGGCAAAAAAAAAATCAAGAAGACATAGAGGAGCCCATTAGAAGATTAAAAACAACAACAATAAAAAAAATTGAAAGCATTCAAATGTTTATAAAAGGCAGCCAGATGGTATAGTAGATAGAGTGCTACTCCTGCAGTCAGGAAAACAGGAGTTGAAATTTGGTATCAGACACTTACTAGTAGTGTGACACTGGGTAAATTACTTTAACCTCTGTCTGTCCTTCTTCAACTGTAAAATAGGGATAATAGCAGCTCCTACTTTCTAAAGTTGTTATGAGGACCAAATAAGATATTTATAAAGTGCTTATCATAGTGTCTGAAACAAAGTTGGTGATTAATAAGTGCTTATTCCCATCTCTTTGTCATGCACAGCCCCATTCCCCTTCCCCCACTTCTGAGGGGAAGTGGGTCTTTTCCAAAGGAAAGTGAACCTTGAGCTGCAATCAAGGAAAGTATTTAACCTTCTAGTGATTTACAATTTCATACAGAGGTCTACAACTCCCTTCCTGTGCCCCGCCAACATAGTACCCACCATAGTTTGGATTCCCCCAAAACTCCTTGGCATGACTGCTGAACAAACAGCACAGCAATTCTGTTGAATCCATCTTTTGATCCCCTAAGCTCTGGAGATCCATACAGATATTCAACCCTACAGTGAATCTCTAAGGGCTCTGATATACCTGAAAAGGAAACATTTTTTGGTACATCCAGATAGTTACTCTGTTCATTGTTGAACCTCCTCTGGATAACTCATTAGAAAGTAAGGAATAGCCAAATCTTGATCTTTAGTGACCCCATGCTGAGGGTTTGCTTTCCTCCTGCAGGTGCTACATAGGTGATGCACCAATTTCTCTAGTAGGGAGGCTATTCACAAAATCCCTCTTTCTTTATAAAAGATCTAATCCCTAAACTCTTTAATTTGGGATTACTCACATGGCAATCTCAAAAACTTGTGATGCCCTAATCTTTCATCTCTAGCTACAAGACCAGATTCCAGAGCCAGAATACTCAGGAAGTCAATATCCTCCCTCCCACTGCTACATTGCAGGTTGGGGACTGAAAAAATTATAAATTTTGCTGTCAGCCTGAGTGTGTAAGGATATATGCTTGTCCTGCATTTTATGCTCCAAGGACACCATTAACCATCAGGGGTAGGGTGGAGAGGATAGGGAGCCTATACCTATGTACACCCACAGGTATGATTCCTGCCCTCATTCTCCTTCTCCCCCACAACATAGGTTTCTCTGCTATATTCTGGTATGTCCCACAAGCAAGGAAAAGGAAGAGAAAAAGGCAAAGGACTGAGAACAATTTTGTTTTATAAGATGGAACAGAAAGGTGGTTCTCTGAAGTAAATGAGGTCCATTCTCTTATGTCACAGCCAGACAATCATCTTAGGGACAACCCCAGTAACTAAAAACCAATCAGGAATTATCTGCTTCCTTTCAATACGGTACCAGTTGCCATGCCATACTTTACAAGGGTAGCATGCACCAAATACCCCAAGGCTTACTACCCTGTAATCTACTAGATCAGGGAGATTAGTTAGTTGATCAGGGAGCTCTTTGATCGATTCCCCTTATACTGAAATAGTCCCTTCTCATTCATGAACCAAGAGAAGAAGCCATGACATAATGGATTGAAAAATGGCATTGGAATCAAGGACACCCTTTTAAGGCTTCAAGTTCTGCCTCTGACACACACTGGTTGTGTGACCCTAAACAAGTCATTTATATTCTGAGTGCCTAAAGCAACAACTCTCTAAGACTGTAAGTTACAGAGCAGTCACTAATCAACATTTTTAAAGGGGATTTCCTTACTGAAGTTCCATATATGATAGAAATCATAGATCTGATGCAAAAGGAGAAAATGCCTACCTACCACCATCCAGGCAGTATCAGATACTAGTTCCTGGAATACTGCACAGATTTTATTCACTGTTCCAAGTCCACACCTCCTGAGGACACTGCTCTTCCTTCCTCCTGATCAGTCTATTTGGAGAAGGTCTTAAATGCAGTACCAAGGAGATTTTTTTTTCCAGAACTGTTGAAGGGTAGCAGAGGGAAGTGGTGATTTCAGTTTGGTTTTACTAAAATCATAGGTCATGAGGGCTCAGGCTAATTAGAAGTTTAATAGGAATGAGGGAAAGTCATTGCCTGTCCTACAAAGCATAAAGACTGCATGGTCATCCTGTAAGAGTAACTAGGCATTGATGAGAATACTCAGGTGAGAGCAGCTACATGGTGGGGGACCTGAACCACATGCTTCTGAGTCCCTCTTTCATTGGTCCTTTCTACAGTCCCTTATTGCACTCCACTGTGTACCAAAACAAAAGCTAAGGCCTGAGCAGCAATCATTTGGCAAATGTCCCTAAGGAGTACTGGCATTCTCTAGGCACTCTCTCCTGTCTTGTTCTCTCTTTCTTCAGTCACCTTTTTATCCTGGACATCACTTCCTTTCTCCTTCATGGGTTTTCCATCTGACTCTGCTTTTGACTTCTTCACAGTACTAGCAGGGTTATAAAACTGTTAATAAGCATTCTAAGAAGGGGAGAAACATGCAGACTTAAGGTAAATGAATGTTCCATTGAATCCCCAGGTCAAATCACCTTAAGAGAAATACAACAAATTTTCCTCCAGACATCAGAGAACAGAAAAGAGTAAGCACCCCACCCAGCACTGTCCACCAGCAACAGGATCATCTTGTCCATGGAAGAAGCATGCTGAGTAGGGCTTTTTATTCCCATTCAGGAAAAAGAAGACACATCTCTGTGCCCAAAGGTCATGAGGGTGCTATTTATACCATCCCATCCTGGTTACCCCTTCACATGTGTCCAAATGGAGAAATGCAGCTATATCAGGACAATTGAGAGCCATTGTTTTCTGGCTTGTGTTGATTTCAGTGAAGGAAACTTTCTCTTCCAATAATGGTAGAGTTTAGTTGGTCCTGCTCTGTTTTTAGGGTAGTATGTTTTGCTAACTCTATCTCCTACTTTGTAGTGAGAGTATGTTGTGGTGAGCCTTCTCAGCTCCCCAGCTCAAAAGTTATTTATGATTTGTTCACTTGATCCTGTTTCCCTCTGGCCTCTCAGAAGTTGAGGTGGCATCACTTTTGATAATGCTACCCCTCTGCTTATACTTACCCCCTGACTTTGTCTCCTATCTCTTTTAGGACTTTTCTCATCTCATTCTCTTGCCTTCAGACCTTCCCTCTTTTTTAGGTCCTTTTCCTCTGATGGATCAGGTCCCTGTTATACTAAAACAAACAAACAAACAAGCAAAAAACATTCTCCCTTGATTTTATTTACCACATCAATCTAATAACCATCTATCTTTTCTCTCCTTGATTACCAACCTGTAGAAAAAAAGTAATTTAATTTTTTCTTCACTTCCTGTCTACACATTCTCACAATTTTTTGTAATCTGGTTTCTGATCCTATCTGTCTACCAAAATCTCTCCCTTCAAGGTCACTAATGACCTCCTAATGCCAAGTCAATGGCCTTTCTTTAGTTCTCATCTTTGGCCTCTCTGTAGCATTTGATTTGTTTGTTTAGCTCCTCCCTCTTAATACTCTCCACTTAATTGGATTCCATGATGCAATACTGTGATCCTCTTGCCTCTTTTTCTCAGAATCCCAGAATTGCAGAGTTGGAAGAGACATATTTTTATTTCTCTTTTTTTTTTCTACATCAGGCTTTCTATCTTTCTGCTCTCCCTCTCTCTCTCTCTCTCCCTCTCCCTGTCTCTCTCTCTCTCTCTCTCTCTATCTCTCTCTCTGTCTCTCTGTCTCTCTGTCTCTCCTCTTCTGTCTTTCTTTGTCTTTGTTTCTGTCTATATCTCTCTCCTCCTCCTCTCCCTCTATCCTTTCTATTCTCTCTCTCTCCCTTTTTCTCTCTTCCATGTCTGTGTCCCCACACCATCTTTGCAATTTTATGTCTCCATGACTTTAATTATCATCTCTATAAAAATGCTTACCAAATGTTTGTATCCAGTACTGAACTCTTCCCAGAGCTCAGTCCTATTTTTCCAATGACCTCTTAAATATTTTCATCTAGATTCTTGTCAGCAAACTCAAACCACTTAAAACAACTCCTCATCTTCCCTATTAAATGTTTCTGAAACAGATTATCCCACTCTCCAAAATTACAATTTTAATATTCAAACATTTAATAAATATGTACTAGGTGAAAATCATCATCTTTGGCTCTGGGGATACTAAGACAAAAAATTAAACAGTTCTTGCCCTCAGGGAGCTCACATTCTATGACAAGAATCCAAAATGTACTATATGCAGATAACTAAGTATAGTTAAGGTAGAGAGCATTCACATCTGGGAACATTAGAAACCCTTCATGTAGGAGGTGACACTTGAGCTATTTTTTCTGTTGTTTTCTTGAAGGAAGTTTTGGATTTCAGAAAGCAGAGGCAAGGAGGGAGTGATGAATGGGAGTTTACCTCTGCAAAGGCACATAAACGGAATATGAATTGTCATATAAGGGAAGTGGCTAGCAGTCTGGTTTAACTGGATGGAAGGGACATAATATGAAAGACTAGAAAGTCATTTGGGAGCTAGTTTGAGAAGGTCCTCAAACGTTGGGCTGAGAATTTTATATTTTATCCTAAAAACAGATGGATTTCACTAAAGATTTATGATTAGGCAAGTGAGATGGCCAGATCTATGCCTTGGGAATATCAATTTGACAATTGTTTGGAGGCAGTCAGATGTCATGAGATCTCAGGTCTCCTGACTCCCAGATCAGTTCCCACTCCTTTCCTCCTACTGGAATAGTATGATTTCACTGAGTTTATTTGATTAGATTTGTAATTTTTGGCACTAAATGAAACAAGAAACAATAGAAGGAAATCAAAAGAGAAAAATTTCTTATCCAAAATTGGAATGGTTTGCTTCAAGAGGTGTTGGAGACCTTTTTGGAGGGCTTTGAGTGGAGGCAGCTGGGTAAACACTTGTCACATCTATCTATCAGAGCAAAGATTCCTTTTGAGTAGGGGTTGGAGTAGGTGTATATTAATGTCCCTTTCCACTGTGAAATTCTATGATTCTATGATTCTCTCTCGGGTTCGGAGGGTAAAGTGTAGATTGCAATAAAGGCAAAAAGGCAACAACTGTACATTCTTTCCCATATCTGTACAATAACTGCAACACGGAGACTGTAATCCTAGGTAGACAAAACAAACCAGCATTGTCTTGGTCTATAGTCCCTCCCCTCTCCCTTTTTCCCCCTGAGAAGTCAATGAGAGAGGAGGAGTTGTTGGGAAATATGATGTGGTCACCCCATTTGTAGATTCTGGGGTGTAACTTCATTGACTTCCTAAAACCTTCCTTTCAAGAGAAAAGAACCCTGGGTTGTGAGGACCCGTGGGGTCACAGATTCACATGTTAATGATGCCTACGTTCAAAGGGGAGAATTGATCAGAAGCAACATTTGTCAGTGATGATGAAGCTGAAAGGTGACATTAGAATTCAGGACTTAATTTCAGGAAGAGTTGGGCTTGACTCCTGACTTAGACAAATTACTAGCTTTGTGACTCTACGTAAATCACTTAACTTCTCCGAGACTTCAATTTTTTCATCTTTAAAATGATGATGATGATAGCATCTTCCTTCCTGGATTATTATGAGGATCAAATGAAAAGTCTATGTATGACTCTATAAGATACATTGGAAGTTTTAAAGTACTTGAAAATGTGATTGATGGTGATGATCATGGAATCATAAATTTAGAGTAGGAAGAGACTTTGAAGACTAATGATTATGCAAGACCCCTGGATCTGAGGTCAAAGGACAAGGGTTCAAATCCCACTGCTGTTAGTTAATATTAGTGTAACCTTACTGAAGTTGGACTAGTTGCATTTTAAAGTTTCTTCCAATTCTAAATCTATAATCTTATGATTTTATGATTGTTTCAAGACAACCTCTTGAAGCAAACCATTCCAATTTTGGATAAGAAAATTTTCTCTTTTGATTTCCTTCTATTGTTCCTTGTTTCAGTTAATGCCAAAATGTTCTTCTTTGGACACATGCAAAGTTTCCATGATTGCCATTTGGAATTACTTTGGGGGCATCTTTTTCTGAGTCTAAACCCATCTTTCAGGAGACTTATCCAAGAACTGGCTATCTTCCTTGGGATAGTAGACTAGGAGTCTTACTAGGTTGTCTCTCATAGAAATCATCTATAGCAGTGGTTCTCAACATTCCTAATGCCATGACCCTTTAATACAATTCCTCATGTTGTGGTGATCCCCAACCATAAAATTATTTTCATTGCTATTTCATAACTGTAATTTTGCTACTGTTAGGAATTATAATGTAAATATCTGATATACAGGATGTATTTTCATTGTTACAAATTGAACATAACCCACAGGTTGAGAACCACTGATTTATAGTCACAATGGTTTTTTTTGGTTGTCATTTGATTGTTTTGGTTTTGGTGCCTATCAATGCCACTTCCTGGAAAGAATACTGAATTTAGAGATGGGTCATGCATTTGAATCTTGGCTCTGGTTTTAATTTAAGAGTCTTTGGGTAAGACATTTGCTGCCTCATTTTCCTCCTCTATACATTTATTGGGTTTGACCAAATGATCTTGAAGGTCTCTTTCAGGCCTAAATCCTATGATTCTATGACTTTTTTTTTTCAAGCAAAAGATACCATCTATCACATAGGAGATAATCTATACCAAACAAAAAATACTTGCTTCCAGAAACTGGTTGTCTTTTTTGCCAAATGTATTCTAAATCTGCAAATTGGAGTGGTTTCAGGAATGTTAGTTCCCAAAGAGGAAAGAGAGGGAACTTCTGAGATTCTCTGAATCCACAAAAGAAAGTTTCCTATAATTGAGGGATGCAAATTTGGCCTTAGATTCATGCTTATAGAATAGGAAGTAGGTTCAACCATCACCTGAGCAGTTAATAAAGTCTATTGCCCTATGATAGATTTTTTTTTCCTGCAGCCTAGAATTGATCTGTCCTCTTTGTGATTTGTGAGACAGGAGCAAAACACAAAATATAATCACTACTTCAGCACCCAAGGAAAAAAAAAAACAAACAAACCAAATAAACCACTTCCACTGTGCAGTTTTCCTGGGCTTAGAAATAACCAAAACTGCAGGGGTCATTTTTTTGATTTATTGGAAATAAAGTAGACCTTATTAACATTTTAATAAAGAGGCTCTTTTGCACTGGGATCTAAGTTGCTGCTATTCCCCTGTGCAATTCCATTCTCTGAAAAGGAGAGAAGACTATTGAGTTCCATAAGCATGATTTGTTAGGTCTGAAACTAAACACTCTAAAGGCAAATGCTTTATTTTCCAAGGGTTGTGTTTGTGAGAGGTGCCCGCCCGATATCTGCGATGCAAAATGAGGAAGCCTTATGAAGAAATCATCCTTGTAAAGCCATTGGTTCTGGTCATCAGCCTCTATCCAATGCTTTCGTGATGATGCTGCTGATCTATTTGGGAAGTTGGCTGGCTCTCAAAGCAGAGTCTCTTCTCAAAGGCTGTTTCACAGTGAAAATATGCTCAGTGCAGCCGGGCGCATGAATGAAAGAGCCGCCGTTTGCTTCTAGTCTGGCAAAATGCAGCAGAGAACTCAGCTCACCCTGTCCTTTTTGCTGTCCCAGGTAAGGCAGACAGTGGCTAGCTCGGGAGTCCTGCCAACCATTCTCTCTCTTCCCTATCTGTATTTTTTTTTTTAATTTAGAAGTGCTTGCAATGCAGGTAGTCTTGCACAGCGTCTGTGGGGTTTTGAAATACAGTTACAGCCTGGAATGGGGGAGCGGTGGCTTTCCAGGGTATACACCACTGGATTGTTATTTGGGGTGTGTGTGTGTGTGTGTGTGTGTGTGTGTGTGTGTGTGTGTGTGTGTGTGTGTGTGTGTGTGTGTTTGGGTGACCAGAGAAGGGGGCGACAGGCAAGGGAAGTCTGGAGTACCTTGCAAAGCTGTCTTGATATTCTTTGATGTACCCAAGTGGTGCAACTTTGATTTGATTTGGTGGATCTTGGGCTGGGTTAAAAAAAGACTGTTGGTTTTTCTTCACGTCTGGCTTCTTAAAGCAGCAGGGACTAATTGGAGTCCTATCTCCATGCCTTTGTCAGAGGGTTCAGGAGCTTTCTTATTTTTTCCCCAGATAGGAAGTGGGGAGGAATCTTTCCAGAATTACTGACTTGCTTGGGGGTGTCTGTACCCATGGTAGCTTATTCTAGATTCCCTTTTGCTGGAAAGTAGGAAAATGCACCCAGACCCAGGAGCCTGCTGCTGCTGTTACTGGTGTTGCTGCTGTTGCTGTCAGTCAGGAGGGAAGAGGGCTGGGAGCTCCCCTGGGCTCCCCCGGCCTCCTCCCTGGTGGTGGTCTCCTTGTAGCTGATGGGCTCCAGCCCGGGAGGTTCCTTTGGAGGGAGCCCTTAGGTCGGCTATGCTCTGCTTATGCTGCTGGAAAGCTAACCCTCTTGCACCTTCCATGTCCTTCCCATCTGAAAACTCTGGAGGGAAGAACCGAAGCCCGGCAATTTGGGCGCTGAGTGCTGGAAAAGTTAATACCTCCCCCTCTCCCCACCCCAGGGCCTCAGCTGTTCTGTTAACCCTTAGTGTGCTGGGACTGTTGTGAGAGACTAGGTGGGGGCTTTACCAGGATGTGCCAGTTTAGTCTCAGGAATCACTTTCTGTAACCTTTCAAAACATGGAGTAGAGATCTTGTGAAGTTATGCTATGATAGCAGTACTTCTAAACCCAGGGACACGATGGTTCATTGGCCAACTGAATCAGAGCAGAAAGAGGGAGCCAAGATTGGAGGGGACAGGAGAAACCCTCTACCCAGAGCTGGAGGGCACATGGTTAGTCGGGTCTGCCTAGGGTCACAGCCAATGGGAGATTCAAGTTGAGTGGCAGTGGACAGGTGATTACTGAGGCCTAGGATTTTGGCCAGGATAGTAAGGGATCTCCTGTCTGCTGCATTCATACATGCCAGTAGGAGGACTGGCAGGGGTAGGGTGCAGAGAGGTAGGAGGTGGGAGGGGATAAGTGAGAATGTGCCCTGAGGAGCTGAAAATCAGTGACTGAGGGAGTCAAGCTTCTGACCAAGACTCTAATTGACCAACTGGGATTGCTAGTATGTACAGGAAAGCTGGGGAAGAGAATAAAGCTGTCAAAGGTAGCTGAACCTGGAGGACTGGAATGGAATCAGCACCTCCTGAGCAGGGCTGTCTTGCTCTGTTGATGCAGGGGAGTGGGGAAAGAGCCAGGAGTCCAGGTGCTGAATTCTCCTTATGAATGGTTTGATGCCTTAGACCTGTGGTGGCTGTGTGCCCATTACCTAGAATGGGACTGCAAGCCCATTGGCTCCTAGCCATGCATGGTTCAGTGCTTACCTATGGCCGGTTGGGCTTAGGTTCTACCTGGGCATCTGGGTCACCTACAAAGCTGCGGCTGCTGGAAGCTGACTGGTTCCAGACATCTGTGGTTCCAAGAAACCCAGTGGAGCTGAACCCATGGCCTCAGGCTTCCCCAACCTGATACTTGTCCCAGGTATGGTTAGTTATGTGGTGCCAAGACCTGCCCTCAAATGATGCCCCCTCCCACACCATTCAGTGTTGGTTATTCCCACCAGTGAGTGGTTTAAAATATCACTGCTGAATTCCTTGATTCAAAAGTTTTCTCTCCCTAGAAACAGTAAAAGCCAGGTGACAGAGGTGCACATCAGCAGGATCCCTGGGAACAGCCTGACAGGCCAATAACTTCACAGATGACAGCTCCAAGAGTAGCTGGGAGTGAGGATGTTTAAAAGGGATCCCTTCAATATCCCAGAACTCTGGCTTGATGGCGGTGTCCATTTCCCTTCTTTATTGTGAGGCATGTGTGGAGCCAGAGTACTACCCACATTGTCCCCTTGCAATAAAAACTATTTATTTGGGAACTCAGGGAAATGCCTAAGGGTTAAAATAGAGTTGGAATGTGTCAGAGGGAAGGGAGTGGTAACTTTTTCAGCCAAAATGTGCCATCTGACTCAGCAAGGGAAAACTTTCCTCAAGCAAAGAAAAAAAATAGTGCGCTCGCACACATACACACACACACACAGGCAAAGGAAAAACAATGTAATAAAGAAAATGAGTCACTTGGCCTTGGTGGGGCTCAGGCAAGCGTGTGTGTGTTTTTTCCATAGCAGTTGCAATGGTCCTTTCATAATCCCCGGGTGCCCGCCTTTGGAAGCAATCAATCTCTGTGAGCTCATTGGCCATGGTGGTGTGCACAAGATTATATTATGCTTGTTGGGAGGTGGAAGATGAATGTAATTTAGGGCAACAATGGCTGGAAGTCAGCACAAGGAGGAAACAGTCACCTCTGGGCTCCATCGGAGTGTTTGGGGAGAGGGGGATATGTGCAGGTGGAGGCATGGATTTTGTTAGATAAGGAGGAACAAATATGAAAATTATCAAGATGGGCATGTAGTACAAAGTCTCTAATAAATATTGGGTTGTTTTCTTTTTTGCTGTTGCCATGTGTAAAATCACTAAAAATAACAAAAAGTTTGGACCATTAGTGAGTAATCTCTCAGGAATTAGACTTTCAGGGAGCGGCTACAGGTTCTGGGGAATAGTCACTTGGGAGCTGTTTGAAACATTCCAGAAGATTCTGAGGTTTGCATTTAAAGCAGGGATTCTCCTCCAGGCTGAACTTTGATTTTCTAGCCTGAGTATGACAGCCCCAAGAAAACCTTGTCAGGGAGTGGGACACAAACCTAGAAGGGTCAGTTTGGAATGGCAGACCCAGCTAAAAGCTCAAGTTCATGGATCTCTCCCTTTGTATGGAACACATGCATGTAGCAAGGGCCTGAAACACAAGCACACTGTCTGCCCAAGGGACCTAATGTGTACTCTCTGTCATTCATGATCTCATAAATTAAACTATCTTGTGCAAAAGGTATTGCTTACTCTGTCTCTCTGTGTCTTTCCCTCTCTCTATGTCTCTTCCTTTCTCTCTCTCTCTCTCTCTTTCTCTCTCTCTCTCTCTTTCTCTCTGTCTCTTTGTCTGTCTCTTCTCTCTTCCTCTGACTCAGTCTCTTTCCTTTTCTCTGTCTCTCTCTGCCTCTCTCTATGTCACTCTCTCTGTGTCTCTGTGTCTGTTTCTTTCTCTCTCTGTCTCTCTCTCTCTGTCTTTCTGTCTCTCTCTCTCTGTCTCTGTCTCTCTCTCTCCCCCTCTCTCCCTCCACACACACGCACACACACACACACACACGCGCGCGCGCACACACACACACTCACATTGTACTCACCCACGCATACATGCACACTTCTCAGCCGTCAAGAGTTCTGAAAAAGAAGGTCTAAGTGGCTTATGTGTGTCATGGCGTATCATGCAGAGAAACTTCATAGGACCGATGCGCTCAGCAACTAATTTCCCTGAAAACGCCAGAGGGAAGCTCTGGAAATCATGGCAATTATTCTGAAGTTTATCACCTGCGGGAGAGCTTGGCTCTGTTCAAGAGAATACCAGTGATTTTTAAGGAAAATCAAATTCCTTTGTGAGTTCAATTAATAGCCTAGTTAGTGAAAGATAAGGGAGAATGCATATCATAGAGAATCAATTCCTGTTTGATTTACTCCAGTGATACCTGGATTACCAAGTTATTCTGTTCTGGAAAAAAATAAAAAAGCAACAAACCATGAAAACCTTGTTATATTACCTGTTGAAAAGTTTCTCCAGAAGAGGGCTCCATCCACAGCATAAATACCAACGTTCCAGCATAAACTGGATTTTGAAAGGACTTAACGTTTAAAAAGCAGTTCCACAATAATCAGACTGATTGTTCATAGCAGTTCCAGAAAAAAAGGGAAGTGGAAGAAGGAGACTTAGCCTGACAAAGTCCAGAGGCCAGGGAATCTCTGACCTTCCTCAAGCAGTACGCTTCATTCCTTACTTCGGTCTTGACCTAAAAGACACCCAGCCGAAAATGTAAGAGAGCAGAAAAATAAATTACACCGGATGTCCCCAAAGCCAGGAACACCTTTTGCTCCTGTGATAGGAAATAATCCTGCTCATTATGTAACCATCTACTATATTGAATCATTGATTATGTCCATACAACTACAAAGGTATCCAGTAGAGAAGTAGAAAAAAAAAAGGTCAATAAGTCAGTTATTTTTGTCTGCATGGTGCTCAAAACAAGACAAAAAAATAATAGCCCATTTTGCCAGAGTGGAGATTTCTGTCTTTCTTTCAAAGAGCTGAAAGAGAAAGAATTAGAAAGAATACTGTATTTGGAGTCAAATGACTTAGTTTTTGCATTTTATTATGTGACAAGTATTTTTTTCTCTTTCCTGGAGCTCAGTTTCCTCATCTGTAAAATGAGGATGTTGGCCTCTAAGGTCACTTCCACCAGTGAATTATGATCCTATAATTGATTTTCCATGGAATTGAATGAATTTGATTAGTCCTTTTTGAACTGTTCAAATTTTCCCCAGGGCAATGTCTACATATGCCAGGTAGATACAAATAAGAAATCTCCATCAATGCGATTGACGATAATCTATCTACAGACTATTCATCTAAATTCATTCGTCATAAATTCATCTAAAACTGACTCAACAAGTTATAGAGAGTGTGAGCGACCCAAGCTTTAGACCACCTGGGATTTCATCATGTCACGACAACTTGATTCAAAGAATTTCTAAGACCCCCTTCCTTTCTTTACACCATCTTCACACTATGCTTCTGGGCTCTGGCCTCTACTCAGCATTCGAGATTTGCCTTGGGTCCCTAAGCTGCTGATTGCAGTACCTTCAATAATTTCTAGTCCAATCTAGACTCTCATACCATTTTTGTCCCTACCTTCTTCATATCATGTCTCCAAGTACATATTGTGGATAAAAATAACTAAATCAACATTGCCTTTCCTAGAAAGAACATATCAGTTAATTGCTCCATTTCTCCATTCATTGCTCTTTTGATGTCCCTGACCAAAACATCCCTCAATGGGCACCACTCTCTCATATATTTTGTCTTCTATCAGAAAATTAGTTCCTTGAGGTCAGGAATTTTATATTCATACCCCACAGTGTTTAGCATTTAGTACAGTGCCTAGCACATAGTAATGACTTCATTCACTCATCTATTCTTGTGGGAGGGAATTAGCAATCCCCCTGCCCGGGAGAGAAAGGGAACATTTTTAGGTTGAAGTGAAAAATAATCCTGGTCCTACATGGCCAAGAAACAGAATCACTGACTAATTCTTAATTGATCAATTTTATCCTTAAAGTAAACCAAATCACCAGGTCATGATGTGGTTATTTTGCAGTCTCCCCAGTTGACTCAGACTGACAACAGGATGATCTAAACAATTATTTGGAGATCATTTATTAGATGGCTAAACTCTATGGGGCCAGTTTCTTTTGTGTACATCTGACTGAGTTAACAAAGATCTGGCATAACCCCATGCCTAGCTAGAAGTTAAATTTGGTGACTTCCCAAAGTCGAGGTAAGTTAACCCTGCCCTTTACATACCATTGTATCCTGGGACAGCAAGGGAACACTTTTCAAAGCAGGGTGCTGATGCTGAAAAATGTCAGTCTGTGCATAAACACATAATGAATGTCATTTACTATCAAGAAGGCCTCCTGTTACTATTCTCTGTTCAATTTCATTTCATATGACAATCATTCATTAATCATTGATTGTGTAAGGCACTGAGTCAGACACTCAGAATGTGAGGCAGTATGATACTCTGGACTGAGCATCCAATATGAAAACACAGGACTTTGGTTCAAATATGGCTGAATCCCTTTCTACCTGTGTGACCTCAGTCAGTGAATCGTGTCCTAGACTTGGAGTCAGGAAGATGTGGGTTCAAGTCCTGCCTCAGATATTTCCTAGCTGTGTGAACCTGGGCAAGTCACTTAACTCCTCTGTTTTCTCATCTGTATAATACGGATAGGAAGTGTACCTCCCAATGCTGCTGTGAGGATCAAATGAGATAATATTGATAAAGGACTTTGCAAACCTTAACGTACCATATAGAACTAGCTATTAGCTAAATCACTTAAGCTCTCTGAGTCTCACTTTCCTTGTGTATCAAATGATGAGGTGGAACTAGAAGTCTTCTTAGGTCTCTTACATATAAGATCTATAATTTTATGTTTTATGATCCTCTGCCTACAATATGTAAGATATTGTTGCTGTCCTCAAAGACCTTCTTGTTTGTTGTTGTCTGGTTGTGTCTGACTCCTGGTGACCCCCTGGGGGCATAGCACACCAGTCCCCTGCCATTGGGTTTTTCTTAAGATACTGGAGTGGTTTGCCATTTGCTTCTTCAGGAGATCACCTTTTGTCAGATCTCTCCATTATGACCTGCCTGTCTTGGGTGACTCTTCACAGCATAGCTCATAGTTTCATTGAGCTATGCAAGGCCCTCTGCCATGGCAAGGCAGCGATCCAGGAACTTAGAGTATAATAAAGTGAATGTGACACATTCAAAATTCAACTCTTCAGGCAAGTATTTAGCACCTGTGTGCTGTGTAAATGTTGATTGATTGATTAACTGTGTGCAAAGCTAGGTGCTAGGTAAGACAAGAGGATTTAGAAGAAGAAGATTGCTGACTTCATGAAATTTTCAGCCATTTATGACAGATGAACAAATGAAGCAATGTAAATCATTTATGAAATGTGTAATATGTGCAAGGCACTGTAAATATACAGATAATGACATTAAACTACATTGTATGGTAAGTGTGTCAGAGAGGTCCTAATCCAAATGCTATGAGAGGTCCTAGGGCCGAAGGGCCAAGGTCATTATCGGAGTCATCAAAGGCTTCTTAGACAAGACAGTATTGGAATTTTGCTTTAAAGGATTGAAAAAAAAATTCCTTAGGTGGAAAGGAGGAGGAAGACTAAAAATTAGTCAAGATGCTTTGGAGAATGGTTCTGTTGCCAAGGTTATAACCCAGTCTGAGCAACAACAAGAACAAGAACAAAAACAGGAACAACAACAAGAAGATGCATTTATATACTACCTACTATTTGCCAGGCTAAGTACTTCACAAACATTATCTCGTTTCATCCTCATAACTTTGGGACGTAGGTGCTATCATTATTCCCATTTTACAGATGAAGAAATGGAGGTTAGGTGACTTGTTCAGGGGCATACAACTAGTAATTGTCTGAAGCCACATTTGAACTCAGGTCTTCTTGACTCCAGGCCCAGCAGTCCACTGCTCTACCTACAAAAGTTAATTGGTTTTGAAATGCCCAGTTTGATGATTGGAAGCCTGTCCTGGTCTACCTTAGTAGCTAGTAACTTTTCTTCCAAGGTTACATTGTATTTCTTTAGTATGTATCTTGTAAAGACCCACATGTGAAGGTGTGGTCTCCTCTGTTAGAATGTAAGCACCTTGAGGGCAGGGACTATCCCTAGAATAGGCACAATGTCTAGCACATATCAGGTGCTTAATACATTATTATTGATTGATGATTTGGGAAACTTTCGACTAGGTGTTTTGGCTCAGGGAGAGGGAGGGATGCTGGCAAAGTGACAGAAGTGGAGAAGGATAGAACATTTTCCAGGGGAGTGTTAGAGAGTGCACATTGCTTGGAGTGGTTATCATCGGGGAGACCTGAGAGAAAAGGTGAAAGAGATAGTTGGGGCTAGGATGGAGACAGCCTGGGATGCCAGGCAATCAAATTCCAACTTTATTATGTAGGTAATAGGGAGCAAATGAATATTTTTGAGCACAAAAATGGCATGACCAGATCTTTGCATAAGAGACTAGTTTATTAGCAGCACTAATGTGGCCAAGGTCACCTTTACTAAAGTAGTAATAATGGGAATAGAGAGAATGGGGCAAATACAAGAAAGAATGTAGAGCTAAAATCTCAACAAAGCTAAGAAACTAATTGAATGTCTGAAGTGAGGGAGAAGGATGAATAAAGGGTAATACAATAGGAATAGACTATATCTCCTCAACCTCTACACAACAGCAGAGTTTAAGCTCCTGGAGGTCAAAATACTTTCCTTCTTCTTTTTCCTTCCTTCCTTCCTTCCTACCTTCTTTACTTCCTCTCTCTTTCCTTCCTTTTTCTCTCCTTCATTTTCTTTCCTCCTCCTCTTCCTCTTCTTCTTCCTCCTCCTGCTCCTCCTCCTTCTTCTTCCTCTCTGTCTCTGTCTCTCTCTATCTCTCTCTGTCTCTCTCTCCCTCCCTCCCTCCCTCTTTCCTCAGAGCTGAGTACAGTGCCTGGCACATAGGAGGCATTTATTAAATGTTCATTGAATTGAACAGGTAGGAACATAAGCCCAGGAAAAAGAAAGTACTATTTGAATACATAGATTTAAAGTTGGAAGGGAATCTAGGGGTCAGCTCATCAACCCCTGTCATTTTACAAGTGAGAAACTGAGGTCCAGAGAGATAAAGTTACTCGCCTAATGTAACATCCTCTGATTCAAAATCAGCACTCTTTCCACTGCATCACTCTTCCTCCCAATCTGAGGTGCTCAAGAATGAAATATGATTTCTGACTGTGGAGGGATCAGGGAAGATTTCATACAACTGGAAATAGTTTGGATAAATTTGTCTATAGGAATACAAGAAAATAATATCTTTAAAGTTTACAAAGTACTTCATAGTTTACAACCACTTTGACACCCATAATTCCATTCAATCTTCATAATCCCACTCTCTGCACCAACCCCCTCCAACCTCTCTTAGGCAAGGGTACAAGGCAGAGATCATTAGATGAGGAACTGAGATTGAGAGGGGAGGTAAATTAATTTTGATTGTCCAAAAACAAATAGATAATAAGTGGTAGAAACAGGATTTGAACCCAGTCCTCCTGACTCCAAGATCAATGTCTTGCTATTATACCAAGAGGCATCTTACACACAATGGTTCAAACACTCATTTGCTTTTGTTTCCTGCTTCTAACTGTTACCCTGGAGCTTAATCTTGTTTTAAATCCTAGAAAATTAGTGTCAGCAAAAGAAACATTTGGACATGTCATGTTCCATTTCAAACTACACCAAATCATGTTTCAAAATCTACAAAATAAAAGAACAACAACAACAAAAAATCCTGCCACCCACCGTTGAGTGACAGGTGTATTTGGGATGGAAAGCAGCAGCTGTTTCAGGGAGAACAGCCCTGCTGCATCTGAGCCAGCACAGGATGTGAGTAACAAAGTTGATTTCAACCCCCCAGGAAAAGCCAAAGGAAAGCCAGTGATGGGAATATAGCTTCCCAGATCTAAATCTGTAAATAGTCCATGGCTGATCCTCTTTTTCATAGTGAGTTCAGAGAGATGAAGGAAGAAAAAAATTTTTTTTTTTGTTTCATGTAAAATAACCTAGGGTGGGAGAGCTGGGAAAGAAATCAGAGATAATCCTGAAATGGGGCCCCTTCCTTTTGGTGGTGAAAACTGAGACCCAAAGAGAGGAGAACCAACTTTCCAAAAGTTGTATAGTAAAGAAAGGTGAAGCTGAAACAAGAACCCAATTCTACGGTCTTCCAGGTATGGGTCCTGTTTTTGGCTTTGTATATGTGTTCTGAGTGCTTAGCACTGTACCCACTGTGTATGGTGCTTCATAAAGGCTTATTGACTTTCAGACCAGTGCCCTTTACACTCTACCTCTCTTTTATACTACTCCTATCCCCATAACTTCTTCATCCCCAGCCAAAGACATTGTAGTTCCCCTCTTCTCCTTTATTCTCTTTTCTTCAGGTTTTTGTCCCTGCTCTCTCCTGATTCTCCTCCTTGTTTAACTACTCCTTCTCTGTCTTCATTGCTGGATCTTCATCTCCATCCCACCCACTAACTCTGGGTGGCCTCCAAGACTCTTTTCTGGACTCTGTTCTCTTCTCCATCTCTACAGTTTCTGTTGGTGATTTCATCAGCTCCTCCAGTTTCCTTTATTAACTCTATGTAGATAACTCTCACTCTGTGCTGCCCCCAGCCTCTCTCCTGACCTCCAGTCTCACATCTCCAACTGTCTATTGGATATTTCAAGGTGGATGACCAATAAGCATAATAAATCCAACATGTTCAAAACTGAGCTCATCTTTCCCCTCGAACTCTACCACATCCTAGCTTCCACATTATTGTTGAGAGCACCATCATCCTCCTAGTCAATTGGGCTTTCAACCTAGGTGTCGTTAGCTGGCTCCTCAGTTTCTCTCACTGACCTAATAGCCAATCAGTTGTCAAGTCCTATCATCTCTATGTCTATAACATCTCTTGTAAATGTTCTCTTTTCTCCTCTGTCACCACCAAGCAAGCCTCACCATCACCTCACACCTGGAATATTGCAATTACCTGCTAATGAGTCTCCCTGACACCAGTTTCTCACCACTCCAGTCCACCCTAATGGGTAAATCTGATCATATATCTACTATTCTCCTTCAATAAACACCCATGGCTCCCTGTCATTTCTGGGATCAAATATGAAATCGCTTGTTTGGCTATCAAAGCCCTTTATAACCTAACTTCTTTCTACCTTTCCAGGCTTCTTATGCCAAATTTCCCTCCACATACTCTGATCTGCTGACACTGGATTCCTTGTTGCTCATTGGATATGAAATTCCGCCTCCTTACTCCAAGCATTTTCACTAACCCTTCTTCAGATCTGAAATACTCTTCCTACCCATCTTTCCCTCCTGGCTTCCCTGCTTCCTTTAAGATTCAGCTAAAGCCCCACTTTAGTTCTGAAAGAAGTCTTTTGCAATTCCCCATAATCTTAGTTCCTCCCCCATAATGCTACCCCCAATTTATCCAGGCAATATCTTATTTGTTTATACCTGTTTGCTTCTTGTCTTCCCCATTCTACTGAGAGCTCTTTAAGGGACATAGGTATTTATGTCCTTGAATAATTAGATATTTAGGTAATCAAGCACAGAATAATTAGGCAATTAAGTACTTCAACCCTTAGGTGTTTAGTTACTTGGTTACTAAGTGCTGAAGTATATGCCTAATTGAAGTAGTATCTAGCTACCTAATTGCCAAAGTACCAAAGTACTGAAGTAACTAACCATTTGAAACCAGTTGGATTGAATCAGATTTAAGCCAATTTGAACCAGTTTATAATGGTCAGAACTGGTTCAAACAGAAGTGTTAAAGCCAGTTTAAACTGGGTTAAACCAGCTTGAACTGGTCAGAACTCATTTAGTTTAAGTTTGAACTGGTTGGAACTGGATTAAACTGGTTTTAACTGGTCTTGAGAAATTTTTTCATTTTTACTTTAACAATGAATTGGTTGTTTTCCTCTAGTAGAAGGTAAACTTCATTGAAGCCTTTCCCATTTCTGTTCCCTCCCCCCTTAATTCCCATCTTTGAAACTACTTTGTAATAATTAGCATCATAAATCTAGAGCTAAAAGGAACTTTATGTGTTGTAAACCATTTTACAAGGCCTTCATTTTACAGATGAAGAAACTGAGGGCCAGAGACTTTAAATGATTTGCCTAAGGTCATAAAGGTAAATGAGAGATGCAGAGTTATGATTTGACCTATGCCTGGGAGTTAAAGTCCACTGACTCCAAATCCAGCATCTTTTCCACTGACCCATATTCTTTAAGTTTACGTATACCCAGAGAGTATTCCTTGCTTCTCTCATAGAATGTAAGCTCTCTGAAGGAAGGGGCTAGTTCATTTCTGGTTTGTTTGTTTTTT
This sequence comes from Pseudochirops cupreus, assembly GCA_028627135.1. Classification (NCBI taxonomy): domain Eukaryota; kingdom Metazoa; phylum Chordata; class Mammalia; order Diprotodontia; family Pseudocheiridae; genus Pseudochirops; species Pseudochirops cupreus. The sequence goes on along the minus strand of CM053581.1, from coordinate 172,607,866 downwards.
TAAATCCCCAAACCGAGAATAGTGCCTTACACTTATTAGTCACTTAATGTCTGTCAAATCAAATGTTTTGTTGAATGAAAATGTTTTTGTTTTCTTAAAAGTGTGAAAAAGTGTGTCTCAATTTTCTTCCCTGTTTATTTACTTTATTCTTTGTTTGGCTTCTTGATGACGAAAAAAAAAAAAAGCTTGATAACGGCTCTTTCCCCTGTTATTCCCTCTCTTTAATTGGGAAGATCCAGGCCCTTTTCCTCTCTTCTGTTTCCTTATCTTAGGCTTCAAAAGCTCATAAACCCAGGGTAGTTCATATCATGTTGCCTTCAGAAACCTGGCTTTTAACCAAAGAATGAACAGGAGAACTAGAACATAGAACACCTTGAGTGTTTTTGTTAGCATTCCTCCCTTGGATAGAGCATAAATTGCTAGCTCTTTGGTGGTCTCTCAGTCCTCTCTGTCCTCCCACCCATCCACCTGTAGGCAAAAGACTCCTGGCAGGTCTCCTGGTTTTCGATGGCCACAGCTAAGTGCTCAGGAAAGCTAGGCAGTGAGCAAGGGCAACAGAGTGATGATAGTTACCCCGCTAGAGTTCTGGACTTAGAGTAAACCTTTAAAAAAGGTTACAGAATCTCAGCAACCCCACTGCCATACTATACTCGCCCAGTGTAGGATGTAGACGACATAGAAGAGAAGCACCATGTTAATTTTCCTTCCTTTCCCCAGGAAAAGCAGTGATAACTGACTAAAAGCTCTCTTTTTCATTATCAACCTCTCCCTTGAACCCCACACCACCACCTCAAATACTCTTGTTACCTCTGCACAATCAATTCCATCAGATCAAGATAGGAATTAATAACGTCAAGGTTTACACCAGCTATCCCAGTAAGAAGGAAAATTGACAGAACAATGATTTAGTAAAGGCACTTTTAGAACACACAAGGTTTTTTATCTTTGCCTAAGGATAAAAATGACTGCCTAAACACTGATATCCCCTAAGCTCTCCACTCTGCTAGGACTGTGTGCTGCAAAATAGTCACATCACAATAAGAGTCCCCTCCCCCTTGGGGCTGTTATTGATCAGCCGATAGTCTATCCAGCCACAATTAAATGCCAAGGTCTGGCAAATTAGGAGGTTGTTATTAATCCTCTGCATTGCTCTGCTGATGATTTCTGTGTTCAGGGACAAAAACAAAAGGCTAGAAGTCAGACTCAGAATGTTAGAGCTGAAAGATGTCTTGGAGATTATCTAATTCAGCCTGCCTCATTTTAGAGATACCAAGACTGAAGGACCAGGCCAAAGTCACAGAGATAGTGAGGTAATGTCGACAAGTTTATTCACCTCCTCTCACCTAATTGCCTTTGCTTGTGGTGCTGCCATAGAGCATTGGACTTGGAGTCAGAATGTCCTGAGTTCGAATCTAGCCTCAGACACTTACTAGCTGCTCAACCATGGACTTTTCCTCTCTGTGCCTCAGTTGCATCATCAGTAAGATGGGATTCAAATAGCCCTTAGCTCTCAGGATTGTTTTGAGGCTGAAGTGAGATAAAATTTGTAAAGTGCTATGCCAACCTTAAAGTCTTACACAAATGCTAGCTGTCATCATTACTATCACTATTTGTTTTACAACCCTGTCACACAGCTGTAAATGCTAAGAGGGAAGAAATCTGTTTGTTTGGGGACTGGGACAGTGATGGAGGAGAAGTTTGGGTGTGGGTAGGATGCAGGAAGGGGCCAGGGATTGATTCAGATTGATGGAGTCTGGTATAGCTCAGGGTTTTAAGCCAGTTGAAGGGCACAGCTGGATGGTGAGTAAGGACTGGGGTATATGAGAACATCCCAATAGCCTGGGGGAGGTATACAAATCATGGAATCCAAGGAAGCAGTCAGGGTTGGAGGTCTGGGAATTTATATGAGATGGGGGGGACTCAAAAAGGGAAGAAGCTTCTCAACATGCAGTCTGGACTCAGGGTCCAATTTCAGAACATGTTGGGTGCCATGGTTGCTGGGAGCCCTGGGAAAATTGAAATTGGCCAAGTGGAGCACGTGTAGGCAGGGAGAGTTTGACATTTAGATAAGTATGGTAGTATAGGATAGAGGTAGGAACCCACGCATGGAAAATTTGAACTTTGGTTAGTGTGAGATAACTGTTCTTTGGAGTCAAGATGTAGACAGAGTTTCTCCCCTCCTCCCTCCCCCAAGAGAGCCCAAAGTCCCAACACAGAATGGTTGCCAAGCCTGATACCAAGGCTGGCAAAATGCTGAGCTGATGTCATCTCCAGCAAGATCTCTGTGTCTATTTCCCAGACAAAATTAGATCTAGGGTTTTGTGGAGGGAAACTGATCCCAATGAATTTCTTCATCTTGGATAAGTACCACAAAGGATGCTCCTAGCAAGTCAGGGGCGGAGTATAGTATTGCTGTGGGGGAGGCGCACAGTTGTGTCATACAGATGCTTCAGAGTCAGGATATCTGGGTTCTAAATCCAGAGTCCTGCAGCAAAGCTCCTAGTCTCCTGCCCCAGTTAAAATTCTTGTCAAAGGTGAGGTTAAGTGATTAAGTGACCATAGTCAATTAAGGCATGTGCTACTCCTTATATTCTCCTGTGTACGTGTAGATCTCTTCCTTTCCTATAGTGGAAGCTTCCTTCATGAATTCAGCATTGGGGATAGAAGTAAAAAGCCAAGTAATTGGTTTCATTCTGTTTTTACTTTTATTACAGTTTTGCACACGTGGACTGATTGTAGGCATGTTTATGTATTTAGGCACACATGTACTTAAGCTGGCATTTTTATCACATGCATACTTTACATGTTTCCTTATTATAGTACAGTATTAGAATAATTTCTTACTTTGGAATTGGGTTATTTCCTCCTCCCCTTCCCCCCCTTCCTGACCCAAGGTCTCTACCTTATTCCAAGTCATTTACTACCAATGGTCCTGAGGTTCTGCAATCCATCCATAAATCAACAGGACTTTATTGTACATTTACCATTTGTTCTGTGTTGTATATCATGTGCGGGAGTGTGTGTGTGTCTGTGTGTAGGGGTTCAAAAGAGTCTAATACATGTCCTTTGCCTTTAAGGTAGTTACTGGTTAAAGACCTGACTAAATATAAAACAATTAGAAAAAGACTGAAGGATTTGTATTTCAGACTCTGAGGATCTCAGAGAAGGGAGCAACCAAGAAGGGCTGGAGGAAGTGGGAGGAAGTGGGACTTGGGCTAGCTGAAGGCTGGCTAAGACCTCAGAAGTGAAGAGGAGGAGAGAGAGCAAAGTGGGTGGGGAGAGCCCCTTCCACACTCAGGCTGCCTTCTGTGTAGAATGAAGGGAAGTTTTGTGATCTCTGAGAGATCCCCAAGGGAAGAGCTGGCACCCAAAACCCCCTGGGCACAATTCCTGGGCTGGCTTGAATCCTGCATACATCCTTTAGGTGTTTAAATTGGTGAAGCCTGAGCCTCTGTTCACAGTTTTGCTGAGTGGTCGGTGCTTCTCCAGAGGCCTGCTCCCCAGGCTCCTGACAGGGAGGGCTAGGAAGACGGCAACAAGTGTGTAGCCTTGCCAGGAGTCTATAGAATTTGGCTTCCAGCAACTCCCAAGCCTACAGCTATGCTCAGAGGTGGAGCCCCCTTCCTGTGACCACCCACTCGGGGCCACAGCCTAGGATGAGGAACTGGGGCCTTGGGAGAAGAGAGAAAAAGGCTTTTTTTTTTTGTCTTCCCCCCACCCATTTGCAGACACAAAGCTGAAGATCAGAAATGTTTTCAGTTCCCTGGGAAAAAACCAAACCCTTTACAGAAACAGCACTGTCCCTGCTGCTTCTTTCAAATTCCTGGCTGTCAATGCTAAGGGCCCCAAACAAACCTGTGGGTCTGGAGGATTTTAGCATGGCTGGGTGGGGACAAAAACAAAAACAAAAAGGGACAACTGGGGAAGGAGGGGTGAGGAGCTGGGTGAAAAGGCACTGGTGTTGCTTTTCTGAGAGAGAGGAGATTTGGCTGCTCTCCATTTGGGAGGTTTATAAATTCTAAGAGCTGAACATAGCCTGGATGAACTACATCCCAGGGCACAGAAAGGACTTGTGGATGTGATTGCTAGGCTGTTGTTAGCAATCTCTGAAAAAAATATGAGGAGAGGGATTGCAGGACTGGAGGCAAGCAGGTTTTTAAGGGAGGAAAAGAAAGTAGATTCTTCCAACTACAGGCCAGTGATCTTTACTACATTTTCTGATAAACCTTCTAGAGCTAAAAGTTAAAGCAATTGTTTCTCATTTGTTGGAAAGGAAGTAAGGACACTCAGAGTCCATCATCAAAAACAGGTCATGCTCGTGTAAGTTTATAAAATCGTTTTCCTCTTCTCCCTCTCCCTTCCCTTTTGGATATGGTTATTAAAATGGTCTGTGAGAGTAGTCTCATTAACAGTTTGCCTAGATTTCAACAAACCATTTGTTAAGATTTCTCAGAGCTCCCTCTAGTCATTATGCAACAGAGTGGGCTAGATGACAAAATAATTAGGTAGATTCAGAACTGGCTAAATAATGAGATGCAAAGCCTTATGATTAATGGACAGATATAAGTCTGGAGGTCTCCAGTGGAGTGCCTGAGTACTCTTTTTGTATATGGGTATTTGAGGGAACTCCAGCACACACACACACACACACACACACACACACTCACCCCTACATGTAGAATGTTTATATATATATATATATGTATGTATGTATACACACACATATGTATATATGGTATATAAAAACTATATAATATATAATATACATTATTCTATATGTACATGTATAGTATATATTATTACATATGTATACATACACTATGTATCTATATCTATATAGTTATTGTTCAGTTGTGTCCAACTCTTCATGACTCCATGATATTTCCTTGGCAAAGATTCCCCAGTGGATTAAAGCAAAAAGAGGTTAAGTGAATTGCCCAGGGTCACACAGCTTATAAGTATCTGAGACTGGATTTGAACTCAGATCTTTCTGACTTCAGGCCCAACACTATCCATTGAGACATATAGCTGATGTATATGTATGTGTATGTGTATATGTATATGTATGTGTATGTGTATATGTATATGTATGTGTATATGTATACATGTATATGTATATATGTGTGTAAGTATATACATGTGTGTAAGTATATACATATGCATATGTATATATGTGTGTAAGTATATACATGTGTGTAAGTATATACATATGCACATACGTATATACATATACATACATATATAGTTGCATTTTTTTTGGTTTGCCCTGCTCTACACATAAGAAACAGTCTTTGAGCTAATGGTTTTTCATTTAATGTACCTCAATGTACCTTTGGTATTATATCCTAGAAGGGATCAGGAGAATGGCATAAGATGGAGCTAGAGAGCTGGATTTTCAAAATGGAAAGAGATCTAGGATAGGCCCAAATTTAAGGGGGAAAAAAGCCTTAATTAACATGCTAATTGTCATTGCACTGTAGCTGATGCCAGATTTGTCTGAAGGACTCATCAAAATCAGGATTGAAGTTTGGCACAACTCTGCTCATACAGTGAAAGAATCTGATAGCCAAGCAGAGGGAAAATCTGTCAGGAAAGAAGCAGCCTCTTGGATGCCAGTCCTATCTCTCCTCGTAGTCAGAAGGTGTCACTGAGCTTGTCACAGAGTTGGTGAGCTAACTGAAGCCCTGACCACACAGGCCTTATGCGATCCCACAGGCACAGCCTCATTCTGATATACTATGTCTCTGAATGATTCTTTTACCATAGCCCATGTGTTTGCTATATTTTTTTTCCTTTGAAAAGCAGAGTGAAAAAAGGGATTAAGTTTTGTTCAACAAACATTTCTCAAGAACCTACCATATTAATATAAGGCACTATACTATATACTGAGGATTTTTTAATTTTTCTTTTTTTTTGTGATAGTTGGAGCAAGGGGAAGCTAGAAGGCTCATTAGATAGAGTGCTGGGTCTGGAGTGAGGAAGACCTGAGTTCAAATGTGGCCTCAGAAACCTACTAACTGTATGATCCTGGGCAAGTTACTTAACCTGTGTTTGCCTTAATCCACTGGAGAAGAAAATGACAAACTACTCCAGTATCTTTGCCAAGAAAATCCCACTGACAGTGTTATCCAAGTGGTCGTGAAGAGTTGGGCACAACTGAACCACAATAGCAGTGAGGACAAGCCAGCTACTTCCTTGGCACATTTTGTAAGCCCCCTTTAACAGTATATATGGGCCCCTGCGCTGTAGTTTTTATTTAGGGATTGACCAGGGCTACTGAGAAGTTAAATGACTAACCTAAAGTCATATAGCTCTGTGTTATCAAAGGGAAGACATGAATATAGGCCTTTCTGTACATAGGCTGTGTTCTTATTCACTATTCTATGCTGTTTCTCTGTACTTTGGAAACAAAGAGAAAATCAAGTAATCAACAAGCATTCTTTAAGCCAGGGTCTATGTGGTTGGGAATACGGAAATGGAAAACAGTCCCTGCCCTCAAAGAATTTTCATTCTCCTGGAGGATGAATATCACATATAAGAAGATAAGGAAGTATAAGGTCAGATACCATTCCACCAAACCACCACCATGCCACTTCACATGAATGGCCCTTTAAGGTTTGCAAAACTCTTTATGTATGATTTTTCCTGAGTCTCACAACAACTCTGTGAGGTAGATGCTGCTATCATCCTTATTTACAGATGAGGAAACTAAGACTGAATTTTGATCAAGGTAACACAGCTGATAGGTGTCTGATTTGTGATTTGAACCTTGGTCTTAAATACCTGTTGATTGATTCCTGACTCATAATCTACTAAGTCAAGCTGACTCTCCAATGAAATGGCATATACATCAAGCTTTGGGACATGATCACTCTTGTCCAGGGGGGGGGAACTTGCAGCCTTAAGGCCACATGTGGCCCTCTAGGTCCTCAAATGTGACCCTCTTCAGTCAAAGGGTCACACTTGAGGACCTAGAGGGTCACAAGTTCCCCATCCCTGGTCTTGTCTTTCAATGAGGCAAGAAGATGATTATCTCTATCTAAGCTTTATTTCCTCTTCCCACTTGAGGGAGGAGAAAGTTAAATAGAGGATTTGAACATGAGAGCATCATGCGCTGAAAAGGAAGTGACAGAGATGGATGTAATATCCACAGACTTTCAGAAGGGGCCTTAGAGTCTATTAGGCTTTGAGCTCCTTGAGATTAGCAATGTGGTGTTTTTTTTTTTTTTGCCTTTTGTGTATCTATAATGTCTGACACATAGTAGGCACTCATTAAGTGTTCATTGATTGATGGGTTCCCTCTTCCTTCCTGCCCCCATCTAGTCAAAGCCCTCTCTGCTCCTAATCCCAATCTGTCTTTAAAATTCAATCAAATTCATTTAAAAAAATTCCTGTAATATAAATATTGTAACGCACACTTAAAGATTTTTAGTTGGTAGCTCAGGGTTTTCTGCACATTATGAACTTGTTTGTCTTGGATTGTAATCTCCTAGAAGGGAGCAATATACTCTGCATTTCTCTGTGTATTTCTCCATAGGCAATAGTGGTATAATTGGGTTTTTAATGAGTAATGATTCTGACTATCACTAGATAGAAATGAATGTTCACTGAATTCAGGCTCCTGGGTGGCAAATGGGAGGAGAGTTTTAGACTAAGGGATGGGAAGGGCTTCATTCCTGAGGTTTCCAGAGGTGAGAATGATGTGGTAGGTCATGAATGAAAATAGGGAGACAGAAATGAACATTTGTTTGGGGCCAGTAAGGGGAATGACTGAGGAGAAAAGAATGTGTTATCTTCTCAATTTCAATTATTGTTTTTATGTTAGAGTACAGGTTCATAGGGGCATCAAAGTGGTACAGTGCATAGAGTGTGTGGCCTAGAGTCAGGAAGAGTCATCATCTTGAGTTCAAATCTTTCCTTAGACACTTACTAGCTGGGTGATCCTGGGAAAATCACATAACAACCCTGTTTGCCTCAGTTTCTGGTCTGTAAAATAAGCTGGAGAAGGAAATGGCCAAACACTCTAGTATCTTTGCCTAGAAAACCTCATGGAGTCATGAAGAGTCTGACATGACTGAAATGACTAAACAACAACAACAACAAAACATGGTTCATATGGTAGAATGATGAGATATAGATGAAGATTCTAGGTTTGATGTTATAGGGGAGAGGGAGATGTTGGAGGGTATAATGTGACAAAGGGAAAACCATCTGATGTCAGCAAGGAAGATGAGTTGAATGAGAAAAGAACAGAGGAAGGGAGATGAGCATTTCCTAAAACCCTGAGATGTTCTAGGTATGAGCTGATTAAGTGAGAAAGGAGTGTATCGTTAGGCAATTTGATAAATGAGCAGGAGTTGGTGATTGATATAGAGAAAGGAACAGAGATGTGAGAGAGGGAGAGAGTAAAAAACACTCCATGACTTTGAGGCTGGGTGAGTGGAATAATGGTGGTACCATGAGCAGAAATGGGTAAGATGAGATATAGAGCCAGCTTCTTGTGGCTTATACTGGCTCTGACTACATGAACTCAAGTTGATGACTAGAAGACTTGTAGAATTACAGGACTCAAATTTAGCTGGGAGATTGATTGGTTATATGAGCAAGGTTATTCTTCTGACAAATACTGTCTGAGTGACCCTATACAAGTCAGTTACTATCTCAGTGATATGGGGAACTCTTTAGGACTAAAAGTTGCAGAGAAAGCTAACATTGTTGGAAAGAGTTTGCTTATCTGTGAAGTCTCTTTGGTGGTGAAATCATAGATGCAGTCCCTATTCTTATTCTATTAGTAGCATTGGGGGGGATGGGGTAAGATATTATAATAATAATGGTGCTGTTTGTCCTTTGTTTTTGGAGAGGACCAATGATATCACTGGTGACATCTTAAGGAGTGTGAATTGGATTTAAGTCAGAGTTGCACAAAGTTGTCAGCCTCACTCTCCCTGAGTCATTGAAAACTAGTGGCAAGACAAAAGTCAAGATGACTGACAGTGGCTTGTAATGAAATGGATGACCTTTGATGCCTGACCAAGCTCTAAGTCAGCAGTTCTCAACTTGTTGGTCGCGACCCCTTTGGCTGTCGAATGACCCTTTCACAGGGGTCACAGGGATTGCCTAAGACCATCAGAAAACACATATTTCCGATGGTCTTAGGAACCGAGACACCACTCCTCTATCTGAATCCAAGTGGGTCTGCCCACATGCAGATATGCCCACATATGAGTATTAAAGGGTTGCGGCATTAGGAAGGTTGAGAACCACTGCATAATACCTGCTTTGGCTACCTTCATGGCTGGTGGAATAAATTGTTCTCATCTACACATTAGAGTTTTATTTTTGTTAATTGTTCATTTGGGAATAGGAAGTGGAAGAAAGAGAAAATAAATACTTGGTATTGGAAAATAAATGAATTAAATTCAGGAGAAAAAAGCAAAATGTAAATTGGACCTCTAGTTTTAAATGTAATGATTTTAATCCTTTTTTAGGGTCCCTATTAAAGATTGTGATCCTAAAATTAAGACTGAAATAATTCTATTTGACATGTTTTAGTGTCATTATTAATACTTGGTTATATGAGCAAGGTTATTCTTCTGACAAATACTGTCTGACTGACCCTATACAAATCAATTACTATCTCAGTGATATAGGCAACTCTTTAGGACTAAAAGTTGCAGAGAAAGCTAACATTGTTAGAAAGAGGAAATCTTCACATGCTTGGGGTAGACATCCCTCTAACTCACCAACAGGTTTGAGGTCTGCCAGTTACCCTCAACCTGGTTTAGCCGATCTGTTGAGCTGGTTTGCTGGAGTGTGGCTGCTGTGCATACTACAACTTCTTGGAGCCACAGGTGAGAGTTGGGTAAATCAGGTGGACACCAAAGGTGGATGAGAAGACCTGGAAATGGCTTGGCAAGCTCTCACACTGGAGGCGCTAATTCTTCTGAACATCTCATAAATTAATAATAATAGTACTAATAAGCATTTTTATAGTGCTTTAAGGTTTGGATAACACTTTACACATATTATCTCATTTGATCCTCACAACAATGTTGGGAAGTAGGTGCTTTTATTATCTTCATTTTACAGATTAGAAAACTGAGGCAGACAGAGATTAAATGATTTGTCCAGGGTCATACAACTAGTAAGTGTTTGAGGCAGGTTTCAGACTTAGGTCTTTCTGATTCCAAGGACAGTACTCTGTTCCCTATACCACCTAGTTGGCCTTTGATGATATGGAGGAACTCTGTGAATGCATGTATAATGGGTGAAGGATTGAGTCTTGAAAGTTTTCTGCATTTTGAAGTTCAGAAAAAGATCAAAAAGTCAAAGATTCAAAGTAGGAGCAATCAGAGAAAGAAACTGAGAACCATGATCTCATGCAATATTGCAAAAGTCAAGGGAGGAGAAAAATCTCAAGGAGGGATCGATCAGCAATGTCAAAAGCTACAGAAAGGTCATGAAGGAGACCTGAGGGAAGGTTTATTCAATAAGAATACCCATAGTGACCTTTGAGTCACTGGCGTTGTACTGAGGAGAGTATGGGTGCCAAGGAAACCTTTTCAACGAGTGGCCAACCGTTTCCTCAACTGTTTCATGTGGATACAAATTCTGTGAGGAAAATTTTGATGCCAATTGGCATGTATCAAATGCAAAATGATGCATCAAAAAAGAGTAAAGATGCCATAGTGACTATGTAGCTTGTCTCAGTCAGGAAGACTTGGATTGAAGTTATATCTCTCCCATATATAGATTCTGGGCCCCTGAGAAAGTCACTCAACTTCTCAGTGGGTCAGGCAACTCTCTAAGACTTCCAGAGTCATTTCTAGTTCTCATTTTTGAGGAAATTTTCTTACTTGGAGTGTTTATACCAATGAAGGTCTAGACCGGGGATGGGGAACCACTGGCCTTGAGGCCACATGTTACTGTCTAGGTCCTCAAGTGTGTCCCTTTGCCTGAATCCAAACTTCATGTTCTGTGAAAGTCAAGTCAAAGGACTGTGCTTGAGGACTTAGAGGGCCACATGTGGCCTTGAGGCTACAAGTTACCCACTCCTGCCTAAAAGAAAAACAAATCAAAATAATTAGTACATGTGGCAATTTTTCAATGTGAAAATAGGCTTACTTTTCTAAAATTTGCCTTATGTGTTCCCTGATTCCTATATAAATTCATGTGCGCATGCATACACATGCACACACACACACACACACACGCACACAAACAACACAACACTTTATCCCTTAGACCAGCATTAATCAGTTCCAACAATCCATTCCAAACTCCAAAATGTTCTGTGGCAAAGTTAGTCAGCATAAGCTACCTTTGAACAGGTATAAGTAAGGCATATTAATATGGTAAAACAATGCCTCTACGTTCATCCTTAGCCTTCGCTGTCCTTTGGGAAAATAACTTGAACAGACCATAATTTTTTTTTGCAAGTGACATATATTTGTGTGTGTGCTAGGGCAACATAGCTTAATCTGCTTTCTGTGGCCTTCAGCACGTTGTCATAAATAAGGTGAACTAGGGTAAGTTGTTTCTTTTTTTTCTTTTGGCCAAAGAGTTAATAAACAGAGGATGTTCATAAAAGCAAATTCATAGAGCAAATTGAAAACAACAACAACAACAACACCAACCCGACAATGGTACAGCAAGTTGCTTCTGGAGTAAGGAAGTGAATGAAGGGTACAGGAAGAATCTTGAAGGGTGAATGATGACCCATGAAGCATTCCTGAGCCCAGCGAACTGAATGCCCTTTCCCATTCCAGAAAGTTTTATGTGCCCATAATTGATGCTTGCATAAGTCTGAGTGTCAGCCTCAGCTTTAGGAAGACCGTGAGCCTTATTAGCCTAACCATTTAGAGCCTGGGAAGTTCAGCCTCTGCAAATAGCAAATTTGCTGTTTGCAATTTTTGCTGACAATTGGCTGTGAGGGGGGAAAAAACCCACATTGTTATGACTGCACAGAATGGTCTGGCACTTTTCTCTACTCTCTTTTATGCAAATGTTCTCATAATTGCCTGGATACATGTTTGGCTTCTGGAAGGCTGCATTTTAAATTGTCCAACTTGCCTTTCCTGTGTTTTGTGATCACATAAATGGCATGGGAAAGTTTTCTGGGCAGACCTTAACACAGGCAACAGGGATGATTTTGCAGAGGTTAAAAAATTAATCCTTGTATATGAGATATGTGCCCTTTGAGGCAGGCACAGCTCACAAAAACAGGTTCAGGACAGTCTGAGGCCTTGAGGGACTCAGCAACAGACATCTGTATTTGGTGGGAATCAGTATCTGAATTTATCCCAATCTCTATGTCTCAGTAGACATTGTTCTCTTTATATTACCAGGTCCTATTCCATTGGGCAAGAAATGGAAGTCAGTAGGCTAGATTTGATTGTAGACTGTGGAGACAGTCCCTGGGAATTTGGAAGATGGAGAGTGGATGTCTCTGAAATGCTTGAAGCTGCAAAGGCCAAAAAGTGTTTAGAATGCCACTGAAAATCTCTCTAAGGTATTGTAAGCAGTGTACCCCTTAAAAACAAATTGGTGAAGGGAAATGGGACAACATGATTCCCATGTTGGACAACGAAGATATAGTTAATCCTAGAAGCACATGGTTTATCTTTGACCTTAGCTGGTTGGCGGTGGATGAAGCTGCTTCCACTCTTGGCTATTGACTATTGTGGCAGTATTGACACTTTATGGAACCATTAGAAGTGAAACCCTGATTGATTTAAACCCAGAGAAAAGAATGGGGCTGGAACAACCAGACACTAGAGATAATTGGTATGAGAGCAGCAGCCTTTGAAAAAGACTTTGGCAGAAACATTTGGCATAGTCTGATGTTCACCCCAGAGGGTAGTAGAGGATGGTGATCCAATGAAGCAGGCCCAACTCTCCTCACATGGACTGGAGCATTCATGTATCCCTAGTCCTGGCTTTGTGCATATACCAGTGGAAGTAGTGTGCTTGAGATCCCAATCAGGGTAAATTTTCTTAGAAATATATGGAAGAGACAGCATGATATAATATAGAGAGAGCTAACCTTGGATTCTGGAAGATGCATGTTGAAGTTCTATCTCTGATACACACTGCTTGGGTGACAATGGTCAAGGCATTTGACCTCTCTCTACCCTCAGACAAACATTTAAGACTAAATTATGGAAGAATCACTATTCTGAATAAGTGAAAAGATTTTTCACACTGGAAGTTCCTCACATAAATGAAATTACAGGTCTGGACCATCTCCCTGTACTCTACCCTACCATCAAAAAAGAAAGAAAGGTAAGTCCATGTTTATATTTACAAAACAAGATGGAGCAGAAAGAACATTAGACATAGAATCAGAAAATCTTGACCTGAATATCAGCTCTACCAATCACATGTTATATGACCTTGGGCAAGTACCTTAACCTTTCTGAGCCTCAGCTTCCTAATTTTAGAGATAAAAATACTCATACTATCACTTTTACATTGAGGATCAAAGGAGATTTTAAACATATATGTACATATACACGTATGATATTATATACTACATTTTATCATACTATATAATATATATATATATATTGTTATGTATGTGTATATGTGTGTGCATATATAAAGACAGGTAGACACAGACAGGTAGCAATTACACTGCCTGAGGGCAGAGACTATTTCATTTTTCTCTTTGTGTTCCCAGAACTTAGCACAATTTTCAACACACTAAACACTTAATAAATGCTTCTTGATTAAGTGAATGACCCATCCGAATTCTATCTTCAATAGAATTAAGGCTCTTGAGGGCAGGGATATTTTTCTTTTCGCCTCTGTACTTCCAGTATCTTAAACTGTATCTGACCCATTTGTTGTTCAGTCATTTTTCAATCATGTCTGACTCTTCAGGAGCTCACTGGGGGTTTTCTTGGCAAAGATATTGGAGTGATTTGCCATTTCTTTCTCTAGCTCATTTTACAGAGGAGGAAACTGAGGTAAATAGGTCACATATCTATTGAGTGTCTGAGACCAAATCTGAACTCAGGTCTTCCTGACTCGAGGCACAGGGCTCTAGCCACTGAGCCATCTAAGTGCCAAATGTGAGCCATAATAGGTGTTTAACACTGGGATGGCTGTCTTGGGGTGGTGGGTGGGGGAAAGACGGGGAGAAAATATGTAACTCAAAAAAAAATTTAATAAAATAAACAATCACATAAAAAAATTAAAAAAAAAACTTTTAGATTAATTGATGGATAAGACTGTATTTCTGTTTCCTCTGCCTTCTTGGTCATATTTGTATTTTCTCCTATAGCACTTATACCATTCTGTTTACACAAGACAGAAAACTTTCCAGAATGTAGGGGGGAACTCCAGTTTTGCCTCTTGTTCAAATACAGGAAAGAATTTCCAAAATTCTCTCAAAAAGGCTCATTATAGAATCATAGACTATACAACTGGAAGGACCTTCAGAGTTCATCTAGCCCAATTCCTTCATTTTAAAGAGCAGAAAACAGTGTCAGGACAGGGAAGACCTAATCAAATAGTAGTTGGTTAGTGGAGAAACCAGGAATCAAACCCAGATCTTCCAATTCCCAGATTAGTGCTGTTTCCCTTAAACAATTCTGCCTCCCAAATATGGAACTGCCAAGAGCTGAAGCCAGTTGAGACATTCACTCATGGAATCCATGCGCCGACTACATTCCCTACATAGTTACTCTCTTATGTAGCAAGACGTAAGTGGTATTGGGTCTCAGAAGCAGTAGCTTTTTAAAAAATAATTAATAAAGCATACTCTTTAATTCCTGGTGGGATGAGTATACAATAAGACCTTCTGCACCATATTAGGGAGTCAGGGAAGGTTGAAAGGACTTCAGGTTGAATGAAGCAACTATCCTATCTGTCATATACTTCCCACACAGCTCTTCTTTCTATATTCAGAGATGTGGAATCTTTCTTTTGCTCTGTGGACCCTGGGTAGAAATCACTACAAAGCTTTCAGAAATTAAGACTGGGTGTTAATAATGTGTGACTCCATTGACATGAATTAGTGTAGCTCTCCAATCCTCTGAAGGACATTTACAGTCAGCTCCATGGGGTTACCTGGTGGTAGAGAGGGGGGAAATGTCATAAAGAAGAAAATAAGGGCAATTTTCATGCACTGACAACACCTTTGCCCTCTAGAACTGAGCTTGCATTCCATTTAAATTATAGGAGAATCAGGGTCATTGAACACTAACAGATGGAAAATGGAAGCCTTGTCAAGACTGAAAACAAGGCCCTTGTGGCTGAATTCAGTTTCTTAAAGGAATATGAAAATCTACAGGTCATCTCGCCCTTTTTTTGTCTTTGAAGGCACAGATTTCGGGGTAGAGGTAGGGGAGAGGTGTCTTTATGCTGAGACAGGGGATCCTGGAGATCTGCTGGGAGAAACAGGCCTGCCATGTTGGGGAGTAGTCAATGTCAGATCTTTACTTGTGCATTAATTACAATAGACAAACATAAGTGTGGCTGCAATTTTTTTTTTAAAGCAGTAGGAAACAGTGGAAAGAATGCTGGATTTGGATCCTTAGGTCTCGAGCTTGAATTCTGGTCTGTCCCCTGTTTGATTTTGTAAAATTTACTTAGCCTTTTTGATCCTCAGTTTCCTCATGTGCAACATGAAGGAGTGACCTAGAGGTCCTTTCCAGCTGTAACTCTATGATCCTAGTATGTTCCGTCAATGTGAATACCAATTGGCAGAGCTAGTCTCGTAGAGACTGAAGCCCAGGTATCCTAATCTGTTGCTGTTCAGTTGTGTTTCACTCTTTGTGACCCCATTTCGGGTTTTCTTGGCAAATAAAATGAGTAGTTTGCCATTTGCTTCTCCAGTTCATTTTACAGATGAGGAAACTGAGGCAAATAGGGTTAAATGCCTTCCCCAGAGTCATATAGCTAGTAAGTGTCTGAGGCCAGGTTTGAACTCATGAAGATAAGTCTTCTTGATTCCAAACCCACTGCACCCACCTAGCTGCCCCTATGCTATTCCACTCTACGTCTATTCTTTTCTGTTCTTCTGTTCTATTCTGCTCTTTTCTATTCTAAACATTTATAAATCACCTAACACTCAAGGCTTGGGAACAAATCAAAAACAAGCTAATTTCTGCCCTCAGGAACTTACATTTTATGGGGATGGGAGAGGTGCTAGAATACTGTATCTTCACCGCCATTTCTCAGCTATTTAAGATACACTCACAGAAGAGCCTCAGGCCCCAAGGAAATCCAGAAGGCACAAACTCCCATTTTACTACAGCTTCAGGAACCAAAGTCAGTAGTAAAAGCAGCTCTTATGGTATTTTTATTGGGTAGTGATTGCAACAGAAACTATTGTAGAGGACTGCTGCATGTTTGTTTATTTACTCACAAATACAAGCAATGAATATAATAGAGGGTTAAGAGAAAAATGTCATACTATGCTAGTTATTCATTAGACAGATCTTACTAACAAGATGGGAGCATTTAGCTTTTATATATTGAGAAAGTGAAGCAAATAGTGTATTTAAATACATTATGACTTGTAGCAAATGGATTCCCTTTTGAACATGTACATTTTTTGTTTCCAGAATTTGATAACCTCTTTCAGGTGAGGGAGGGAGTCTCTTTTTGGAAGCAACATGACACTTGGCAAATGTTGGATTTGCAGCCATACACACCATCTATTGATAATGAATTCACTTACAAACAAAAGGTTAAAATTTGAAAAAAACAACAACCAAACACTGTATGTCAGCATGTGCATATATATATATATATATATATATATATATATATATATATATGTCTATGCATATATATACATATGCACACACATGCATATATATATACATACATATATATGCATATGCACACACATTTATACATATCTATTTACACACAATTACATACATACATAAGTACACATAGGTATTAGCATCTCCATTTGGCAGACCAGGAAGCTAAGATCCAGGGAGGGTGAAGCTACTGAAGCGTCATCACAAATTAGTGTCAAAATCTTGAACACATATATTGTCTTCAAGCCCAATGCTCTTTCCACAACACTAGAGGAACACTATGCTTCCTGTCGTTGCAGCTAGGGCTATGTTACCAAAAGTCTGCATCATCTTGTTGTGAAACCAAGGATCATAAGTGTAACACACAGACCATATATGAAAACCAGCCAGTTGTGGATGTATAGTAAGTAGGTCCTGCCCAAAGTGGGAGAACAGAATAGTGGGGATATTAACTGTGCCTTGGATTTTGCAGAATGATTATCTACCACCACCACCTTATACCATGTCAAGTGGGTCTTCTTCCTGCTACTTTTCTCTGTGCTCCAAGTCTTTCCCCCAAAAGTATTCTTCCCCTCACAAGTGAATGTCTCACAAGCAGCTTCTCATGGGATCACTGTCCTTTTGGCAACAAATAATAATATCAGGTACTGAAAAAGAAACAATGAATGGTAAAGTGACATTACTTTAGCACTAGATTTCCAAGTTCTTTGAGTAAGCATGATTGATTGAATTGTCATTTTGGGATTGTTAACAGTGACTGAAATTCCTGGAAAAAACTATAAATAAATACTATGACTATGTTGATGGTGTGTTCTGTCCCTTACTTGAACTGTTGCTGTGCTGTGTTATTTTTATCCATGGTAAGCTGGAAATAGTTTGCTTAAGGAAGGACCCATTCACGCACATACACACACACACACACACACACACACACACACAGGTATATGTATATGTGTAGAGATCTCTCCTAATCTCAGTTCTGTTCTCTGGGGTCAAAGCTGAAGTCCATCCTCACCTGCACATGGGAACCATTCAGATTACGTGAAGATAACTATCACATTCTTTTTCTCCCACTCCCTACCCCCAGCACTGTCAAGTCTTCTCTTTTCCAAGCTCAACATACTCAATTCCTTCAACCTGGCCTCATAGGGGATATGGTGGCTCTTCAACATTCCAATTGTTTTTCTGCAGCTTATTGAAATCCTTCTGAAAATGTGCTACTCTGAACTGAACACTACAGGTGTGGTCTGATTATGGGACAGTACAGTGGGACTATTACCTCTCTTGTTGCAAATATATGGCATCTTTTAATGTAGAACAATATCGCATTAGCTTTATTTCTTCTCCACATAACACTTTGTCCCCATATTGAATTTGGAATCCACTGAAACCCTCAGATCTCTTCAGATGAACTTCCATCTAGCCATGTTTCCTTTCCTACCTTGTATCTGTGAAATTGGTTTTTTGAACCCAAGTACTAAACTATACTTTGTTGTTATTGTTCAGTTGTTTCTGTCATGGCTGACTTTTTATGATACCATCTGGGGTTTTCTTGGCAAAGATATTGCACGGATTCACCATTCCTCCTTCAGCTCATTTTACAGAAGAGGACCTGAGGCAAACAGGGTTAAGTGACTTTTTCACAGTCTTACAGCTAGTGTGGCCAGATTTGAACTCAGGAGGATGAGTCTTCCTGACTTCAGGCCAAGCGCTCTATATTGTGCCACCTAGCTGCCTAGAAAGCATCTTAACAATTGTTGTTGTTCATTCATTCATTCATTTATGAATCTCTTCATGACCCCATGTACCATACTGTCCATGGGGTTTTCTTGGCAAAGATACTGGAGTGGCTTGCTATTTCCTTTTCTCATGGACTAAGGCCAATAGTGGTTAAGTGACTTGCCAATGGTTGCACAGTTTATAAGTGTTTGAGGCCAGACTTGAACTCAGCTCTTCTTGACTTCAGGTCCAGGACTCCATCTACTGAATCACCTGCTGCCTGTTTAGTTCCATCTTAGTAGATTCAGTCCAATATTTTAGCCTCTGAAAATCTTATAGATCTTGACTTTGTGGTATGAGTTAGCTACTACCAGATTTGGATCATCTTCAAATGTGACAAGCATGCTACTTAATAATTTATTCAACCTACTGAAAAACATATTAAACTGCACAAGTACCTGTGGTAGTAAGCTAGAGACCTCCTTCAAGATCAACATCAAACTTTTTTGTATCTGACCATTCAACAAGTTTAAAATTCATCTAACTGTACTATTATTGAGACCACATCACTACATCCTTTCTATAAGAATCACACAAGACTTTATAAAATACTTTGCTAAAACCTAGATAAATTATACCTGGAGAATTCTAATAGATCCACAAGTCTAGTTAGCCTATCAAAAAACAATAAAGGACTTCCTTTCTGACCTGGTCCCAGGCAGGATGACTCCCACAGTGAAAAGATGGAGAGAAAGAGAAGGGATGTTCTGCCATCAGTGAGAGTGGTGACCAGAAAGTATATCATCAACATTCACAAGAGGATTCATGGAATAGGCTTCAAAAAGTGAACTCCTCGGGCCCTAAAGGAAATCCACAAACTTGTCTTGAAAGAAATGGGAACTCCATATGCACGCATTGACACCAGACTCAACAAAGCTATTTGGGCCAACGAAATAAGGAATGTCCTATACATATCCGAGTGTGTTTGTCCAAGAAACGCAATGAGGATGAAGACTCACCAAACAAGCTGTATATGTTGGTTACTTATGTGTCTGTCACCACTTTCAAAAGCTTACAGATGGTCAATATGAATGAAAACTAAATTGAACTTCATTTAAATAAAGTTACAAAATGTAAAAAAAAGGAACTGAGGTTAGCATAGCATGACCTGATGTATGATAAAACCATGCTTACTCTTCATGATCACAACTTTTCAATCTGTTTATTGACAATTTCTTTACTTTGTCCAGTAATCAAAGTCAAGTTCACTGACTTATGGTTTACAGACTCCATTCTCTTCACTTTTCTAGGTATTTGGTCAGAATATCTCCCCTTACCAATTCAGTTCTGTTTTTCCACTTCTGTGTTCCATCAGGTTTCAAAGACCATTGAGAATGTCTCAGCAATCATATCTACTATTCTTTCAATACCTAAGTATAAAGTTTGTATGCCCACTGTATTGAAGTCATCAAGGAGCACAAGGTGCTCTCATTATCATTCTACTTGTTTTGGGTATTGATTTCCTTTTAGCCCTTTCTGTTTTGTCTATTCTAGTCCAAAGATCTTTAAAGAAAAGACATGTCTTGCTCTGAAGAAACAGAGAAGTGCAAGTATCTGAGCTAAAGTACTAGACTGTGCTTTCCACTTCTGGATTCTGTAATTATATTAGATGATGCATATCATGCTTTAAAGTTTGCATAACATCTCCATGAGGCAGGTATTGAAGACATTACTATTCTCATTTTACAGATCAGAGTGTTACCTAGTCTCATTGGGGTTAAGCTACTTGTTTACAGGGACCAAATTCTTCCCTGATGGTAAATCCAATGATATTTCCTAGAGTACATTGTCCCTTCTCTTCAAAGGTAATCCAGAGAAGGGTATGGTAAGGTTTCTGTTGGCTTGGCTTTCTGTCTGTGAAAACACACTTCCCCAATTGCATATGTTCTTTAGCAGGTTACTTTTGCCTCTCTAACTCTCATGTCCACAGGATCCCATGTTTAGGCCTGGAAAGAGATCTTAAAGCTCATCTAGGAGGATCACTTGCTTTAACAAAAAAGCTCAGAGGTATTAAATGGCTTGACAAATTCCATTCAGGCAGCAAGATTTGAATTTAGGTACTCTGACTTCAAGTTGGGCTCTTTTCCCATTGTTATTAAATATTTATTAAATATCAACTGTATGCCCGGTACTGTACTAATTGCTGGGGCTACAAAGAGAGGTAAAAAATAACCCATGATCCTAAGGAACTCACAGTAGAATGAGGTAGACAGTGGGCAAATAGGTAAGCTATCTAAATTGGACAAATTTGGACACATCAGAGACCATCAATAGAGGAAAGGCGCTAAACCTACAGGGAGTGGGAAAGGCTTCCTGTAGAATGGGAAACTTTAATTGGCACTTGAAGGAAATTAGGGATGCCAGGAGCCAGAGATGAGGAGGGAGAGAGTTCCAGATATGGGGGACAGTTCAGAGTGAGTAGATATATTATCTTGTGTGAGGAACAGCAAGGAGGTCAATGTTACTGCAGGGAAGTAAGATGTAAGAAGACTGCAAAGTTGCAAGAGAGAAGGGCTTTGAATAAGATGGAGGATTTCATAATTGATCTTGGAAATGATAGAAGCAGGTTAACAGGTCCTTAATATTTCACATCTATAACATCTCTCATACCCATTCTCTTCATTGCCCCTCCCACTATAACCCTAGTAGAATTTCTTCATTATTGCCTTAGACTACTGCAATCCCTTCCTTAAAAGCCTTCTACCTTGATTTTCTCTCCCTTCAATCCATCCTCTGTCAGACTACCAGGATATTCTTTCTTAGGTATAGTATAAGTTTCAGGAATCATCTGCTTTTAAAATATTCTTTTTACTGATTTTCTCTTTCCTCCTGAGTAAAGTTTATGTTCACTTACTTAGTATTTAAGGCCTGCAGCCATTTGGAGCCACGCTGTTTCCAGCTTTGTCACAGGTTGTTTCTCTCTATGACTGCTGTGTCTTAGTCATACCTGACAAGTCTTGGCCCTCCAAATGAACTCCTATACCTCTATTACTTTGTTCACACTACTCCTTATCCTTGGGCCCTCTCTTCTTTCCTTGACTTAAATCTCTACTCATTCTTTAAAGGCCATCTCTTCCAGGAAGCCTCCTCTTGACCTCTTGACATGTGATGACCTCATATAGTTGTATTGAACAAGTTTGACCTCAGAGAAGAGATGAAAAAATATGTACCTCCCTCTTTTCAATGAAGAGGAGGGTCACTCCGGGTGTGAAATATCATATATGCTGTCAGACATAGTGTTTCATGAGTTGGTTGGTTTTGATTCACTGCTGTTGTTATACCACACTAGGCTTGTTGACTAGGGGACAAGGGAAGAGTAGATTTGGAAATTACTGTGATGTGGAAACAGAAGGTATCAATAAAAACACAGGCCAATGTATACCAATTCAAGGTGGCTAAAAACACACTGAATTAGCGAATAAAGAAATGTCTGAATCTAATCTCCTCAAGGGCAGGCACGGTTTTTCATTTATGTCTTTGTATTTACAGTGCCTACCACAATCCCTCTTGTATGTGTTTAGTAAAGGATTTTTATTGAACTGAATTTTACTATTTATCTGACCTCTTGGTTTCTAATCCTGGTTCTTTTGCTACATGTTCTATGACCTCAGGCAAGGTTCCCACCCACTTTGTGGCTCAATTTTGCTAAATGAAGTATGAGGTCCTCATCCCTCTCCCACTCTAGCTTTTCCCCAACAGAATCAATTTCATGAATCTGAATAAGGGTTTTCCTGAGATTCCCTGGAGTTTGGGACTGTTACCAGAAAGTCATAATTGCTATTAGAGAGCCAAGAAAGCCTTACTTGGCTAGAGTTTATGAGGACTTCGAAATCATTTGGGTACAGTTTGTTTTTGAGGAAAATATTTGAAGTATATTCCTCTTCTTCCAATAAGCTATGTTTTCTTTTGTAGGTAAATGGAATCTTAGGTAAGATCTAGAGCTAATTGAATTTTTTGATTCCAGAAATTATTATAACCTCCATTTGCTCTGTGATTTGGAGCAAATCAACTTTCCTTCTTTGGGAAGTATAATGGCCTTTTCTCAATCTTCATCCATTTTGACCTCTATACAGCCTTTGCTGCTGTGCATTATTCTCTTCTCAATACTCTCTTCACTCTAGGTTTTTGTAACACTGCTCTTTCACTGAGCACTATTTGTCTGACCACTCCTTGTCAGTCTCCTTTGCTTGATCTTTATCCAGGTCATTCCCATGAAGTGGAGTGTCCCCCAGGTCTATTTTTCTTACTCTTCTTTCCCTTTTATGCCAACTTGCTAGTACATTCAATTATAACCTCTCCATAAAGATGATTCTTAGTTCTATTTATCCAACTCAAAATTCTGTCGTCTCTCACATTCATCCAAATGATTACTGGACATCTTGAACTAGATATCTTGCATTCGTCATAAACTCAACATGTCAAAAACTGACATTTCTACTCCCAACCCTCCCTCTTATTAATTTTCCTATTACTGATGATGGTGCCACCATCCTCCTAGTTACCCAGGCTCATAATTTGACTGTTATCCTGTACTCCTCACTCTCTTTCATAGGAAACTAAGAAAATCACAGAGAAAAATCACCCCGATTTAATGCGATCATGTCAGAATATCTACTTAGGGAGGAGTTTATGGGTGGAATGAATGTCAACTTATATAGACTCTGGGGCAACTGAACCACACCCAAAACCCTGGCATGATGGCTCAAGGGGATAAAGTGTTTGACTGGGCCCTCAGCCAGACCTGAGGAATTGTCCCAGTTTGCAGACTGAGACTGATGTACAAGGGCAGGAAGATTTAAATTCAAGTCTTGCTACAGTCCCTGAGCATTCCAAGCATCTCTGGGGGAGGTATTATATTTCTAGACTAAATCAGAAATCCCCAGAATTCCTTGGGGAGATCCCAGATCTGACAAGATCAGTTTACTTAGCTATCACAAAATATTTACTGTATGTTTTATAAAAAACTTTCAGAGGAGGTAATGCGGTATGAGAGAAGAGCCCTGGAGTTGGAGGCAGGAAGAGTTTTGAGTTTGAATCTTTCCACATACTAGCCATGTGAGCTATTCAGAGCTTCCAAAATCCCTTGCAGCTCTAAATCTGTGATATTATGCTTTAACATCATTGAACCTCAATTTCCCCCTTTGTGATGTAGGTGTGATAATACTTGTGCCATGAATCCCATTGAGTTGTTAGGAGACAATCTCACTGTTAGGTTGAAAAACATCAGAAAAATGGTAGTTGTCCATTCACATACACAGTCTCATTGGCTCTCAAAACAATACTTTGAGATAGGGAGAACTATCATGATCTTTTTACAAATGAGAAAGGTGAGACTCAATGAGGGGAAATGACTTGTATAGTGTCTTACATCTTTCAAATGCTGAGCTGGAATTGAGCTTACATCTTCTGAATCTTTATTCTGTGTTCATTCCCCTCATGGTGCTACCTCCATTTTAGTCTTTGCAAACCCTATCAGTGATGTCTCTTGATTTTTGTGACTAGAGCAAGGGGAGGAAGGGAGAAATGACTATTATCATCAACTACAGGCAAAAGACATGAGGTTGTATTTTTGTCTGAGTTGGTGTGGGGCCAAAGCAGGTGGCCTTTAAAATGAAGTGATGTAATGCACTAGGTAAGGAAGATCTTAATGTCCAAAGTAATCTCTTGTGCTCCTCGTTAATTTTAATTCTATCATTAGATACTCATTCCTTTGGGTTTTGTAAGCTTTTAATACCTCTACTTAAAATGCAAATGCTCTACAGAAAGATAACACCTTTAGTTTTCATCAGTTAATTCCAGAGTACAGATAGAAATGAGGGCAAGTCTTTGAGGTAGAACTGACACAAACAGTATGTGGGAAGAGATGAGATAACCAAGAGTAAACTGAAAGGCATTGAGGGGATCATGTTTCCTCTGCTGTCTGGCAGTGTTCCATTAAAGGCAGAGTAGATACCAGCCTCTTTGTGCCTCTGGACCAGGGGTACGGGACCTGCAGCCTTGAGGTCACATGTGGCCCTCCAGGTCTCAAGTGAATCCTCAACTGAATTCAGTCAAAGGGCTGTACTTGAGGACCTAGAGGGCTACATGTGGCCTCAAGATTGCAGGTTCCCCACCCCTGCTCTAGACATTTGGATGGAAGTAAGGGTAGTGTCCAAGTGTGCTGAGGATTACCCATACATTCCCTGCAAGTGGACTTGTATGTGTAAGGTAGCCAGTCCATAGAATTCATGCTGGAATGTCACATAGTGCTGTGGGAACGTTCTTGCCCTTGAAATCGGAAGGACCTTTCGTCTGATCCAGACTTTGCTACTTACTATCAGAGTGACTTGTTAAGTCACTTAATTCTCTGAGCCTCAGGTGCTTCCTCTGTAAAATGAAAGGATCGAATAAGATGACTTTGAAGATGCCCACCAGCACTTATGATCCCATCCACATCCGCTGGGCTGCCTGCTGAAGTCTTACCCAACACATGGGCGTAATTGGGCTGCCCAGTAACTCCTAGCAAGAAGGCCCCCAAACTGTGGCTCATGTCCTGTTATGGATGAGAGGTAGTTAGATTGTCATCTGCCCTCTGCTTAAAACAAGAAGGCATCTGTGTGTACCAGGCCCTGTCACTATTGGGATACTCAGTAATGAGAACATGGATGCCTATGATAGGGTAAATTTCCCTCCAGGTGAGCTCTGTTCCTTATTCTGTTATTCACTGCATATTTGAGGAATTACGTGCTTTGTTGGCAGTGCGAATGATGTCAGAACAACACCTAATTGCTCTAATTAGGGGATAGAATCATTTCATTTCTGTTGTTATTCATTTCTTCCCCACCCACTTCCAGGTGTAGATGGATCATAGCATCAGCAGTTTAGAAATGGAAGGAAATTTAAATACCATTTAACTCAACCTCCTCATTTTTCAGATAAGGAAATGGAGTCTCTGAAAGACTGATTTGCCCCATGTCACATAGGTAATAATAAGTGTTTGAGATAGGATTTGATCTCATATCTTCCTGACACCAAGTTCAGTACTCTATCTATATGCCATGCTACCAAGGCTAGTATTTTATACAGGTAGAATTTATATCTCCTCTCAAGTTGAGCACTGAGTTCTGCATATAGTATGTGCTTAGTAAATGTTTATTGAGTGACTGTATCATTATTGTACATGCTCTTTGGATGAAGGTGGAACAAAATGTCAAGCAACCTCTGGAGAAGCTGCAGTGCCCCCTCAGGTGTTGCTGTGGCAAAAATGGACTGGGCCATTACAATGTCTAGCAAAACTCAATATCAACTTAGGGATCCAAGATAATGTAGTATGTGCATGTTTGTGTAGTGGGGATGGATTTTCACTGATTCATCTACCCTCTCATAGTCTCATACACTGTTACAGCTAAAAGGAATCTTATAAATGATCTCTCGTCCAATATCCCATGTGACCCATGACTAACTATGGTCAAAGAATCACTGAATTTCAAAGTTAACCAGAAAACACTTACTTACTATGTGTCAGTCACTCCGATGTGTAACAGGCACTGTGATAGGACACAAAGTAAAAAAAAAAAAAAAGCAAAACAATCCCCTTCTCTCAAGGAGATTACATTTTATCAGAGGACAGAACATGTGGTATGACAAAGGTATGAGTATACCAAAAAAATGGATATTATTGTTATAGTGCTAAAGACATAGTTACTCTGAAATACTTTTTATTTACTTTTCTTGCAAAAGAACCATTAAAAGTTCCTCAGAATGAAACTGCTACCTTGAAATAGCAGCTCAAGGATGCTGAAGCCCAGTTTGCTTCCTAAGATTGACTGCATGGAAACCTCCTAATAGAAGTCTTGCTTTTAGTAAAGTAAACACCCTATATAGAAACTCAATCACTTTGGCTAGGCATGAGGAAGACCACAGATTAGACAAGGGGGAGGCTAAACTCAGTGACAGCAACTTTCTTGCCTAGAGCCTCAGTTGTAGAGCCCTCTAGAGTAGCATTCATAAATCTTGGTTGTGAGCCCTTACCATTAGTAATATCAATCTTTCTGTAGATGTAGAAAAATCAATAGTCCACAAAAGAACTAGAACCACTCAATGTGCAACTATACCAACATATAATGTTCATAGTACTAGCAGGAGAAGTAGTTATTCATGCAGTCATACTTGTCCCTAATAAATATCTAAAGTTATTTTGTACTTTTTGATGTATATATGCAATGCTATTTTAATCATTGCTATGATTTAATTGTTTTATATTGTATTTTTTGTATTCTATATGTATACATTTTATACTTTTAGCCTGTGAAGTGGTACCTTGCACTGTGATATGTGTATTATATATAACAATTAATATGGTATTGATGTGCTCTGCATCATTTTTCAGGGAACTGAACATTTTTGACTATAGGGAAAAATGTACAAATAACATCATTAGCCTCTTCCACAGAGACTATGGAAAGTATTACTATAACTTTGTAAAAGAATAGTTACAATTTAATGGTCAGATGGCAGGTAACTGTGAGTAGACCAACAATTTAACTGTCATTTAGAGTTTAACTGCTATGACTGAAAAAAGACTGTGTGAGGTCAAAAAATAAAAAACTGGGAGAATGCATATCCTCAGAGACAGTGCTTTAACTGTCAAAGAGAATGAATCTAGTGAACTATTTCCTGAGAAAACCAAGTTTAAAGTGTAACTTTTGCTTTGCATATCTACAATCTGATTACAGATATTATCACTGTAGCTTTAAGATGCAGATCCGGCATTTGGAGAATGGCAGTTGGTGTTGGCAAGTGGGAGCAACAGTTAAGAAATCAGGGAGAGGGTGTGTTCATCTCCAATCAACTAGAATCCCTGATGAAGTCATATGTCATTTTACCTCTAAAGTCAGTGTTTTTCTGTTTGTTTTTACTTTTTATCTGAGTTTCTACTTGATAAAATATAGAAAGCAACTGTTAAAAGTGTTAGTTTGAGAGACATTGAAGGGATACTTCTTATAATTGTTGGAGAAAAATTGAAGAATACAGAGAGAGGAAAGAGACAGGGATTTTCTTTCCTTTGGAAGATGTTTTTACCTCTGTCTTAGAAATAGAAAAGATTTAATATCTTTGAGAGACACTGAATGGAGTGATAGAGTTACCAGAGAAATGGAGAGGAATCCACTACTGATATTTTAAGAATGTGAGGGATGGGGCAGCTAGGTGGCACAGTGAATAGAGTGCCAACCCTGTAGTTAGGAAGACCTGAGTTCAAATGTGACCTCAGACACTTGACACACTAGCTATGTGACCTTGGGCAAGTCACTTAACCCCAACTGCCTTGCTTTGCCCCCTCCAAAAACTAAAAAAAAAATTAAAAAAAGAATGTGAGGGGATTTTGTTGGTGACATTGGTAATAGCTGAAATATTATAGTCACATGTATCCATGATTCTTCTTTATAATAATATTACCATATATAACATAACAATACTTATAATTAATAAATTATTCATTAAGTATCTTAAAATATTTAGTTAAACTACATTTTGAGGCACGTAAGTGGCACAATGGGCCTGGAGTCAGGAAGATCAGACTTCAAATCTAACCTCAGACATTTACTTGCTGTGTGACTTTAAGAAAATTGCTTAACTACTGCCTGCCTTAGTTTCCTCAGCTGATAAAACTAGTATCTCCCTCCCAGGCTTGTTATGAGGATCAAGATAACACTGGTGTTTACAAAATACAAAATATGATGTTAAAAATGTTTCAGCCCACATTATAAATGGAAAGGAAGTAGATTTCTCCTCACTCTAGGTATTAATTTAAAGGGAATAAAATATAGATTAATGTTGTCTTATTGCTTGTCAGTCAACAAGCATTATAAAGCACATTATAAAGTTAGGTACTGCGCTAGGACCTAGGTATAAAAAGAAAGGCAAAAACAGGATCTGGACCCTCAAGGAGCTCACATTCTTACGGGGCGGATACTATGTACAACATCTGTACAAACAAGATATATACAAAGTAGAGGGAACATAATCTCAGAAAGAAGGCCCTAGTAGGATTGGGGGAGATGAGGAGAGGCCTTCTGCAGAAGCTGAGGTTTGAGCTGAGTTTTGAAGTAAGTCAGGGAAGTTGTGGGGTAGAGGTGAGTAGGTAAAACATCCCAGGCATGGAGAACAGCCAGAGAAAAAGGCAGGGTTGAGAGACAGACTGTCAGATGCAAGGGACAGCATATACACACACATACACACATATGTGTGTATGCATGCATGTATACATATATATATATATATGTCTATGTATATATGCATATATAAGTACATAGATACACATAATACAAAAACTACACAAAAGGAGAAAAAACAATTTAACAGTAGAAATAATAATATCATATAGTCGAATATGTTGAATGGTTCTTGTTATTTTGTGGCCTATTGATTTTTCTACAATTGAAGAAAGATTAATAATATTAATGGTATAGGCTCACCACCAAGTCTTATAAATGTTATGGCTTGTATCCTTAGTCTAAAGGGCCCTATAACTGAGGTTCTAGACAAGAAAGTTGCTACCACTTAGTGTAGCCTCCTCCCTCCCCAACCTTATCTAATCTGGGGTCTTCCTCAGCCTAAGAAAAGTGATTGAGTTTCTATATACATTGCATACTTTACTAAGGAAACTCAAGTTAAGGGTAACCTTTGTTCTCCTAGGGCAGGCCATTCCCCTTTGGGATGGCTGTATAGGTTTTTCTTTTGAGTACACCAAGCCCAAAATTTCCTCATATTGTCTTTCATCCATTGCTCCAAGTTCCAGCATCTGAAGCCGGTGGAAATAGTCTAATGCCTCCTTCTACATGGCAGTCTTTCAAACACCTGAAGGTTGCTATCATACACCTCTTAAGTTTTGTCTTCCCTAGGCTGAACATACCCAGACTCTTTAATGTCATCTCATATGGCAGGAACTCAAGCATCTTTCCTATCCCGTTTGTCCTCATCTGCATAATCTGTGGCCATGAAATAGCAAAACCATTTGGTCACCCAGGGATTGAATTTGCGACCTGTCATGCTCATTAGCCTGGTGCTTCAACCATTGAGCAGCCACCATTAGCCTAGCATTATAAAGCTTTTTTTTTTCCAGCTCTGTGATAGTCTCCTCTTAGCAGAAAATCTAATATTAATTTTTGTTTAAGGAGACTCTCCAGGCATTCTATGTTACCCTTTTAAAGTTGACTTAAAATAATAAGATAAATGAAAATGTACTGTATTTTCCCCCAGAAATATATATATTTGCCTGCCTGACCTAATAATAGTTTTTACTCTCAGTCTCACTTAAATCTAACTCTTATCTACACAATTCCTGCACCTATTATTACAGTTCTTACAAGTCATACATAGTCCAGTTACTATGAATAACAAATAGGTAGTGTATAGTAACTCATAAACTTATTAGGACAAGTAGTGAAGATATCAAATCCAGGCTAAGGAAGGTGTAAAGTTCTGTCCAGTTGGAATTTAGGAAGATGAGAAATGCTGTCCAGTTGAGGTGGAGGAGTACTCTTAATGGGCAGAATTCAAACCCATTGTTTCCATCTTTTCTGAACCATTGATAGCATGAGTTCAGACAAATCTCTTAAGGAGAAACTTGAGGTTTCTCCTCTGTGTAAGGGTATTTAGAGGGAAAGAATGAAGGAAAAGACTGAGTTTGCAAAAGCCTACCTAGCTCAGAGTTGTGATGGTCCCACTGAAGAAAAAAAAAGTGTATATGAGGACATGTTCCATTTGTATCTGGGCTAACCAGACCACAAGAATGGCCTAAAACTTCTACCTGAATGAAGCTTGTCACCAAAAAGTAGTTCAGGGAGATTTCATTTCTACACTGAAATAGCAATATGTATTCTGACCCATCTCTCCCAACATTTCCTGGGAATAGTCATAATTAGGAATGTTGACCTGCTAGACAAGCTTAACAAAATAGCTTGGACAAAGCAACATTAAATATGCTCTCCAATCAATATTTTAAAGACATTCATCAGGCGTGTAGATGGGAGGAGGTGAGTTGGCAAGACACTAGGACAAATATCCATGAACAAAGACCCTAAGCCATTATAGTAGAGAGGGGGAGGGGGAAGGGGACTGCAAAGGGTATTTTCTGAGAGCTTCTCATTTTCACTAATTATTTTTATTCTTGATAACTTGAGGCTAAATTCAGTTGTTTCTAAGCTGCTGAAAGAATGTATGTGCTGACAGAACCCTCAAAATTTCAGTGCCCTGGAGCAAAGGCCTATGTGTCCTAGTTATGATACTGGTCAGGAATTTGCCTGGACTTCTTTGGTACTGTTCAGACTGGTGTGTGTGTGTGTGTGTGTGTGTGTGTGTGTGTGTGTGTGTGTGTGTGTGAGAGAGAGAGAGAGAGAGAGACAGAGACAGAGACAGAGACAGAGACAGAGACAGAGAGACAGAGACAGAGACAGAGACAGACAGAGACAGAGACAGAGAGAGAGAGAAACCGAGACAGAGACAGAGACAGAGAGACACAGAGAGAGAGACACACACACACACACACACACACACACACACACACAGACAGAGAGAGAGCACTGTGCTATTAACAGGAATGCACTTTATAAATACAACCTCCTGGACCATTTGTGAAATTAAGAACCACACTGCCCTTTGGAGAGTGATTTCAGTCACAAATAATATGAGAGACTCCACAGAGGCACAATGTGTGAAGTGTGTAAAGTAGCTGTGGTCCCACAGGGCCCTTTCCACTCACAACCACACACAGATGGTATCATCGTCACCTTTTCCAATTCCACTCCTCCTCCCCCCCCCTGCAAACAGGTGGTAATAATGCATATATTATGGAATATGACTCTAATAAAATAGAGAATGTTGGGTGTTTTGTAAAAGGCCTCCCAATTGAGGTTTTTATTTTAAGTGACACATTCTAATATGAACATAATTGTAATTCCAGTAACATTACTTGTAATAATGTCTAAAGAACTCAGAATTAATTCAACTGGAAAAATTCCAGAAGGACTTAAATGTTTCTCATTAAAAGCAGTATAGATATCTTATTAGACATTGTAACTAATTGTAATATCACCCAATTTAAAACAACCTAATTAAAGATGTTGTTACTTCTAGTGGGGATTAGATAGCAAACACTTTTCCCTTCCATTCCAGGCTGTGTTCTGGAATTCAGATCAATTAAACAGACGTTGATATATGTATATGTATAATTGGGCCGAACATGTTGCTCACTCAGTCAGCTCTCCCCCCGATAGTGTGATCTGCTTAAGCTTGCCTGGCAGCCTCACATGAGAAGGAAGATGTTCTCACCTCTAGCTAGGGAATTGACAAATGTATCCAGATAAGGTCCATCTTGAAGTAGCTGGTGTGGTTAATATTCCTTTGGGTGCCATTGACAGAGATTAATTCTGTTTTCTCAGTATGGAGAATTTCTTGCAATTTGTATGTTTTCTTTTTAAAAGATAAAGAGGAGCTATTACACTCTCCTCATTGGTGACCTGCTGTTGGAGCAAATAAAAATCGAACAACAGTAGTAACTCGGTAATTGCTGCCCATCACTCTGGTTCCAAGCTGTGTGGGGCCTCTTCTGTTTCCCTAGGTATGGGACTGCTTGCCAGCTACACTGGGGCCTCATGGGCCTGGGAGCTTCTGGGAGAGGTTTTACTAAAAACAAGCATGTATTTTTTGGACTACTTCCACTCCATTTATACAAAAACACAAATGGACTGGCAATTTGAGGGTCTGAAAAGCATTTGAGGGGATTCAAATAGGGCACAGAAATATTTTCTAGAGTGGTTTGCAGCCATTGCCTCTGTGAATGGAGAGAATGAAATCTGCACCCCGGGTTCAGCTGTAGGTACCTGGGGAGAGAAAATGAAAGAAGAAACAACTTATTTTTTTTAACACCTCCAGTTTCAATTCAAGCTTTACCTCTTCAAGAAGAGTGAGTGTCCCTCCTTCTCTCAGGTTATTTAACCAGGAAAAGAGCTGGAAGCCTAGACCTAGTGTAGTGGTACAGATATGCACAGCATTGCTTGATGGAAATAGAAGGTACAGGTATAATCAGAGACACACACAAAGAAGGATAAAGGGAATCTGTCTCATTGTGCTATATTAGATAGCACAGGATAGCCCCTGAAGTGCTTCAGAAAGTATAAAGACAACAGAGTTTAGCAGCCCAATAAGAAGAATAATTAGTTATTTGGAAGCCTCTTGAGGACAGGGTCTATCTCAGCTTGAATTTTTTTTTTAAATTTACTTCATTTTTAATTTATGGAATAAAACAAGCATTTCCATAACAGTATAATAAAAAAAAAAGATGATTGCCCATGAAACTGCATATCTATTATGTAGAAATTGTTATTCCTTTTAAATATACAATAAAGGGTGTAAATTTATTTGTCTTTTTTCCCTCCCCGTCACCCTAAGGATGGCTACCATCAGATACAAATATGTGTTTACATATATGTGTGTGTATACACACACACACACACACACACACACAAGCAAAGGGAAAAGAATCACTTTTGAATTTGCATCCCCCACCTCCATCAGAGTTGCTGTCATGTAGTAGGTACTTACTAGATATTTGTTTGTTGATTGAATAGAAAGTTATGAGAAGGGGCACTGAGGTGAGCTTTTCTCTTCTTAGGACACGTCTGTCTCCACCCAGACCAGTGTCCCTGAACAGATGGCCTGGGGTCATCTGTTCACTGAGTGGTATCCCTCCATAAGACTGAGGGAGCAAGTTTTTGCTTTTGGTTTGTGCTGATTGCCCCAGAACAGAAATTCCTAGTTATGGCTCTGTGTATATTGGTACCTTATAAATAGTAGGGCATTCTTTAAACAGAACGGAAATTTGCATTGGCTTAGTGGTTAATATTATTGCAAGTTATTCAGAGTGAGAGGGTGTGAAACTTAAAGGAAACTTAATGGGTTTTCCTTGAATAAATCATCTCCCATAGCAAGCCCTTTTTAATAATGGGCTATTCTATAAAAGTTAGAATTGAGCACAATGTTGCATATCATATTAGAGCAGCTGGTACTGATATGTAGTAGCAGCTGTTGCATACCTGAAATATAAACAAACTGTACTCTGTATTTTTTTTTCTTTCTCCGTCACCACTGATAGCATTTGTTTTCTAGGAGGTGAGATATTAAGACATGTGTTTTCAGATCTGATAGTCAGGAATTAAAAGCTTACTATCAGTCAATGTCTGAAGTAACTTAAAGAGTGTCACTAAATTGAGTCTTCATGACTTTGGTTTGGTGGCTTCAGTACTTGAGGTTGGTTTCTGATCCCAGGTTGCTGTTCCCAAATATTAGGTATGTTAGCACTACATAGTAGTAGATGACAAGGACTTCCCGATTCTACACCTGCATACTTTTGGTGGGGATCATGTTATAGTCATACATTTTCCTTTCTTTACTTGTGAAATTGGTTTTCTGAACTCAAGTATAAGACTTTACAATTAACTCCATTAAATATCATTTTTACTGGCTATGATCCATCCTTTAAATATGCTGAAATCTTTATGGATCTTTGTTTCCTCAGTTTTTTTTTATCAGTTTGTTACCATTATCCCTCCTAACTTCATTTTATCTGAACATGTGAAAAGAATGTTATCCCTAAAATCATCCAAGATATTGATAAAACATGATAAACAATTTAGGACCAAAGACCTGTACCTGAAACAGATCTGTAGCATCTCCCTCTCACTCCATGATGGCAAGGACTGTGCAATTTCTAAACTTTTATCTCCCCTATTACACTCATTTCTGCCTTTCATAGAGTAGACACTTAATACATCTTTGTTGAATTGATTTGAACACATTGTTCCTTGCATGACGTGAATGTTTGTCTAGCTATAAATGCCTATATATTTACATGCTGCTTTCTCCATTAAATACGTAAGCTCCTTGGGGTCAGGAATTCTTTCGTTTTTATCTTTCTATTTCCTGCACTTAGCATAGTGGTTGACACATAATAAGTGCTTAAATAAATGCTTACTGATGGGCTGAATATTGTCCATCCCATACCTCCGGGTGCAAAGCAGCGTTAGATTTAGTGGGGGCTGTCACAGATGACTTGTACAAATGGAAGCATTTAAATTCAGGAAACATCACTGGGATCTGGCCACCACCCATCACATTAACATTTTTTCAAAATTTAACTTCTTGTCCATGATTGGAGTAGGTAGACACTTGGAAATCAAGGAGAGAAAGAAGAATGGATTAACAAAATAATCATGACACGTGTGTCAGTAAGGTGGGAGCTGCCTGCTAGAGGATATGTTACCTCTTTAGAGATAGACTATGACAATAATTGCATCATTTCTGTCTTTAAAGAATCATAATCCATTAATTTGACGGATTTAAAAAAACTATAATCTGTCAATCAGATGTCAGAACAAAAGGTGTCAGGAGCTTTGAAGTGTGACATTTAGAATACTGTTACTGAAATATCTTTATTTTTATTCTGATAGTCTGAGTTAGAATAGTTTCAAGCCTTCCTACCGTAGTTATGGAACTAATACCATTTTAGCTGTCTTAATAGTTCTGCTACTTACAGATGGTATTGGATCTGTACCCAGTATTGGAAAAGCATAAACCGCAGACTGCAGTGAATTACATGGAGATAATTTCCTCATAGGATTTTGCTGACATCCACCAGTGAAGTACTGCTTCCCAGGTTTAAATGTGGCCAGAAGTTGAAATTATTTCTTTGTAAATCCCTGTGGTCCATTTATTATTTTCTATACACAACATGGATATGTCCTTGAAATATACCAGTGGATATCAGGGAAAATGCCATAGTCTATCAATGGAATGTCATAGTGATGGAAGGAAGAAATTGAAGATGTCACACATATAAAAATATAGCAATTGCCATGCCCAGTGAGATTGCAGGGTTCCAGTAAGGGAAATAGGAGAGCTATCAGGGAGATACCTGGACAAATTATCAGATATACTAGCCCATATTTCTGATGGGAATCCTGGCATATGACAACAGGCTATCTTATAACTATCTTGAATCATCATAAGAATATAATAATAGCATTTGTATAGTATCTACTATATTCCAGGCACTGTGCTAAGTGCTTTACAAATATTATCTCAGAAGTTGCTGTTATTTGTGCTTCATTCTCGAAGAGGACCATGACATCAGGAAGATGATGCCATGACTTGCAAGTGAATTGGATTTAAGTGAGGCGGGACTGTGCAAAGTCACCAGCCTCACTCTCTTCTCCAGAACCATCTGGGTCTAGTGACCAGATCAGGACAACTGGAGATGGCCTAGGATGCAGGTTTTAATCTCTGAAACTTTTTTGTTTGGTTTGGTTTTTTCTCTCTTAAAGATCAGCCTTAATATTATCTCACTTAATCAATCCTCCAACAACCCTGGGAGGTAAGTGCTATTTATTATCCCCATTTGTGATTGAGAAAACTGAGGTTAAGTGATTTTCCCAGGGTCACAGAGCTAGTAAAGTGTCTGAGATTAGATTTGAGCACTAGTCTTCTTGACTCCAGGAGAAGCACTGCGCCACCTAGCCGCATCAACATTAGAGTCATTAAAGCACCTTCAACAAGAAATGCCTTATACATTCAGAAATGCTTTATAAGTCATCGTTGTTCAGTTGTTTCAGTCATATCCAACTCCTCATTACCTCATTTGGGGTTTTCTTGGCAAAGATACTGGAGTGGTTTGTCATTTTCTTTTCCAGTTAATTTTCCAGTTAGAGAACTGATGCAAACAGGGTTAAGTGATTTACATGCCTAGTTTTACACAACTAGTAAATATATGAGGGCAGATTTGAACTCAGGAAGATAAGTCTTCCTGACTCTAGGCATGGCTCTCTATACATTGCACCAGCTAGCTGCCCTTATAAGTTGTTCTACCATGCTATTTGAAGATGAAAGCTATAATATAAGGAACTCAGTTCTCTCTTTTCTAGGAATATAGTTTTGCTCAGCATGAATGGAAAAAGAGACTTCTGTATCCACCCCTAAGTTATTTCCGGAATCTTGCTTTGTTCTCAAGAGGAAACAATCCTCTTCACAACTGTTGGCTTGCAATATCTTTAACGTGCTGTAGAATGGGGAATTATTTTGGTTTGGAGGCAGAGAACTTGGATTCAAGTCCTAACCTTGCTACTTACTACTTGTATAACTGAAGGCAAATCACTTAACCCCTACACGCTGTTTTCCTATCTGTAAAATGAAAGAGTTGGCTTAAATCACTCCTGAAATCTCTTAAAATGGGGCATCTAAAGCAAGGAGAAAAGAGTAAAACTTAACCAACCGATCTTTCAAAGAAATAAAATGTTACCACTGATATTTGGGAGATGGGAGAATACCCCGTTGCCCAAAATACTGTTGCAATTTCCCAACTCTGCACTCCTGGGCTTAGGTGCCCTTAACAGTTTATGTG
Source organism: Pseudochirops cupreus (assembly GCA_028627135.1). Classification (NCBI taxonomy): domain Eukaryota; kingdom Metazoa; phylum Chordata; class Mammalia; order Diprotodontia; family Pseudocheiridae; genus Pseudochirops; species Pseudochirops cupreus. The sequence goes on along the minus strand of CM053581.1, from coordinate 172,570,876 downwards.
ACTGTGATTAGAATGGCAACATGCAACCCTACTTATGGGAAGTGGCTCCTAATTCTCCCTACAGGACGCTGCTGCTTATGATTACTTCACTTGTGTAGTTCCCTAGATCTTGGAGGGTCGAAGATCTGAGGGTGGGGAAACCGCACTGGTGTTCTGTACAACTGGGCATTCTCTGTCCCATTTGCTAGAGAATAGACTCAATTTAACACAGCCTGACTTCACTAAAGTAAAATAACATGATACTATTGAAAGGTACTAGAATTGGAATCTTTGGGCATGGGTTCAAATTTTGGCTCTACCATTTGGTAATCTGAGCAAGTCATTTACCCACTTTGGGCCTCTGTGACCATTTCTATAAAATGAGAGGGTTGGTCTGTAGTAGAAGATGTTCTAAATCTATAACATTACTGCTGGAAATGCAATCACGATTTTGTGTTTTACTCAAGTATGATAAAATTTTTGGGGGGAGACGTTCTTACTTGCATGTCTCACTTCATTTTGATACTTCCATCGTGTCCTTGTTAAGTCTTTATTCAAATACCCAATCAACTAATATCTGTGCAAACTTGCCTTCTGACCTTGTTCTCATAGATTTGCCATCTCTAAATGATTGATACATGCCTGGTCCCTGCTGGAAAAGTAGCTGGAAATACATTCCAGGAAATCTATAGTAGCAAATCTAGCATCGTTTTGCACATCGTGGCTGGAATAGCAAGCAGCATTGCATACAATTACCACTCTTCAGTCTACTCTGACTTTAAACTGCAATGTCATGTTCCCCTTGCAAAGCACCCAATGCCAGAAACTTAATGTCCTCTGGGAAGATGGACATCAAATACCTGGGACTGTGCAATGAAGCATGGTTCAGTCATTCAATGTGCCATTGCAGGGGACCCCTGGTCCAGATCCAAGGAAGAACAGAATGGAATGAAAGCATAAGGCTAAGTTAAGAAGAAAACAGGAAATGAGAAAGGAGGACCTTTCATGCAATTTTAAAATACAGTGCACAGCATAGGTATAATGGGTCTTTAGACTACTGATCCTCAGTGACACCTTTGAGTGTAACTATATATGTTCTCATCCTTCTGTTAGGAAATTTTGGAAGCCTCAGTTGTTGTAGGGATGGTCTATATATGCCCCTCTGCTTAGCTTGTTGTATATAAATACTGTAACTATTTCACACTGAAATAATGAAACATAAAGGACAGTGTTCAGTAAGACTTCAACTGAATTCCATTTCAGATGTTTATTAGCTGTGTGACCCTGGGAAAGCCACTTAATCTTTCTGATCTTCATTTTCTTTATCTGTAAAATGTAAGTAATCGTAGCTACCTCCCTAAATTGTCTCCTGGATCAAATAAGACAGTGTATCAAAAGTCCTTTGCAAACTTTAAAATGACATACAAATGTGAGCAATTATTGTCTGAGCTCTACTGAACTCCCTCTTCCTAAGGGATGTCAGGCATGTTATCTGCCCTCTCAGAACTGATCTCATGAAGTTCCGTGCTGATACATTGATAATTGTTTGAGTAACATCTTGGTTATACATCTCTTGACCAAGTTCATAAGAAGAAGAGTAGTCTTTATTTTCTTTGGCCCTTCCTGAGTGTGAAACTGTTGTTATTTATGCAAGAAATATATTATGCTAGAGTGGGGCTTGAGAAGGTGAGTTTGCTCTGATTATAATTATGCTAGTCAGATGCTCCCAAACCTGTAAGCACTATTAAGTCGGTCATGTATTTCTTTCATTTAAGACTGATAGAATCAGCATCCAGTGTTAGGAGTTAATTTGAGGATCCAATAATCATTAAGTAAAGAGAGTGAGTGAAATATCTACAATATGTAATTACATGCAGAAATGCTTCTGGCAGTGTTTGCCCCCATGGAAATTCAAATAGGAAGTCTCTGGGGAGAAAATCATATTCTTGGAGGTGGACACAAAGTAATTCAGCTTGGCTTATGTAGATAATTAATTAGGAAATGGATGTGTAAGCATCTGAGAAAAGTACTGTAAGAATCTCCTGGAAGGCCTAGTAACCCCCACCCTCTCCCCTTCTTCCAGCTTAATTAGGAGTAAGGTTTTTGTGCAGGACTCTATTTCTCTGGCTACAAGAATGAACCTAGGAGCCCTGTCCCTTATTCTGTTCTCACAATTTAAAAAGGGCAGAGCTAATATCCTGTGTCCTAGAATTAGTGCCCACTTTTGCTCCCTCATGTTTGCTGGTACTACTCTTCTTGACAACCCTCTGACTTTCTAAGATGCTTTTCTAGTCCTATGCCACCTACCCCTTCTTCCATAGCTGACTTCCCTAGACTTGGTGTATTGTTCCTCTGGATCTCTGACATCTGTTTATCCTTCATTCTTTTCTGACCCTCTAAATCTGACCTCTTGATTGTTAGACCTTTGGTATCTTCCAGCCCCCTTCTACATACCTAGACTTCTGGATCCTATACCTCTTAGCCAATCCTGCCCTGCCATGGTCCATACTCCCGATTTGACATTGAGCAAGTCACATTACCATTGACCTATCCTGTTAGGCTCAATAGAGTGTGATGATATCTACTGATAACAGTTAATTGCCTGTTACCCATAACCAGGTGGGGGATTCAGTGGGGGAAAGGACAGGAAGGACTGGATGGAAAGAAGATAAGAATACCAATAATCCAGACAGTAAAGCATCTAATCATAAGGGTTAGTTGCTATAGGGAAAGATATGTGAAGTGTTGTAAGTTCAGGTAGAGAAATAGAGTCTAAATTGAGAGGTAGCTTGGGAAAAAATGTCTTAATTGTCCCTTCCTTGGCAACTGTAAGGACCACCAATAACAGCATTATTCAGAGAATTTTTGAATTGTCCAGAAAAGTATAAGATTAAATCATTAGGAACTATCACTCTTAACTTGGATGACTCTCTGCAAGACCAAAGAGAAAGGTCTTATATTCAGGCACCAATTAAATATGAAGCAACCATATGTAAAGGGGCTCCATTGCTGTCATGTGGAGTGGGTGAAAAAGCTGAAATTGACTGTGGGGTAGAATCCAATGGCCCTCTTCTTGGGTCCTAGTTTGGGAACTGGGTGGTTTCGTTGTCATTCACTATTTACTTCAGGGACTTCCATTGCAGTCTTTTCTTCTGCAACCATTTTACAGCAGGCTGTTCATTTTCCTTCTGGCTTGTATGACCAGCCACAATAGATAAAAGATGAGGCAAAATTATGAATAGGTTTTAATCAGTTCATTGGAATATGGACTATTTCTTCATATGGAAAGTAAAGTGGAGTCAAGGCAGTTATCTGTCTAGTTGGACCCCACCCTTACAAACTACCTATGTACCAGACCAACCATATGATGATGAATGTTTAGCAACTGACCCTCTGAAAAAAAATGTACACACAACCCACTTTTAAGTATAATCTTCATTATTAATATTTTCTCCACTACTTTCTGAAGTTTAGATATCATCAAAGCAACAAGTTAAACCTGATTTCTATCTTTGACTAATTTCCGAAGTGTTAATACACACCCTAAAAATTTAACAATCTTCCTAGCTAGCTCCAGTATACCACTGCCAGATTCTATCGAGAACATAGTATTTGCTCTACACAGCTATAATATTTCTCACTGTAATTCATTCCCCTCTCCAACCAAAACCAAATAAAACGTTTTATCCTTATTTTGCATGGCTTTATAAAACATGAAGAAAGCTTGTGAGGTTGGTGCAGAAATATGTGTGGGCAGTTGGAAGGAGAGAGAGGGCATGTGTCTGTGTGGGGGTAGGCCTTCTTTAAATAGAAATCACTCATCTCAACTTAGGTCTGCCCTCACAGTGCCAACTTCAGCACAAGGGTCCAAGTCGAGGTTCCCATTATCACAGCCAAGGAAATGGGCAAGAGGCCTCCCAGCAAGATGCTAATAGACATCTTGTTTGAGAAAAGCCAAATGTCAAACAAATAAATAGAGAACAAATGATAATGTCCAGAGAGTTTCTGGCATGGTTTGGCTGTGTGTTGAAATAGCCTGAGAAACATTTCATCAAAGCTTCTAAATTGGTGCAGAAGAAATGATTGTTGAATTGAATTGAACTGAACTGAATGAATGAGTTCTCAATTGCTCAGACTGAAGACCTTGTGAATGAATAACTAACTGGCTTTCTGGGGCCATTGGAGATAATGAATCAAGACTGAAGATTCAGGTCCTGATTCTTCTTCAGCACCAATTATAAGCACCTAAACATTTAAAGTTAGATAGGATGTATTTCTCTCCATCCTTTCAGGTTCAGCACACTGCATTATTTTTAAGACTCTTTCTCTAAACTTAATCACTTTATAACCAAGAACTATCTCTGACAAGACTTCAGAAATGAAGATAAATAGAGTCATTATTGTTTAGCAGCAATCAATTATGAGGAAAGGAGAAGAAAAAGATTGTGAGGGTAAGGGAGTGAAGAGAGGGAGAAGGAGCAAGAGGAGAGGAAAGAAAATGAAAAAGGACATTAGAGAAATTCCTTAAGAAAATGTTACCTTTGTATTCACCCTCCCTCTTGTGTTCTCATCATTCAGAAGGGGAGAAAGGCTCAAAAGTCCTCTGCCCTCTTCCAGGAAGGAAATAACTTCTATTTTTTTTTCTTGACTATCAAGTGAAAGGAAGGGAGAGAATCTTTGAACCTCCATGTCCTCTTGTATGGGAAGAGGGGCACAGTTATGAGGTTAGGTCCATGGAAATCACCATTTCCCTCAGGACCTAATGCCAACCTAGCAGATTCCTGAGGGAAACAAACAGAAAAGTGTGATACTGTAGTTCAGTCAGGTTTTAGTGATTCTGAATTATCAGTCTGGTGTGAAAAGAAAAGGTAGAAAGGGCTTGGAGCCAGGGAGTATTTCTCTGTTCCATGATCAGAGATACCTATTATTGAGGCACAGAAAAGAAGATAATATCTTACTTACTTATTTATAGTAATTGAGCTGGTTGTTAGCAGTGTTTATAGACACAACCCCAGTTAATAGAATAAGACTGTGGAATTTCTTATTTACAGAAATAACTGAGAAAATCTTTCTTTGATCTATGAAAAGGAAACCCATCTAAAGAGTATTTGAGTTTAATGATAAAATTAAAAATAATCATTAACAAGATCTAGTGTAATTGAACAATTTGTGTGTCTTGTCTTAGCCTATAGCATCTCTTTGCTTCATGAGTATCTTAAAGGTGGTATCAATCAACCAGTAAATAAACATTTATTGATGACCTACTATGTGCTAGGCTATAGGCATACAAAGATAAAGGGAGAAACCTACTGCCCTCTAGTAGTTTTGTTATTTCAGGTTAAGTGATATGCCTAAGATTACACCCCTAAGTCATAACAGAGTCAGGATTTGGATATAGGTTTTCTGACTCCACACTGCGGGCTTTTTCCATTTGATTACTCTTCCTGCATCTACATTTACAAAGAAGAAAATGAATGTAAGGTATAAAGCAAATTCAGGTCAGAACATGGTACAATACAGACTCAAAGGACTATAGGTTAGACCAGGGGTGGAGAACCTGCCACATGTGGCCACATATGGCCTTCTAGGTCCTTGGGTGAGGCCTTTTGAATGAGTCCAAGTTTTATGGAACAAATCATTTTACTATTAGGATTTGTTCTGTGAAGTTTGGATTCAGTCAAAGGGCTGCACTTGAGGACCTAGAGGGTCACGTGTGGCCTCGAGGCCGCAGGTTCCCCACACCTGGGTTAGACTGCAAGGCATAAACTTGCTGCAAAGACACAACGGAAATATCTTCACACAGCACTGTGTGTGTGTGGGGAGCTGAGGGGGGAAGTAAAAGAAGCCAGGATTTAATTGAAAGGATACATAGCTAGTACAGTCAGCTCCTCGTGGAGCATTATGGTACCTTGTTGCAAACTTGTGAATTACTGGTAAGTACTCTGACTCAGGGACTAAACTGGAGCACGTGTTGTTTTTTTTCTTTCTATAGCATACAAAGGTCATTTAGAATGGGATGATTTCTGTGTAGATTCCTTACTAATGGACTGTGAGGCTCACATCATGATGGGGCTCTGCTTACTTGCATAGAGATCCTCCAAAATGTGGCACCTTCAAGGACACACTGGTATGCAGCATTGCGAATTTGTGGGGAATCAGGCTTCTGTCTTGGGAATCAGGCTACTCATGTTCTGCATGGGATGAATGGGATTAGCTCAGTGACTCATTTTACCAACTGGATTTGGGCTGGACCACCATTTGGCAAAAGAAAATATTATGAAACCAGGCTGTTAAATCTATAAAGGTGGGTCTGATAATCAGAGGATCATAGAATTAGAGCTGGGAAGGGACTTCAGAGGCTATATAATCCAACCCCTCATAGATGAGGAAACTGAGGCCCAGTGAATTTTGTCCTAAGTCATACAGGTAACATATTAGAGGAAGGCTTTGAACTTAAGTCTCGTAGAAACAGTTCTGATATTCTCATACAGACAGATCTACTACCTTGTACAGGAAGGTCTTACAGATTTATGTAGAAAGATCTGATAACCTCATGGCAGGAATGGGGGCAGGGCCTTCCTTATACCCTGATAAGATGGATCCAATAACTTTGCCTTGAGTCAAGTCTGGTAATTTCCTATAGGCAGAGCTGATAATTTCATCCAGGTTGGTGTGATTATGGCTATCTAGTCATTCTAATAAAATTCAGCTGAGAAAGAATTGAGAGATTGAGATGAGTTTAATTTCTTCCAGATTTCCTACTGAGCCATGAGTAGCTGAGGTTACATGGGACTTTGTAAAATGGGGAAAAAAGGAAATAACCTTATCAATATGTGAGGACAGATCTGTGCATGGGATTCCTTGAGATCAGTGCCCTACACAAAAGGCACTGATCTCTAAAAAGCACCCCCTGAGTAATCAGTGTCTGTCCATCATCTGTCTTGCCTGCTGGCCATTCCTTGCTGGGTTTCCAGGGCCTGCAGGAGTGTCAATGGGGTGCTTTTCTTTCTTTGTATGACTGACATATCTTAAGAAAGGCACCGTGGAACTAGATAGAGAACAGAGGAGTTGTCCAGGAAATGATCAAGGGGACAGGGAAGCTGCTATATAAGGACAGACCAAAGAGGCAAGGCCACTTTAGCATCAAGAGATGAGAGCTTAGAGGAGATATGGTTGAAATCTATAGGACTGTGAAGAGCATGAATAAGCAGAACCTGGAGTTTGTCACCAAATTCTAAAAGAGGAGAAGGAGTCTCTGTTGTAGTATGAGATATAGAGAACGCTTCAAAGGAATTCTTATTTCCCACAAAGGGTCACACATACACATGTAATTTGATCCTAGCAGAAGGTTCTTAAAAGGTGAACAAAAAAGTTGATTAAATCCTTTTTTTTTCTTGAGGGGGGAAGGCAAGGCAATTGAGGTTAAATGACTTGCCCAAGGTCACACACTAGTTAAATGCCAAGTGATTAGGCCAGATTTGAACTCAGCTCCTCCTGACTCCAGGGCCAGTAATCTTTTCACTGTGTCACCTAGCTGCCCCAATTAAATTATTTGATGACCTGAGACTAGGATGTTTAGGGGTTTGTTGTTAAACTTTGTGAACAGCAATGAGCTCCTACATTTGTCTGAACAAATTCTATGTGCTGCTCAAGAAGTTTGAGAGAAATTTGGAGGAATTAAAATTCAATTGATATTTAAGAGTCTGTTAGGGGCTGGGGATTCAAAGAAAAAGTATTCCCTGCAGTCATGGAACTTAAATTCTATTTGGAGGAATACAACACACCAATGCCCACAAATAAAGAGGAGCATGCACATAGCTCTACAAACTGATTTCAAGAGAAGAGTGGGAAAAATTGGGGGATTAGCAAAGGTTTCGTGCAGGAGATGGTATAATACGTGCTGAAAGAAGCGAGGGATTCCAAGAGGCAAAGATGAAAAGGGATTTTATTCCATTCATGGATGAACATGAGTGGAAAGTCAGAGATGGGAAATGGGATATAATGTATGGGAGAAACCTTGTAGGCCAGTTTGACTGTAACAGTGCATACAAGGGAGTAATATTAAGCCAGTCTAGAAATGTGAATGGGAGGCAGCTTTTGGAGAAAGGATTATTTAACATTAAAAAAAAATTTGGGAAAATGATTGTTGTTTTCTGTGACCCTGAAGCAGTAAGTAGTATGGCAGCTGAGGCAATATCATCCAAATTACAAGGTCCATCATACTGGAGTCAAGCATTGTGGGTATGGGGCCAACTAGGCCTTTAACACCAGAAAAGGTGCCCCAGGGCGTATCCTAGCCCCTGCAGTTATTTTTCCACATGTGCATTGATAGAAACAAAGGTCTTTGCACTAGTATTCAACACAGGGAAAATATAAGTTTGAAGGACTGTCAGGCTCCAGTAAACCTGTGGCAATATTATTGTGGTTGGCCAGAAAGCTACAGAGTGAGTTTTGCAAAGTCTATTCTCTTGCTGGAATCCAGGACAGAAGAAAAAAGATCACCCTCCTTCCTCTTTCATACAAAATACTTACCAACTAGAAGGTATAGATTTGGGATTTGAAGTTTCTTAATTATCTTCACTCCAAAAAGGTAGCATCTGTGTGGTATATTACAGTGCATGGGAATAGAAACATACATGTATAGACCATATGGATGCACCGAACCATCACAGAAAGAATATGAGACTAGGCAATTATATGAACTTCTACTTCTATTGCTGACACATAATGTGTATCATCATTAACAGCAAATATTTCTGGAACGTTGCTAGACACAATACCATACATTTAAATTCATAATTACATTTCAATATTTATCTGATTTCTGAGACTTGAAGAATATTTTATGGCCAGTCAGGAATAGGAAAAAGATGCTTATTTTATGTTATTGACTAGAATTGTTGTCATTACTGTGAAGGCCCATCAGGAGTGGCAGTAACTCTCATTTCTCTAGCACCATGACACATACAAAGTGCATTCCTCACAACAACCTTGTAAGCAAGGCAGCTCATGTATTGTTATTTCTATCTGTTCTATAGGTAAAGACACTGAGGCTCAGAGAGCAGGAGACTTGGTCCAAAGTCACCTAGATGATTACTGTCAGAGCCAGGACTTGCTCCCAAGTCTCCAGACTCCAAGGTCCATGTATGCCACTTTACTCTGTACTGTGTAAGCACAGGCCAGTCTCCTGGATGGAGTCCAACTACACCTGGTAGTGAACTATGGAAGGGCCTCTATATACTAGAGACCAAGCATGCATTTTTATTATGGAGGAGACACACAAACTTACAATACTGAAGACACACACTTTGCTTTGTTTTCTAGCCAAATGAAAGGAATTACCCAGGTGTTCTCTTCCCTCTTGGCGCCAATAAGCAAAGCCTAAGTCAAGTTTACTGATAAATATGACTATAAATATACAATCTCCATCATGCAAAGTAGCCTGGTCCCTAACACATGGAGCAGAGGAAGCCATGTTGGACATTCTCAGAAGGAGGCTATCTATCAGATGTAGGAACAGGCCAGAGTCAGAGGCGAGTGGGCATATTCATCATTTCCACATACCTATAGGACACCTAACTAATGTAGACATCCCTCCCAGGCACCATTGATTGAAATATTGCTCCTTTTCTTCATGGAAAAAATAGACTGCCTTTAACTTATTAACTTTGGCCTACCTCAGATCCTTGGAGGACCCTTTTTGGGTGTGGCATGAGGATAGGAGGACTAGATGTGTGATTTCATTGAATAGGGAACTCTTGGTGAAGAAATGCTTTTCATCAGTGCAGATTAGTACCTGCCTTGTTGCTAGAAGTTTAATTTTTTAATTTTTTATTTAATTTTTATTTTAAAGTTAACTTTTGTTTATTTTTAGTTTACATCATTCATTTCCATGAGATTTTGAGTTACAAATTTTCTCCCCATCTTTCCCCTACCCACCACCCCAAACACCCACTGTATACCCCCTCCCCCAATCTGTTCTCTCCTATGTCCTCCTCCATCACCCCTATGACTTTCCAATAGGGCAAGATGGATCTCCCTACCTGTAATGCCATGCACCAGCAGATTCCCAAAAGAATGCTACTGTGAACAGTTTCTAGGGTTCAGATTACACTATATAGTGAACACTCTGTTTATTACATTACAAATCAAGGCAAACATTCACAATGTATCACAATATAATATTCACAACATTTTATCTTATCACAGAAAATGGCCACACAGTTTTACTACAGTGGTCACAATATTTAGAACAAGGAACAAAAGAATAATCATCTGGTTTCCCTAAGGGAAAAACCCTCCTTACTTAATCATTCAGTCAATTCACAATACAGTACTCAAACTTCCACTCATGGGGCATATCAATACTTACTAATCTAGATTCACGATTAATAAATATCGTTAATCACAAATACAGTCATTAGAAAAACCACACAACCCCCCCACCCCTAGGTGTCCAGCAAACCTCAATTTCATCCAAGGGGAGGCCTTTTCTTCATCTTGACTCTGGTTGGTCTCTCTGATTCCCTGGATCCCCTTCCATGGTCCCAGCTCCCTCCTGAATCCACCAAACAGTCACCTGGATTCAGAAGCAGACAGCTCCCAGGTTCTCATCTAGTCCTTAGAGGTAGATAGGTCCCAGGTCCTTGTCCAGTTCTCAGGGCAGTCCCTGGCACACACTGAAGTTCACAGGGTCCAGCACATCTCAAACTCTTCACCAATTCTCTTGCCTGGAACTCAAGGATCAACCAGGCCACAAACAAACAAAGTCTTATCCTGGCCATGCTTCTTCAGTCCTCCAGCACTTCAGCTGGTCCTAGGACCCAGAAGGAATATTGGCCTTCCAGACAAGCCCTCTCAGCCTTGCAGGAGGCCTTCCAAGCAAGCCCTCTCTGCCTTCCAGGTGGCCTTCACCAGATTCTGGTCTCAGGAAAACTCCATCTCAGTTCTCAGTCAGCTTCCAGATGCTGAGAGAGAAACTCTCTCTCTCTCTCTCTCTCTCTC